>JACEII010000027.1:5054385-5210098 GCA_014332785.1 Antheraea mylitta | reverse complement strand
TTTTTTTTTTAACGTGGGGAAATCCCTTATGGATACCCACCCTCCCGGGGGAGAGGGTAGGTTATGTCCGACTCGCACGGACTAAAACCCCACGGTGTACGTCTTCCGCTATGGTTGGGGCGGCACGAGATCTCTCTAGACTTCATCGTGCCGCCCCGGCGGTTGGCCCAGCAGCAGAAGTGCCGCCGCCGAGCCTCGTCTTATAAGGAGACAGCCGGGTACACACCGGCCGTCTCCTCCATCCGCCGGACCCGTGCAATGGGAAGATGGGCCCCCCGGCCCATCTTCTCTGGTCCGGTTAAGGTGGGAGGTGGCGGTCAAACTGCCGCCTCCTCCTGCCTGCCCTTTGTTGGCGGAGACGGCCACTGTGAGGGTCTTGCTCACGGACCCTCTCCGCCGCCTCCTTCTGCGAGACGACCTCTTCGCAGAAGGAGACCATAATATTCCATACATCCTCGCTGCCGAGCATAGCTTTTACGACGCTCGGCAGCGAGAGATCACCACCTACCGCCGCAGCCAGAGTGCGGCGCCGCTCCTCCCACGCAGCACACTCGGAAAGAGTGTGCTGCGCGGTGTCCGGTTCAACACCGCACTGATGGCACACGGCGGTTGGCTCCCTGCGTGCTATCCGATGCAGGTACCAACCGAAGCACCCGTGCCCGGTCAGCACCTGCACCAGACGGAAAGTCAGGGAGCCCCATCCCCTCTGGTACCATTCCGACAGGACCGGGCGGACGGCGTCGATTGTGTATCGACCGTAACGCGCGTCCGCCAGGTCCCGCCTCCACCTTTCCACCATCTCCTCCCTCTTTGTTCTTCTCTTTTCCTCTATTTCTCTGGGAGCTAGAGGCTCCCCCAACCGTTTCTTAGCCGCCGTATATTTATATACGGCGGCAAGCACCTCCGCCTATAGCTCCCAGGGAAGGGAGCCGGCCAGTACCATGGCCGCCGCCGAGGACACCGTTCGGTATCCTCGTATCGCCCTCAAAGCCACGGTACGCTGCGCGGCTCGCAGCGCTCGGATATTAGTGGCATTGAGGGCGTCAACCCACAACGGTGCCCCGTAGGCGGCCATGGATCCGACGACCCCCATATAGAGGCGGCGGCAGACGGCACCCGGCCCCCCCGTGTTGGGGAGTAGTCGTCCGAGCGCCGCTGCCGCCTTCACTATACGCGGTCCGAGCCCCTTAAAATGGGGCTCGAACCGCCAGCGTCCGTCCAGGGTGAGGCCCAGGTACTTCATCTGGGTCCCCACCCCAACACGGACTCCCTCGACGTAGATATGGGCCCCCGGAGGCGGCCCTCGCCGAGGCCCATGAAACAATATAGCCTTGGTCTTATCGAGGGCCACCTCGAGGCCCAACCTTCTGATGCGCCCGACCACGAGAGTGACAGCCTCTGTGGTCAGGCGCAACAGGCTATTTATTTCCCCACCCTGGGCTACGACTAGGGTGTCATCCGCGTAGCAAATGAGGCGTGCTCCAGAAGGGAGCGCGCCGCGGAGCACCCAGTCGTAGCCCATGTTCCACAGGAGTGGGCCTAAAGCTGACCCCTGTGGAACACCGCAGGCCGTCTGGCGTCGGACCATCTGTCCCCTGTTGTCCACAAAGGCGACCTCTCTCTCGTCGAGATACGCCTCCAACAGCCGCCGCAGGTACGGGGGCACTCCGAAAAAGCGGAGCGCCTCCCGTATGACACCATGCGGCAGACTATTGAAGGCGTTGGCGATGTCCAAGGACACCGCCAATGAGAGCTAACCTAAGCTAGGCTTTTGCAGGTGGTAGAGCCACGCTGAAGCTATAACTAGTTTTAGCATGAACGGGTCAGCTCATCTTGGGTAGTACTATCTTTTCACAGGAAACCGACGTAAAGTAACAGTGCTTGCATTGTTGTTTAATTCAATCGTTGAGAACACCGGAGGCCTATTTTCCCCTTCTCCCTCCCTCCTCCCTTTCCCTACCAACGCAGGCTTGCAAAGCATTTGAGAATCTTCTGGCCTTGTTGGTGTCTATGGACGGTGATCACTTAACATCAGGCGACCCAGTAGTTCGTCTGCCTCCTATGACATAATGAAGCTACATATTCATACTTATTGAAACATTTAAGTGTACCAAGCATACATACCTTGATAACTCGTATATGGATTTTGTGTCGGATAATAAAAGGCAAAAGAGATTGAACGTTAGATCGGACTATTGTCTTACATGATGTTCGGCGAAATTAATCTAATTAATCATTCAAGTTTACTATATATTTGGATTTTAAAGCGAGAATGACTTAGTGGTTAGCGTGTCAATGTACCATGTTTATGGATGTAGGCTTGAATCCTTGCAAAAGAGCCGAAGCATTTGATCAATGACATGGAGGATTTTTCTGAATCCGCTTCGCTAACTACGAATCATAAATTCAAAATCTGTAACCAAGTATTTAAATATGAATATGTTCCGGCAGCTATACTTGAGAGCCTGTCCCTCTACGCTTAGTGGGTTTACCATCTTCGACCACATGGCCATTTAATATTAGGTAGATTGTGATTGGATGATAAACCTATAACATATTAAAAAATTAAGCTGTACATGTCCATGCCACGTTCAAGACCCTGGTTCTAGTCTCAAGGGTGTAGTTGGTAACACGCACTGGTACGGAACCCGTTCCAAGGTTGTCCATCAAAATAGCAACATATTATAAGTGGCCTTAGGATTGTAATGTATTTTAAGTTCTTTGTACATACAGTCTACAGTGACCATTTGATACGAAGTGGAGTACATGTCTGTTTTTTATAGATATTTCTTCTTCTTTTACTATATATATTTGTTTGTGGTTTTTAGCGTATAGATAGGTACTGTAAATTAATGTACGTCGAAGGTAGAAATTTTGTAATAAAATTATTTAAAAAAATATTATTATTTATTTAAAAACACACGATAAACGTATTAATATTACCATAAGAATAGTATACACGAAAAAAACATTATTGCGGTAACTGAATTTAACACATTCACATCTTTATGAATTATTACTAAATTTTACATGGAAAATAAATATACACACGAACACACCTTGCCAATTTCATTGTTGAATTATTCATGATGTCTCACATGAGCTCTGAGTAAGGGTCGAGGGAGTAAGAGACTCTCAAAATACGCTTGTACGGGAGCGAACGAAACGAAATGGGCAACCGAGACACGACCACAATGAGGGAACAAATAAAAAAAAAACTTATTACCTCTGAAAGGAGGTTGAAGTGTCATTATGATTAAGCGAGAGAGGTTGTAATGTTAGCAAAAACCATTATATACTATGTCCGTCTAACAAGAACACGAGAACACGAGTCTTTATCTAGACTTTATGAAAGTTTTAATTCTATTTTTATTTCTACCTAAACCTTTTTTCAAATAAATGCGAACCTGCTTATTATTTTTATCAAATGTCACTTTGGCAGATTGTGTACAATACTAACATGTTACGGAAAGTAAATTTTAATGGCGACTGTACATCATTTTCTCCCAACAGCTCATGAGTTCTACGCGGAATTACAAGAACGTAATAATTTGGCTGAAGGGCGTCGACATAAAAGATTTCTCGCCGTATTACTCTTACAACGTGTAACAAGGGGTTATCTAATCAGGAAACATATTGCGTGGCTGTCAAAGAACGCCACGATTATTCAGTACGCCTTCAGAATTCACCGAGCCCGTAAAGCTTATAGAGTTGCTTTAAGAACAGCTGTGAGATATAAACACGGTAGATACTATGACAGAGCTGCTACAATTATTCAGGTAAATACTAATTTCGAGTATTCTGCTCATGTTTAATAGATGTTCTGTGGCCTATTACAGCATCACTATTAAGAGTAGAAAAATATCCACGCATTTAAGACAAAAACAATTAAATAAGAACTCTTAATCAAAATAATGATTTATCGACAACGTCAGAATCAACTGTAGTAAAATTGTAGGTACTCATTGTTCTTCTTTAGCCATAAGCATCCCCTTGTTATATGTTATAGCTATCTAGTTAGATTATGAGATAAAGAAAAATTCATTTTTGTGTACTACGCAGTAGTCACGAGGAATACCATTTCGCTCTCGTGTAGATCATGTGGAATGAAACGTAAACCATTTTCTAGAATGTATTAAAAAAAATATTGATATACATTATAATGTAAATAGGTAGTATATGATATAAGCTATGCTAAATTGTTTAAATAATTTCAAATATAAAAGTCATAGACTTAAATTTTAACCGTTTAAATATTTACTTTTAATTATTATACCTACTAACTTTCACAGGCTCTTTGGCGAGGATACTACTCGAGACGTACAAAATTTTGTTACCGCTCATACCGTCGCTGGTTAGCTAATATAAAAGAAAGAAATGAAAAAAAAGCTGTAGAAGTAGCTGAATTTGGAATTAGAAGCAGAGCTGACAACATTAAAATTCTAGAAGAGGAAGCACGACAATGGCTTGCTTTTGTTGTTTTCAAATTACATCACTTATTAAGAACCTACGTATCTGCTGGCGTATATTCACAACCAGGAACCACACAGTTATCAGAGTTCGAGATACTACTTAAATCTGTTCATTACACTGAGTATATGAAAAGATTGAAGCGTAAATATGATGAGTTCGTGAGAAAACATCGGCCGAGGTTTTCCAATAAGAGGTTATTTCCAATAATAGGGGACGGGGCCGACTATTGGTACTTATCCTTAGCCGAAATGTATGAGCTGACTGTCCCGTTACCGAAAAATGTAGATACAAGACATCTTGCTAAGCACCACGGATCTATTCATAAGGAACCATTTTTGTGGAGAAAAGTTAAGCCACCGAGTCCAATGAAAGATAGAGGACCATTTACTCCACCTAAGTCACTAAAACTACCGTCACCACCGGCACCTACGTCCACGCTTACAACTGAAGGAGATCCATCGTCTAAACAAGATCCAAGATTTCATTTATATACCAGACATTATACACCACAGCCAGCTCTTTTCGATTACGTAGACTATCACATCAACATCTTATTAGCTAAAAGGTGTTTAATAGACAACAGTGATAAAGAATATTAATTACTCTCTGAAATAATGTCTTCCTCTAATAAAATATTGGTGTTTTAATAACAGAGTAATAGTTTATTTGGAAACACTTGTTCTTAACATCGTTGTGTATTATTCCTCCATTTATTTTTCTTGCTCGGAAATCCGTAATCAGGCTGCTAAGTTTGGAAGGGTCGTCCGGATGTTGCGAGCCACGAGCCTTTTGTTGTTTTGCTTTTGTTGTTGTGAATTTTACACTTGTAATTTATTTCAGGAAACGCCTTGGTGAGAAAGAAATTACGTTAAACTCTCCAGGGAAAATGTGTTTTGTAAATTAACATTTCGCTTGTATAGGTTTTGAGGTCGATCTTTTGTGTCTTTTATTTGTTACGCCCCTAGTAATCTTTTTTTTATGAAATAGAATGCTCGTAAGTTGATTTCTTTGAATTATGCTTTATATTATTTTACATCTGTGTCTGGTTGTAACTGAGAAAGACAAGAGGTAGTATATTCAATAAATATACTAAGGTAAGAGTAGTATAAACAGGTAAATAAGTAAACGGATCATCTGAATATTTTAAATCAGTTCAGAAAGACGTAACGTGTGATGCTCTTTGTGAGAACTATATAAAGTTATTAAATTTTTACAGCAATTCTATAGATTTTAGATGTCTTGGTGTTAGTAGTCGCATAACCAAATGATTACGATGAATTATATTTTCATTGTAGTCTGGTGAAGATGTTAAGACTTTGTTAAGTCAACAGCGTATTCAGTTCTAGAAAAAAAAAGTGTGTGTGTATGTACGTACACGCGTTAGATGTTATACCTCTTTGGTTTAACAAGATAAAAATCTTTTACAAAAAAAATATCTTTCGCCTTATTCTATGTTTGTAGAAAAAACGACACTAACAATAGAAAAAAGGTATTTAATACATTGAAAGTTTTAATACAAAAAAATATAAACACAAATACAAAGAAACAAAATGTTGACTATAGCTAACTTCAAGGTGTCGGTTTTTCGAGACGGTGTGCGCACGCATCGTAATAACATAAGGATGTCGGTTTTTCGGAAGTATACTTGATATTTTTCTCTCATTGTGAATACTATGTACTAAATAGAATTTCTTATTTTTAAAGTGATAACTTTTGTATGTGTATGGTAGCGTAAAAGAAAATAAATATATTATAGAAGAAAATATTGTAGAAAATATATAGGACACCAATGTGCCGTGAATCAATTCTAATCAAATAAAAGTCATACATAACTTCTAACTGTATTGGTTATATGTTTTATAAAATTTCTCAGAAGCCTGTTTTCGTATCATGATAATTTGTAAGGTTTTTTGTAATCAGACGTCATTCACTAGAACGGTTCGTGTAGCACAATTGTTACTCTATTGTAAGACTTCAAACTCATTTGTCTGACAACGCCCGTTTGACTCAGCAAATTTATTAGGGTCAGAATAATGCAGGTTGTGGGCTTCTGAACCGTCTCCTTATTGCACGGGCCGACTTAAGACGGGTACCCATTTGTTAGATGTATAATGGTAGACCCACTTACTTATGTGACACCGAGCTGTTGGAACGGGTGTGATTTGTCTCAGGACCAGAAATAATTACTCCAATACCAGTATGGAGTTATGCTTCCTTATAATGTATATGGGTTAATTCACGAGAAATTTACAGTAAATTTTTCAAGCGAAGAATAAATTTGCACCACTTACAATTTTCATTTTTCCACTCCAAAAATTTGCACGTATATTTGAGAATATCCCACAAAAACTTTTCGAAAAAAAATGGAAAAAAAATTGATCCAAGTTACAAAATATTAATTTGATTATAACAATGCACTGTAGAGTGTTAAAAAAACGGACAATGTGCTATAGTTTTTTTTAAGCTTGTACGCTTACACACAATTAAAACGCAAAGGGAACATTTTATGTTCGAAAACTTTATTACAGTTAGTCTTTAAGAGAAAAGTGTTTTTACAAAGTACGGAACTTTAAAAAATCATATCTCGAAATTTACAAGTACATTACATTGAAGAAAAAAAAATAAGTGTCGATTATTTTCGATCAGAAAACTCGAAAAAAAAAAATTTCGACAAAAAAAAAATTAATGTAAATTTCCCGTAAAACGACCCATATATAATGTCAGGTTTTCTTTTGTGTAGTGTTAAAAGTTGATAAGATAATTACGTACATAGGTAGGAGTTTGAAGCAATATTACCTATAAAAGCTTGATGAAGCATGAGTGTACTAGGTTTGTGGTGACAGAAACAAACAAATTTCATTTCTTAAAAATAGTAGATTTCGTAACATGATTAAGTGTTCATTTCCATTTTTCTAAAGTTTACATCAATTGTAACACTGAGCCTAGCTAGGAAGGGTGTTTGGTATATGAATAATGTATGTGGTAAATTTGCAAGTGTTTCAATTTACGCCCGCCGCCACTCTACGCCGTTGATCCACGCACCAGAGCTGTTGAAGTGCGAAAAAGAAAACAACGAGTAGTTGGCACGCGTGAAACAAGAGCTAGCTGGGCTGTGTGTGTACTTTGCTGTCTAGTTAGAGGGATATCTGTACGAATATGTCCTTTACGTATTTTCCCTACGACACATTTTCTGGTTTAGTACTCACGTATACATTCTTAGAAATTAAGTTTAATAAACTTTCTTCCGTTCTATAACCTATAAAATGTATATGTAATGAAAATATAGATCATAATGTGAATGAAGTTGAAATGACTGAACATATCGGTATAGGACTATGGCCATTTGATTTAGAAATTTTCGCAAATAGTTCTAGGCAACTTATTTTTTGGATTCGATTGAACCTTTGTCATTTCAATGCCCATCAAAGCGAGTGATAATCAGTTAGTGTAATAAATAGTTTTAAACACCAGGTTCCTTCTAAATGTATCTAACAAGTTAGAATATAATTTTGGTATCTATTTAACGTTATCGGTTAATAACTTTGCAACCAATGTCATATCTTTTTTTTCCATCTATGAATTAACTTTATCAAATGCAGTACTCACATTGGCAACAATATATGTGTATTTAATTGATAATGCTATTGAGGCTTGATAGCAGTTCGCGGAATATTTCATTAAACATATTAGCTATAAGACCTCTATAGAGGCTTCGTATGCTAAAATGACAATATGCGTATAATAATACCCTTCTTAAATATCGATATAAAGTGAATAGAAACATTATATAAGTTACACTTCATTTTTCCAAATTTTTTTTTTTTATATCATTTTTGCAACCGTATCACTATAGCGAAGGATTTTCTAGTATTAAATGAAAAAGATTTTCAATTTCTATATTAAGTATAACGAAATAATTACATACACTTCGTAACTCAATTTGTGTTTATTTGAGAGTTATTCATGTATGTTCCCTATTATTTTACCGAATACAGCCTTTTACAACTAGAAACTTGTTTTCACTAGAAAACATGCGAGGCAAAAGTTATGTCGGTGTCCGGCTAACATTTCACCAAAACAATGGACGGAGTTACGCGACGTGACCGAGGACAGAGGCCTGGGCATTCCTTTAGCATAACCAAATTTATGAGAGTTGGTATAAATTCGTTTGTTTTACTACCTTTTGCCCTTTGAACTGACCGATTAAAAGTTTGATATCTGATATACTTTGAATTATAAGTATTATCTCTGTAAGTTAAGATTAATAATTTTTTTTTTTTCTTGAACTGACTACGCTATTGACCTAGCAAGGTCTTAACAGCTTCACCGGACTACTAAGGCGAGCGTTTAAGGCACTCAGCCGATTTTATATTGGCAACCAGCTCAAGGGTGCACGGCACACCTCGGCTTGGCTGTTGCCCGTTGCATGCAAAATCGCGACCTATCTTAGCTAACCTAGCTAACTATTCATATATGTTTGAGTTGTTGAGACGCATATGAGTACCAGCATATCCGCCGCAACAACCCCTCCATATATTTTTATCGGAAAAATTTGGAGAGTTTTTCAGTTCGATAAGGGAAAAAATCTTTCACAAAAATAACCCTTCCACAAAGATGTGTAGCGTGTAGGCGTGCACGTGTGTGGAGGTGATAGTGTAGTGTTGTAGCAGTGATGTATGGGTGTGTCACCGTATCGCGCAAGCAACGCACTCAAGGGCTCCTTACCGAGGGATCGAACCTAGGCTTGACCCGCTGCCGTGGGAGGCCTAATCGGGTGTGCGGGAGCGAAGTTAACCCCCAGACAGCGGCGGCGCGATCTGTGGTTACGCGGGCAGGATTAATAATCGATTTTTTACCTTAATGCTTACAATATTTTTAACGATCAGCTTATCTTTAAAATATTCATAAAACCATTTTCTTCAAAGAAACAAATTTTTATTTTTATGATAGCCAGATATTGTCCATTACGATAGTTATGGCATTTTTGATTTTAAAGGAGTCTGTAATTTTGTGTTTCCCTTTATATTCTTTTCAATATATCAGTCAGTAAATAATTTTGCTTCATAATTCATTAAGTTTTAAAATCATACAACTATACCAGAATTGATTATCCTATAAATTTTACACAAATATAACTTTATATAAAATATCTTCCGTATAATTCTTGTAGAAATTTATATTATCAGCCTATGTGTTATATACTTCAAATTCTCGATATGTGTTTGTATAAATACATACGCCCTGTTTGAGAAAAGAGAATGAAATTTTTAGCAAAATGGTCACAAAATATTTATTATTGCTTGTATATAATGTAATTATAAATTGTTTTGTTTGAACAAAAATGACCTAGTTACATGTGACAAAGGAATAAGTATTCATCTACACTAATAATAACCCGCGACATTACACCCGTTAATTACAATGTAAAACTTAACAATGATGAACCATGGCTTTTAACTATCAAGTGGAACGTAGCTTTCTATCAGCGAACGAAATATTTAAAATCAGATTACCTCACGTATTTTAAAACTCTCAAGGTTTGTTTGTGATCACTACTTCTTTGAGTTGCCTTGTGACAATTAGGTGAAGTGTAGAGATTATCAGCCTTGCGCACGCCTTCTCCATGTCACAATTATTTTCGACTCTTTATTCAATATCCATATAAATAAAATAATAAATGACTGTCGGGAAAATGAGGGATTTTCATATAAATTTTTAATCCACTTTTTCAGCTCTTTATTGGCTAAAATTTCAAAAATTCTTCCTTAGTGCTCACCCACAGTTAAAAGGAAGTCGCATGCAAATTTTCAAGCTTTTAGTCCGAGTAGTTTGGGCTGTGCATGGCATTGACATATGCCAATCAGTTATTCTTCTGTAAATGAGTGTAGATATATGCTAAGTGCGCATAGAATGATATAAGTATTTATTTGTGATCAGCAAATCATCAATTTTTATAAATATTCGACCTGTATCACCGTAGTCGATACCGCCAAGATAAAATCCGACACGCGTCACGTGCCTCGAGGCCTTTACGCGCTCGAACGTCTACGGGTCACTAATTACTGCGTACCACGGTTCGTTCCGCATTTTTCATACAGATCACGGACTCCCTCAAGTCGGTATCGATTGGAAAGTTCCGTCGGCTATTACCTTGGGTTCGGTTGAGGAATTGCGGGCATGCAGTCCAGGGAATTCGTTTCCCTTCACGAGAAAGTTTACGTTCGTGCGTAAATAAACATTTTTCTTATATTTGGACAAAATAATATGACAACGGAATATTGCAATAAATTATGTAGTATCGTGTACGTTTCTCAATTCACTCAAATATTCGGAAAGTAAAGTGAGTTTTTTATAAAAAAACATTGTTCACTTTATGACAATAAATATTTCTTTTCTTTTCTATTAGATATAAAAATGTTCGATTAAACACAAAAAAAACTCTTTATCGCGTTATAATTCGAGACAATACAGAAAACGTGTACTAAGGTTGTACGTAAGATGAATTATAGGTACTTTGTAGTCCGGTGAAGCTGTGAAGGCCTAGTAAGGCCATTAGCGTAGTCAGTTCGAAAAAGAATTATAGATACACTATACTGAAATGTGCTTTTGCAAAAGTGCGAGTTCGGCATAATGTCTATAAACAAAGATTATATTCTCCTTGAATACACTAAATCACACAGAAAAACTATCACTACATATATTAAAACCAAGTCCATGTTTGTGAAGTTGGTGTACAAAGATATCAGAATCGTGATACAAAGATGAGGTCTGATATTCAAATCAATAGTTCTGGAGTTTCTGAAATTTAGAAAAATAGTTCAGTATATTAAATACTCCATAAGGCAATAAGATGTATGGTGGTACCAACTTCACGCAGCATATAAGGGTCGTGACAAAGGAGTTCTGAGCTTCCTTTCAATAGTTCTGGAGTTCTTTGCAGTGTTATCAATAGTTTTGCATAATTTCCCATTTGAAAATCACACCGTATAAGTATGCAAAAAAATCAATATTCGATTTTAGAATAAATCTAAGGAGTTCTGGGCTCCTTTACAATAGTTCTGGAGTTATCCGCAATATGAGCAATAAATCTGCATAATTTAATCCGTGGTAGCTCATTACAAATCACAACACATACATATGAGTATGTCTGTCTCTCTATTTGTTCGTGATAAACTCGAAATCGCTGAACGAATTTTCATGCAATTTTTACCAGTACATAAAGTGATTCGTGAGAAATGTTTAGGTATATAATTTGTCAAGCTCTTTTTACTATCAAGGCGAGATAATGTCCACCGGGCCCGCTAGTGAAATTATATAATGAAAATACAGATTAATACGTCAAAACTACTTAACGTATGGGTATGGGACTATGAACATTTTATTTTGGGTTAGAATAACCCCTTGTCATTTTTTCTATACCCAAAGGAACAGGCGGGAATTTGCTAGTATTCATATATAATTAGAACATTGAAATTATTAAAAATCTGATACGCACGGAAAATAAACGATTTGTATTTCTAATCTGGTTTTTCAAATAAAAGCAACTCAATTATTGAAGCGACATTAGGATTTCAAGCAAAATCAAACATCAGAGATTGCGTACGCCATGTCACTTCAAATAAACATTTCAGCTTTTTGATTGAAATACATTTTATTTGCACTGGAACGTGGAACAACAATTTCAGCGAATAGTTCACACTAAAAATGTTACAAAGTTTAATAGAAGTGTTTTAACTGATAAATATAATATCAATCTACAATTATTTCTAACAGAAGAATCCTTTTGTAAATAACAATCATAATATTTATATGAAACTAGCTCTCCGATCCGACTTTGCGCTGGTAACGAGGAAAACGAGACAGCGTTTTCCTTACAGTACGATAAATCTATCCAATACCTTTAAACGAGCAATTATTGTATATTTTTATATTGTTATATATTCAGGATCACGGAAACGGCGTCATCTATTTCCGTGAAACTTAATATGTAGGTAGTTTCGGGGACGATAAATCAATCTAGCTAGATTTTATAGAAAACTCTTGTTAACTGAGTTTTCAGGCAATGATAAAATATAGGTAGAATATAAAGGTAAATTTCGCCACCGTTGTCAAAACAAAAATAACTCAGATGGAAATCGGGTGTTTAAAAAATCCGTGTAACCCCAGTTCGAATCCGAGTGACAGTAAAAGAGATATCTTTTTTAATATTTCTTTTTTTTTGGAGAAAAAAGCTAATTTTGTGAGGCAAACCTAACACTTTATTTTAATTTAAAAATGTTTTTAAAGAACCGAGCTAGGTTTGTTCGCCCAGATACTTATGAATTAAAACAGTAACTCAACAAATGGACGCAGTCCGGTGAAGCTGTTAAGACTTTGCTAGGTCAATAGCGTAGTCAGTGCGAGAAAAAAAAATCAACAAATGGACATCAGGCTGTCAATCCTGACAATATTTTTAAAGATACTGTCTTCTGTCTCACTTGCTTTTTTATGTGGAGAATTTTTAGATGTTGTGAAATGGTTTCTCAAGTTACCAAAAAATTTGGACAACTACTTATCCCAATTAATTAGGTAACTATATATAAGATAGTTGTAAATAAAATTTTATAATAATCGGTAAAAACATTTTCAAGTTAAATCCGGATATACAGAGAGACCGACGAAATATTAGTGATAGACATTTATATCAAAATAAAAAATGTATAGACAGAACTCCAGATTTATTAATGTGGATATAAGGGTGGACCAAAAATATATCGACTATTTTTTTTAAACTTTATACTCTAAGAATTGATTGGCAGACAACCAAAAAAAACTCACTTGTGTAGTAAAAAGTAAAAAAAAAGTATTGTTAAACATTGTAAGAGATCTTTTTTGTAGAAAATTCAATTTTCTACAAATATATGAGACGAGATATTTTTTTAAATATGTGAATACCGAGATATTAATTTTTCTTTCTAAGAAAATAATAAGAAAAAAATAAAAAACTGAGAGACGGACAACTTTTCTATTAAAATTAAGAGCTCATACTTGGAGAGAATTTTTAAAGGTACTTACCAGTAGGGTAAGTGGTAGGACCACGCTGATTCTATAACTGGTTTCAGAATGAATGGGTCGGCTCATCCGGGGTAGTACCACCCTCTCACAGAAAACCGACGTGAAGTAACAGTGCTTACATTGTTGCGTTTCGTTCGGTCAGTAAGAGCATCGGAGGCCCACCTCTCTTCCTCTCCATTCTCTCTTTTCCCCTTACCCCTCCTCCTTCCCAACCGACACAGGCTAGCAACGCACTTGCGACTCCGCTGGTGTTGTTGGTGTCTATGGACGGTGGTGATCACTTAACATCAGGTGACTCACCTTTTTGTTTGCCTCTTACGACATTAAAAAAAGTAAAAAAAAAAATAGCCTATTATTTGGCCCATCCTAATGTATGTACCATTCGAATTTAAGATTTTATTCCGCAGACAGAGTCTATCGTATCCTGTCAGCAGACGGTCAAGGAACGTAATAGTACGAAGTAATCTGTACTTTTTTTGTGTTTTCGTTTTTCCTGGTTCCGCTCACGTGAGGTGTCGGAAGCTACGTTACGAGAGCTATTGAATTTTCCGGTCACTTCGCTCAATACCGTTGTACGATTTGAATAGAAAGCTTCACGTATATTTACACTCATTTCTTATGGCTTACGGTTGAGCGCTAAAGAGATTTCACAATATATTTCAAGATTTTGGAGTGGAGTAAACAACATGCTGGAAGACGTGGTTAATACATATTCTGACTATTTTAAACTGGACGTAAATGGATTTCAAACTTTGCAAGATGTTCTTGATAATATGCTTACAAGACTGGAAGAACTGACAAGTGTTTTACAAATTATAAAAACAAAGAATAATGATTATAGCAGAAGCGTTTCAGGCGACATAAATAAATATAGAAATGAAGTAACTATACTATCAAAAAAAATTTACACAATGTGTTGTGTTATTCAAAAGCTACAAGCAAATATAGATCTGATTGAAAAACATGTGGAAAAAGCTGAAGCAGATTTTGGTATTAATAATGATAATAAAATAACAAGTTTTCTAAAGCCTTTCTTCAAAAGGGCCAAAGACAACATTCCCGCAAATAATACATTCATAACACCATATATTAAGCTTGAATTTGAAAGTGTAGTAAGTCATTTTGACCAAAATTCACAATGACAATGTGATACATTCCATGAATACAAACGATTTGTACCTGTTAGTTGTAGATTCACAGACATGTTTTTAATAAAATATGCAATAAAATGTGACAAACACTGTATATTTATTTCAATTAACATAAAATCCTTATAACTATTACACTTAATATACTCCGATACTATTTTCACACAACAAATGGCTATATCTGTAACTTATAGTAATTAGACAAAAAAAAAAAAAAAATGTATATTTATTTTAGATTTAGAGTGATAGCGGATGAAAGCCACGATTAACTGGGATAATAGCGATCACTTGTGACATATAGGGCTGGTCTACTATAAACTATCTATCTATCTAATACCTTTAAACGAGCAATTCTTGTATATTTTTATATTGTTATATATTCGAGATCTCGGAAACGGCGTCAGCTATTTCCGTGAAACTTACTATGTAGGTGGTTTGTGGGACGATAAATCGATCTAGAAAACAAAAATAGCTCAGAAGGAAATCGGGTGCTTTTTAATATCTTTTTTATTTTTGCTAAACAATGTTAAAAATTTTTTTTAAAGAACCGAGCTAGGCTCGGTCGTTCAGATACTAATTATATTAAGTAAACACTGTATTATGTATACTATCAGATCGATAAAAATAATATTTTGAAATAGAACAGAACGTCGCAACTTTTAATATACTAAACTTTAATCATAAAAATCAAATGATCAGGCGAGCTTTAAGTAAGCATGCATAGTTTTTATGAAAAAAACACGTTAATCATAAGGTAACGCGTGACATCGATATGTATTCGAGTAGTCCAGTGCAGCTGGTAAGACCTTGATAGGTCAATAGCATAGTCGGTTCGAGAAAAAAACCGATGTGTATTATTGCTAATAATTTGTGTAAAAAAATATTTTATTTCTTATTTATTTATTTTTTATGCGGAAACATGTGGTTATAGTAGCAAACGATCATGCGGCTCATCTGATGGCAAGTGATCACCGTCGCCCATGGACACTTGTGACACGAGGAGAATCTAATATGTGTTGCCAACCTTTGAAAAGGTCAATTTGCCGACCTTTGAAAGAAATTCTTCATTGGTGCTCTGCTCCTATTGGTCTTTGCGTGATGACATATAGCCTATAGCTTTTCTCGATAAATGAGCTATCTAACACTAAAATAATTTTTCAAATCTGTCTAGTAGTTCCTGAGATTACCCCCTAAAACCTCACAAGCTGTACCTTTTTTTCTCGAACTGACTAAGCTATTAATACAACACACTTTACCTCTTTATAATATTAGTATAGATAACGGTCTTCAACAGTGAATAAGTTTTTACTGAGCGAACGCATAACATCCTAAACCTCCACCTCACTTATCTATCTAGTGTGACTGAGGTCAAACTTCGTCCAGTGTCATGTAAAAAAAATGTGCAAATTCACAGAATTTTCTACATTTATTTGTTCCTTATTTAAAAAACAACACAATATTTATATATCATTAATACAAAAATTACTATTTTATCTAATCTATTCATTAACATTACCATTAACTCAAATATTACCCTAATATTATATTCTTATACTAAACAGCTTAAGCAATTCTGTCTCTAATTCTTATGATGTGGTTATGAAATCTGAATAATGCCCTAACTAATAAGTCTTATTTTAACTTGTCTCATTATGGCTCAACATCGTCATAGAACTAAAAGCGATCCTTTACTACTGTAAAGAGTGAACAGTACTCGTCGCGACACGTCGCGCGTCGCTGTTTCAAACAAACAAACACCTACACAAGCGTCGACGATGTGACGTCTCGTCGGTTCTTCACATTGAAACGACCCAGTTTGTTCTGCATCTACATTGAAAGCATTATGTCTCGCGATTTTACTAAATATATTTGTTTTATTACAATGAATTCTTATACTTACTTCTACAAGTGGTTCAATACTTTTAAATTTTCATAGTGGCTAAAATTTGATACGCGTTTTGGTTGAGTTTCTTACTATGATCGTAATGACTCGGGGAAGCGCTAAAATATTCTACTATCGTTTTATTTTTTAACATTTTGTTTTATATTTTTTAGGTGGAAAGTTTAAAACAAAATGCATTTAAAAATATTAAATTTAAAAATATACAATACCAAGTTTCTCAAACAGTTGAAACGATATTAAAGCATATTTCTCTTTACTTAGTTATTATGTAATTTATTTTTATTTATTACATTTATGTTAAATTAAAATAACTTTCTGAAACTATTTTCCATAAATTATTTTCTCACAGATTATCTAACGTATTAATTTATTTAATCACAGACTTTTTCAGCCATAGGTAAATAAATTAAAATAAAAAGTGAAATGCTGTATTTTATTTACATTTGTTTAACAGAAGTAAGGCCATAGAATTGATCGTAACTTCTTGAAATGCGACCACCGTACTTTAAATATAAAATCTGACATAGGAGTTTTTGGCGGGATCTTAGAATGCCATGTAGTGGTCTTTATATTTTATCCACAATCTTGTGTTATTTGGCTCTATATTGAGTAATGTTGGTGGTGCTTTACATAATATAGTTTGGTTATTGTGCACAAGTAAAGTGGATACCACAGAGCATGGATTCTGACTTGCCACAAAAACGTTGAAACGTTGAAATAATCACACGACACTTATTGTGTAAATGCTTCTGCGGAGCCCAAACAAGAAAAAAAAGAAGATATTAACAGATTAAAGTAGGACGAATAGACATTTATAAATTTAGTTTTTGACTCGTCGATGATATTTAAAAAAGCAAATGTTCCCATTTTTATATAGATTCAGATATTTTCCTTTCTTACCATATAATATATATCGTAGCTAGAATCACGCTATAGCAAACTGTGACGCGAATTATGGTGCGTTATAGAAACAAAATATTACCGCAGTTCCGCCATATTGCTACGAAAAAGCGTAGGCACGTGGAACCATCTTGGTTATATCTTTTCTTGAAATATTTCGACATTTGCACGTAAATATATAATTTTACATTCTTTTTTGTAACTCAAATAAGAAATTGTCCTTTGTATTACAAACGGACTATCATTAAACGCAAAGGTAATTAAGGACAATGAGTCTCATAATCCAAATGTTTCTTTATTCTCTTAATTTAGAGCGCTGGATTAAATTAAGATAAATAAAATAACCATAAGTTAAAAAACCGACACATTATTGTAAATTACATAAATAACTTAAGTATGCTTAGGACATGTACGTGTAAATTTAATCACCAAAGATGTTTATAAGAACCGCTAACGACTAAACATATTCTAAAGTATATATATTAAAATCTATAAATATTTGTAATTCTATAGTGAGTTTCTTTACATTACTGTTTATTAAATTATGTATAACGTGACATTATGATTGAATATAGAAGAACTAATAAATTTCCATTACTGAAGCCATCAATTATATGTCACAAAATATCCTATAGAATCGAAGATTAAAGATGTTTACTTGTTTAATCGGTTGAGTTATTAGTGTCAGTACGGGCGACTTCTTGTCGGGCCCAAGTTTCATCTGTTAGAGCAAAGTTATTAATGATCGTTATAATTACACTGAGAATACGCGACTCCTCATTACAAGAGACATATACGATCCTAGATACGTGTTTGAACATGATTTATCATAGTTAAAACTTTAATACGATACTCAAAGACAATGCAGATATACTGAGGTCATATTGTCTTAATTCTATGAAATTATTCTTTCTAAGTTTAGTTAACGTTATCTTTAAGTATCCTAAATTATCAATTTTTATTTATTCTCTCTGAATAGGTGTGTTGCGTCAGAAATATTACTTTATATTTAGGATCGGTGATAATTTCTCAGAAGAGTTTTTGGCGGGATTTCAGTCTGTCATGTAGTGGATTTTATATTTTATTCATAATCTTGTGTTACTTAACTCTATATTGTGTAAAGTTGGTGGTGTTTTATGTAATATGGTTAGTTTAACGTGCATAAGTGAAGTGAATGGGAAATAATACCACGGAGCATGAAATTCTGAGGTGCCACAAAAACTCCCTGGAGGGTTCTAACAAGAGATCCACCATCTTGTTAGAATATTGATTGACACGACGCTTGATATTGTAATGATCGTGCGACGCTTGTAATATTATTGATAACTCGACAATGGCAGTAATAATCTGAAAGATTGATTGCCAAAAATAAAGTTAAAAAAAAAAAATCTCAGAATGAAGTCGGTAATTTCGAAAATTACTTCCCAGAACCCAACTCACAAACTTTATTTTTTTACTAGTTATGCCTATGAATTTGTCCGCGTAAAAGCTTAAATAAAAAACAATGATTAATAAAGTCATCTGAATGTATTAAGTGCATTTACTTATCTAATTTATCATCAACTACATACCTAAAACTTTAAACTACTATATACCGTCCTCAATGCTTAGTTACACTATCTTAGAAAGTATTAAAAATAATAAGCTATACATTATCGAACATGTTTTAAATCTTTTATTATATAGATATAATATGCCGATATTGTTGATATAATTAGGTTATTGATATACGTTGCTATAATTTACATTACATATAAACATTTGACTTTCAATTATATTTATTCTTGGAGTCCAGGACAGCTTACGTCTCACGCGCATGTTCACAGTGAATAACATATTTTGAATCAATTCCACACAGATGGATGCACGGGTAACAGTTCATCGCTACATAGTGTAAAACAAAGTCCTCTGCCACGTCTCTCTATATGTCTGTTCCCGATAAGATCAAAAACTACAGAACACAACTTCATGCCGTTTTCACTAATATAAAAAATGATTCTTGAGCAAGGTTTAGGTATAGACCTGAGGGGATGTAGCCGGGGGGCTCATACCCTCATTGCACAGGTCCGGCTGACGAGGGAAGGTGACTGGTTGTGTACCCAGTTGCCACTCTATAGTAGGACGAAGCCTGGCGACCAACTTGCCAGGCTGCCGCAGGGGCGGTTTCTCAGGAAGAGAGCCAGAACGGTCCCTGGCCGGCCCTAACATGCGGCCGACGGTACACCGTGGGGTTTTAGTCCGTGCGAGTCGGACATAACCCACCCTCTCCCCCGGGAGGGTGGGTATCCGTTAGGGATTTCCTCATGTTAATAAAAAAAAAAGGTATAGTTTGTCTTATTGTCAGGGCGGGCAACGTCTGCTGAACCCGCTAGCTGAAAATAAAACGGATAATTAATTAGTTATTTGTCCGTAAAATTCCCTTTCAAATATTACTTGTAGTCCGGTGAAGCTGTTGAGACCTTCCTAGGTCAATAGCGTAATCATTTCTAAGAAAAAAAAATGTTCAAATTGGTCCAGCCGTTTTGGAGATTACTCGGAACAAATAAACAAACAGACATATCGACAGAATAAAAAAAAATGTTGATATTTGTAGCACTACAGATATATGTATGTATTCACCAAAAAGTATTTATTTTAATATTAGATACACACACTTTATTTTTATAATACGTAATATATCACAAATGAAAAATGGGGAACAAAACTAACGTACAATAAAATTTTTGAGGAGTTTTTGGCGGGATTTCAGTCTGCCATGCAGTGGATTTTATATTTTATTCATAACCCTGTGTTACTTGACTCTATATTATGTGAAATTGGCGGCGTTTTATGTAATATGGTCGTTTATTGTGCATAAGTGAAATGAATGAAAAAGAATACCACGACACATGAATTCTGTGCTCTTAAAAATTAAGAAGATAAAAATTTACGAAATATTATATAGGGGATTTAGCGCTTATACCTTTTCATTATCTTGGACATAAAAGAAAACTGGCTAAAGAATACATAATAACTACCTATATTGACAACTTCAGAATTGGCAGTATGGATCAATTCCTTCGCCAGTCTTATTGGACGAATACTATTATTACTAAACTATTTGAATAACAACACAAAATAATCTTTGGGAATGCTAGCGATATAAACGTACCACGTATAATTAAAAACTGGAAATAAATCTAACGTAGAATAAACTTTTTGTGTAGGAACACAAAATAAGCCATGAAAATATTTGCGATAGAATGTTATCGCGTTACCATGGCAGCGCATATAATACTGACATTAACACGCAACGGAAGCTTCCAAAATAGCCCGATTTTGAGGCATTCTTCATCAGTGCTCAGCTCCTATTGGTTTTAACGTGATGACTTGTAACCTATAGCCATACTTGATAAATGAACTATCTAACATTAAAAGAAACTTTCAAATCGGACCGGTAGTTCTTGAGATTAGCGCGTTCAACCAAACAAGCAAACAAAAAAACTCTTCAGCTTTATAATATTAAGTATAGATAGATTACTTATACCGGCAACAATTTTTTTCACGAAATTGATAAAGTACAGACACTTTAGATTTATACTCTAATTATATGTATAGATAATGTTACAAACAACCGTCTGCTACTTCAAAGTGTAGGTTCTAACTATTAGCCTGAACGTAACGTTCTGTTAGTGAAATGGGTTAATTTATTCTAGAGATTATTTCCTAGATACATATTTACTAACTTTTATCTTTATAATAAATTAACTTTTGCTCCCGTTTCCATGTCATATCTTGAAAGTAAAATACAACCCATGTTATTCACTAATAATATATCTTCCTAAAATGTGAAAGAATTTTTAAAATAAGTCAAATACTTTTTTGAGTTTATTGATTAAGGATAAAAGATGTACGGAGTTATTACAAAAAAAAAGGAATGAATACTTGATTTTAAAAGGTTACGTTTTAAATGCACCGCGCTCACTGAATTTTTCGCTATCTTGCTCTTTTGTCTCGCTTTGGTTAGGTTAGACTTGCGAAAAAAGGGTAACGCGAACTTTCCTCGGGCGAGCGCGGTGCTATAGTATGAAACCTTTTTAAAGCAAGTATTTAATACGTATTTAACTTTTTATAATAACTCTGCATTTTTTTTCTTTTAATAATACTGATATAGAGTTAAAGATATGAGTATACTAAAATATGCTCAAATTCAAGATTTTTGTATTCAAAAAAAATTCTAAGGACTTCATTCTTCAACATATCAATTAGCAAACTGGTATGCATTTTACTTTATGATAAATTTAAATAACCAACGTTAAAAAGTAGTGCAACCTTCAATCTGAATTTCGTCAATAATAGCATGATACTCTCGGCGATTGAGTTGGAATACTTCGAACTTAGTGCATATCATCATCCAAATATTGAAGGCTGGAACACGAATTGTAGCGTTACAGCAGATAACACGGCTTTTAAAATAATGCTTAAAATAAATCAAGCGCAATACTGAGTTCACTTTTCCTTTAACAGCAATTTAAAAATTACTTAACAAGTTAAAGCGATCCAGTAAAGGAACAGTAGGCTATCAATACATTGAAATAAAATTAAAGTAGATACTATCGGTGTTATTACAAAAAAGTTAAATACGTATTAAATACATGCTTTAAAAAGATTTCGTACTAAATCCACCACGCTCGCACGAGGCAAGTTCGCATTATCTTTTTTTCGCACGTGTAACGGTACCTAACCAAAGCGAGACAAAAAAGCAAGATGGCGAACATTCAGTGATCGCGGTACATTTAAAACGTAACCATTTTAAAGCATGTATCCAATATGTACTTAACTTTTTTGTAATAACACCGTATTTGTCCGGGCTTCCAAACGTTTAAAAATCCTAAATCAATAAGTTTTCTTTTCTCGAACGGACTACGCTATTGACCTAGCAAGGTCATAACAGCTTCACCGGACTACATGGTAAATCATTAGCTTAACAAGTGAACAGTAATTATGGGATATTAATAGTTATTAAATACTCATTTCGAACCGCCTAGGAAGGTGTTATAGAGTGTGTTCATATGATTTATTATAAAATAAAATTTTATCTTTCAAAAAATATATCACGTGACGAGTCTTTTCAACACATAAATTCGTCATTCCGAGTATCATGCGACAGTTAGACATACACGCTATAACTCAAACAGGCAGAGTAGATATATAAGCTACGTGGTCGCTTCAAGGCCCTCCGTGCAACGACTGACATGAGACACGGCCTGTGACCGACGCGTTGACGTCATTTGTCACTGTCGTTCTCATATAACGTGGATAAATCTGTTGCAGTGTCAAATTTCACAAAACTGAGTGTATTAAAAAAACTACCGGCAGACACACCAACTTACCTATATGACTGTATACACATTACACATATTGAAAAATTCAACCAATAATGTATTTGCTTGGAACTGATTGACAGTTGCTCTCATAATTATTCTTGCAATTAAGACATGTGATTATTTTATTTATCTATACTAAAATTATAAAGAGGTAAAGTTTGTGAGTTTGTGACGTTGTAGGAGGTAATCTCAGGAACTACTCGTCTGATTTGCAAAATTCTTTCAATGTTATATAGCTCATTTGTCGAGAATGGTTATAGGCTGTATCATCACGCCAAGACCAATACGAGCGGAGCACCAATGAATAATGTTTAAAAATTGTTTCTTTTTTCTCGTGAGAGCTTCCGCTGTTTATTAGCATTAGCCCAAAGTATTTATTCGACGTGAACGAAGTCTCGCGGGCAGAGGCTAGTCATTTATATGATACTAGTTGATACCCGCGACTTTGTCTACATTGTCCTGGGCGTACATACCTCATCGTTTGCCTCACTCCTCCCCAGCAAGAAAATACATATCAGAGAGTGCGTGAACATGTGAACAAGTATAACTGTATATTGTACCAAGATAATGTATTTTTTTATAAGCATCAAGTGAAATATCAGTTGTTTTAGCGTTATTCACACACAACAACAGACCTCCGTTATTTAATTTATGTAAAAGGTTTTTTATTTTAATTATTTACTTTTACGAGCTTTAATAATATCGATTTAGAAAAAGAAGGCCGTTTATTCTTCTACTGTTTTTGTTTGTTAAAAGTCTGTCTTGCACCTTTAATTTCTGGTATAACTTTTTCTGGTCGTCGACTATTGAAAAAACTATATCTTATATACATATAATAAGAATGTAAGTCTGAAATGTCTGTACTTTATCGATTTTCGTGTAAAAAATTGTTTACAGGTGGCTAGGAATAAATAATAATTTATATTTCAATCATTTTAAGAAATGTCTATCTTTATGTCTATTTGTATGAACACGCATCAATGCTAAACAATAAAAACACTAAGAAATTTATAATTTATATCTTCGAGAATAACTTAGTCTGTTTATTTAAAATCCGTCCAGTCTATCATAAGTTGATGTAATTTTAATGAAGGCATAGCGTAAGTACGAGAAAAGTACATAAGTAAATGGACTTAATACATTCAGATGACTTTTTTAATCACTGTTTTTTACATACAGTTAACGCAAGCGTAGTCGCGGGGACAGTTATTTAACAAGAAATATGAGTAATGTACTGTAATAAACTTCGGCTCTTACATAAATAAAATACACATACCTAAATATATATTACAAATATTCTTATGTAATGAGTTTTATGTATGTATAACTTGTGATGTTATTATTATTTTAATTTCATATTGAAGTCTGGCTGTTTTTAGAACATCAATCTTCTCATGTGTGTAGGCTTCAGCGGTTGCTGTTTATTAAATTCACCAAAGCGCACGCCGTCATGTATTGGGCCGAAGACGCGTCTCGAGATTAATTTTAAGTCATGTCAAATTTACGTAGGCTTTAATATCGCGAAGATGTCTCCGTAATTACCTTATACGTAGCTACGTTTTAGTGTCACATGAGGCCAAAGGAATAAGGTCTTATATGATTGATCCACGACGTTAACTCATATTACGCTTTTGCGTTTTTAATTTATTGAATTTTAATCAGTAATTTTCTCATTCAAATACTTTTAAATTGTTATATAAAATTTGAAACCACTGAACTGAATGTGACAAGACGTTTAAAATTCAATAAAAGTTAATTAATATCAATAAAAATTCTTATTAAGAGTTAAGGAATTTTTGCATTTACAAAATAAAAACACCTTACACATAATTCAGCTAATTCACGTATTTCCCATAAAACAAAACCATTCTCATGATAGCGGAGTCGCGGGAACTGTCTAGTTATTATAGAAAACTGTTACTTTAACTGTAACATTATTCGTAGATTTGAAAAAAAAAATGACAAAAGAATTATACTCGAACGTCTGGGTACTTACTATTCTTATTAGCGAGGAAGAAAGGGAGCTTATACCGTGTTGAAGCATAAAGTTCTTTGTAGTTAAAACTATAACTTAACCTTTTTTAAAAGATACAGAATATAAAATTATTCAAAATTCAATTACGACATCGTTTTATGAACGGAATTAAATAAGGATTTTATTTGCAAAAATTTTGCTTTTCTTTTATTGAAATGTTTCGTTTGTTTCTATTTTTATACTAACTGTACCCGCGACTATGTCTGCGTGGAACCTAATGTAGAGAAATCAGTGACTAATAAAATTATCTGAATGTATTAAGCCCATCAACCTATCTACGTTTCGCGCGTATTTAAGTCGCGGCGTCAGCAAAATATAATAACTTTTGATAGAGTGAACCGCTTTTAATGAAACCAAAAATGTAATATTATGGTAATAGATGTTAGATACTCTCAATTTTCCGATAATAAATATATGGAGGAGTTGTTGAGGCGTGTATGCTTGGTGCACATATACGTTTCAACAACTCATACATATATGAATAGTTAGCTAGGTTAGCTAAGATAGGTCACGATTTTGCATGGAACAGGCAACAGCCAAGCCAAGGCGTGCCGGGCACCCTTGAGCTGGTTGCCAAAATAAAATCAGCTGAGTGCCTTAAGCACTCGCCTTAGTAGTCCGGTGAAGCTGTTAAGACCTTGCTGGGTCAATAGCGTAGACATTTCGAAAAAAAAAAAGAAACCGTAACGGACTTATATTGCATTGTCGTCTAGTTACCTCCTAGTCGCGGCCTAAAGAAGTTTTACTTAAAAAAAAAATATACATGTATATTCCAAGACACTGCGACAGTTTTTTTTTTTACAAAAATGTAAACGTACAGTCAAGGTACTTTTACGTTCTTATTATATCTATAGAAGGATTAAGCCAAGCTTCATCCAAAAAGAAAGCTAAGATGATCTTCACAGTGGGCCAACATAAAGTTCTTTTAAAACACTATATACTCGTAAACTTATATAGACAATGTATAATAATATAATTTTGAAATATCCAGACGAATATGACGGTGTGTTAGTAAATATGTCTTTTAAGTCACCCTAATAGCGTGGTGCTATGCAGATCGCAAATACGTGATCTGAAAGTCAATGGCCGAGACCTGCGGTTGACAAGCCGATTAGCAGCTTAGGCGACGTCGCGCCGGCCACAGGGCTTGTCACTCGAGTGATGCGCTCTTCAATTTTTTTTAGCAAATTCTATTTTCCGATTGGAATAAATTGCATAAATCAATACAAGGGAAATAAATTATGCAAAAGCTGTCTCAGTCACATACTTTTAAGGAATCTTACTGAATAATAAATAATACGTGTTTTCCAACTAACATTTACGATTTTGTCTGTGTTTTTTATTATGTTATCTACAGAGGATAAAACATAAAATTAAATTGAAAGTAAGAATATACTTTCATTCCAAAATTACTTAAGACTTTTATAGTATCTATAAAATATATTAGATTCTAAGAACTTTAAAAACGTTATATTAAAATATGGTAACACGGTATTTTTTTTATAACGGCCCAAGTGTTTAGAAATGACATGGAATAAAAAATTGATCAAAACCTGACTGATGTATGCACAACGAAAGATGTGATTTGATTTAGATAATATTGATTTTAAGCAAATATGAAATTGCTGTCTCCTGTTAAAACTAATTTTCGCTAATTTAAAAATATAAAAGAACTCCTTTAATATTTAAATATGGAACAAGATCATGTCCGTACAGTATAAACCGATTTGTCATATAAATTTTAATAATAATTAAATAGTCTTCACCCAAATTTGTTTGGTGACAAGAATTAATTGAAATATATGACGTAGCCGGCTGCCGGTGGTGCCATCTGTACAGAGCTTTAATTAAGGAGCTAATGTACTGCCACCATGGATACCGGGTGACTGAAGGCTGTGATTGATGACGTGTGTACATACATAAGTACGAAGCTCATGTCGAACTTGAACGACAAATTATTATTTCATTTTGTTTCTGTCAACGATTTAATGGATTGTGCGTTTGACGATTACGTTTGATTTTATTATTTGTGTGTTATTTTAATGGATCAGTGAGACGATTCTAAGAAATCTAATTCGTAGTCCGGTGAAGCTGTTAAGACCTTGCTAGGTCAATAGCGCAGTCAAATCGAGAAAAAAAAGTAATATAATTTTTAGCTTAACTATTTTCACTATTTACTAATTCTTTGACTATAAAGTACTGGACTGTCTGACTGCGTATGAGCCGAGCTATTATTTTTTTTTTTATGTCATAGGACGCAGACACAGTTTAAGGGACAGGGAAAAGGGAGGAGGGACGGGTATGAGGGGCAGGAGAAGGGCGAGGCACTCTCACTGACCGAACGAAAAGGAGCAATGCAAGCACTGTTACTTCACGTCACGCTGGTTTTCTGGGAGAGAGTGGTACTATCCCGGGTGAGTCGATCCATTCATGCTGAAACCAGCAATAACTTCAGCGTCGTTCTATCACCTGATGCAATGAGTTTATTATTGTTTACTATTAGATTTTTCTAATCATTCGCGTTAGTGTAGACTTAATCTATCCCTCGGGATACATTTTTTTTAGACGAAAGGTATCCTATATCCTATATAGACCTGACAACTGTGCATATATTTATGAGAATCGGTTCAGTAATTAAAGCGTGAAATCGTAACAAACATACTCAATTTCACATTTACAAATAACCGTAAGAAAGTGCCTTATGGCATTATGTAGGATTCTAGAATATGTTAGATATTTTGTATGTAATTAAAAATATATCATTTGATAATACTAGATCATTTATTATTGTTTTTGTTCATTAAAATAGTGTTATTTACAGTAACTAATGTAAGACAACTATGAATAAAATTGTATGATAAATTAAATAATTTATTTATATTATATAGTGGCAAATAGTCGTTTAGCTATTTATACATAACTATACCTATCTACAGACAAACTCATTACATAATAGAAGTCATATAATAGGTTCTAATCCTGAGGACTGAATTGAAGGGCCGTGTGTCTGAGTATAAGATGCCAACTACATTATTCCAATCGGAAACACGTCAGTGCGAATACTAGTGCTTTGATATAGAAATAGGTATGTAACGCCTCGACTGTTAGACCAATTCATATTTAAAACAATCACGCTGCGTCCGGTCTGAGTTCGTCAAAAAAGTTAAAGATTTCCACCTACTGGTTTCAATGTCCTTCTCAATTATTAACCGAATAACTATTTCACACTCGTACTGGTTCCAAATATTTAATATTGTTACATTGAATGACTTTGTGTAGTCTATACGAAAATTCCCATCGGTAATGCAAATATATGTTCCGTTCGTAATTCACGCGTGTACATGATACGGGTAGACAGGCGAGAGTTATGACGTCACGAGCCTTCCGCACATGCGACATTTTCTCACTTATACCCTAGATATTATATCACGATGTCCAGTAATAGGACACTTCCAATCCGTTGGTTATATTACTACATATTTCATGTCGCATTTATTGGTATAACAAAACCTTGTCGAGAGATACAAAAAACATCGAAATATCAAATTACTAACACCACTATTGTACGTTATAAACCACACTGAATCTATTACTGATTTTAGCATGAATGGGTCGGCTCGTCCGGGGTACTACCACTCGACACACAGAAACACCGACGTGAAATAACAGTGCTTGCATTGTTGGGTTTCGTTCGGTCAGTGAGAGTCACGGTGGCCGACCTCCCCTCCCCTCGCCCCTCCCGCTCCCCCTTACCCCCATCCCACCAAACACAGGTTGGCAACGCACTTGCGACTCCCCTGGTGTTGCAAGTGTCTATGGACGGCGGTGATAACTTAATATCAGGCGACCCGCCTGCTCGTTTGCCTCTTATGACATAAAAAAACATGTCCGTTCCACTTGCTTCGCTTATAATAGTTCATGCATCTTATTAGACAAAACCGTATACGTAAAGTCACTCCTAGTGCGTATAGACCTTCATGTAAGAGCATAACCTACTAATATATCTCTATTTAATCCACCTCTTAGATCCTTCTCACGAAAACACGCTTAATTTGTCTGCATTACAAACTTAGGGTAAATATAATATAATTCTTGAGGATTATTAGATTTACTTTCAAGGTAAGTTCTATCATAATATTGTTAACATGTGTTAATATTTTACGATGATTATTTGTGTATAATTATATTAAATTATATTATTAATAAAATAATTAATAATGGGTTATAGAAGTACAATATAGTAAACTTACATGCGAAATTATTATTTTTTATAAATCTGTCACCGTGGCCGTATAGGTGTTCTGGTAGCAAGCACTTGAGAGCTAAGAGTATTTTTTTCTCGAACTGACTACGTTATTGACTAGCAATTTAACAGCTTCACCGGATTACGGGAGCTAAGGGTTTGTAAGTTTACGGTGTTACTCACTTAATATTGAGATTATCAACAATAGCAAAAAAATAAAAATAAACAAAGAAGTAAAAGTATAAGGTCAAGGGATTTTCGTCAGAGACGAAATTCCTTAATATAAAGTAACTTATGAAATCAAAATGTCTCAATATTTTAGGACACATACTAATTTATTATAAAAATATTAGTAAATATTAGTAGACAGAGAGAGAGAGTCGTATGTATGGACATAACGCTTTTTGCTTTTGTAACTATTTTTACTATTCAACTCCTACCGCAGGCCACCTAGAGAATAGCTTATCCCTATATCCTTTTTAAACGTAGCACAAATTTGCCTAAACTTTAATTGCATTTAGGTCTTAGTATATATCACACTAGCCTCTGCGCGCGACTTCGTTCGCGTGGAATGGATACACTAACACGCAGCAGTTCTCAAAAAGAACAAACATCCCGATTTTGAAACATTTTTCATCTGTGCTCTGCTCCTGTTGGTCTTAGCGTGATGATATATTTAGCCTTTAACCATTCTCGGTGAATGAGCTATATAACACTGAAAGAATTATTCAAATCGGACCAGTAGTTCCTGAGATTATCCTCTACAACGTCACAACATCTCAACGTCACAAACTTTACCTCTTTATAATATATATATATAATATATCACATAAGAAATACTTTCGCACTTTATTGTGCTTAGACCAAAAAATATTAAGGACCGAAAAAATACTCTTCTTACGAAACTAACGTTTTTAAATAAGTCAGCTTAAGAATACTGTATTGTATTGTACGACTTTTGTTTCTAAATCACATATTTTTTCTTACTAATCAACTAAATATTTTAAAATACAAGAAGATAATTTTGTCCTTCAAAGTTTAATAGTGTTCTCTTGTAAAACTGTGATTTTGTAAAATCGTTATTACTTACGTACGTCAAATATTTTGTTCAAATAACACTGTACAATCTGTATAAATTATTTCAATAATACTTAACCTATATATAATAGTTCTATTTCTCAGAGACTGAAATGTATAAAGTAATTCCAATTCATTTGACTAGTTTATATAAATATCGTTTTTACGTTTTGTTAAAATGTTATCTAATATTCTAATTCTTTGTTCAGTAGTTTCTACAATATATGGTATCGAAGTGAACGTTTTAAATGAAGAAACATTATGGAAGTGATATAAAAAGGTAAATATTCACGATGTTGTTTCTAGTATTAAAACAGTAATATGGATTCATAATTCATTCAAAGTAGTTTATAAAAATACACTTGTCTGAAATCTTTACAAAAAAATGTAGGCCATCTTATTGTATTTGTAGGAAATGTTTATTCGTTATTTATTTAAATTAACTTTACTATATGACATATAGTTCTTTATATTTTCATTAATTTAAAATATAGCGTCAATGAAATATTTACCAAATTTATTTTTGAGATGATTTACTATAATCCCTCGGTAGGACAATTTCTTTAGTGTATATTTAAAATGCAAGTTGCAGATAAAGTATCAAATTAATATTTCAAATAAAAGTAACTAATACTTCCTTCAGATACAAATAGAATTTTATAAAAAATATAACGCTGTATTTTGAATCGTAAACAATAGAAAACAGTATGTGTATTTAATAAACTTTATTCTTTATAAAACCTTTTTCTTCGTTGTCTTTTGCTTATCGTTATTGGCTTATCGTTTGAACTAAAATATCATGAAAGGCTTTCCTTTAACTTTCCTTAGAACAATCAATATAAGACAGTGTGTTATATAAATTCCATACAGCGCCATCTATGAGTACCAATGTCTCTACATTTTAGTAGTGGTTCAGGCAGTTTCTGCACTATGGCGCTACTGAGTTCGAAATAAGGAGAACTATGATGACATGTTGTTTTGAAGCTATTCACTAGATGGTGCTATCTCGATATTTATTTCTGAATTATACAAATTTCTATTAATAAATATCACTTACAATATTGTTACTTAAGCAATAAAGTTCTTCCCTTTAGACAACAATGATCACTTATTAATATTGTACAGTTGGCAATACATTGAACAAGCACAACAAAAAAAAAATTAAATGAACTGTAATTTTCGAAGTTTGTTTTAATAAATGTATATTTTTATATATCATAGGAGGTAAACGAAGAGGTGGGTCACCTGATGTTAAGTGATCACTATCGTCCATAGACACCAGCAACACCTGAGGTGTCATAAGTGCGTTGTCAGCCTGCGTTGGTGGGGAAGGGGTGAGGAGGAAGGAGAAGAAAGGGTAGGGCTTCGGCGCTCTCACTGACCGAACGAAACGCAACAATGCAAGCACTATTACTTAACGTCGGTTTTCTGTAGGTCGGGTGGCACTACCCTGGGCGAGCCGATCCATTCATGCTGAAACCAGTTAAACCATCATCGTGGCTGTACCACCATCAAAGCTATCACGCAACGATATCACGCTGGTAATCTTGTTAGCTTGCAAAAGCTAGGATATAAGATGTTATTCCTCTCTAAAAATTATAAAATGTAACTTAAATAAATAACCTAATATTTATACACAGCCATACGATAATAATCATATAAACATAGACACCATCCGTACGCTGCTTTAAGTTTAGAACAATTACAAAGTGAAATACCTGTCTAAATATACTGTGACCTGAAACATGAAATTACCTAGATAAGTGTAGGGCATAGCAGGTCGCGACGGTTCTGAGAAGTACTACTTTCGCGTGCCTAGCATAGTCAAGGGACGTGCTTGGTTATAATTGTTTTGTTTTTGTTTTTTTTTTTTTTGTATTACCAGCGCACTGTATAATAGAGGAATAAAGGCTTTATGATACAACCGTTATGATATATTTGTATTCGGTTTAGTTGGTTAGGTTAGGAGTTGGTTAATGATATCCCGTGATCAATAGATTAACCTTCTTTAATCGTGTATATACTGCTCGCGGTAGTTTTTATGTCGCGTTTTTAGGTTAGGTATAAGAATTGCGTTCGTATAAGATTACGAACTAGTTAACGGAACATATCTAACCTCTTTGGATGTAGTGGTAAATTTTTAAATATTGGTTTTGTTTCAAAAGTTTAATACCGTTATTTGAATTTTCCATTCTAGTTATTGAAGTTGATTATAAGGCTACCACGACCGTTAGGATCTAAATAATTATCATGCAAGATATAGGTCACAATCTACACTACCATCGACAAAATAGTGCAGGCGAGACCTGGTTAATAGCGTGAAATATCAGGGGTCGAGAGTTGAACAAAATTATACGTATGTGAAATCGTGGCCTAACATTTATATAAGTATCATATATGTGTCATTAAATTGGCAGGAATCATCTAGTACTAATTATCGCAATATAAATGTAATAAATAAATTTACTAAATGAATATATTACAACGTACAGCTCTCGAACTATAAATATTGCCTAGATTGTTGTTTTAGAACGAGAAGGAACTTTATCGTTGCTGCTCCGTGGTATTAAGCAATTACATGCAAGTCGTGAAACTTTACAGGAAAATGAGGAAAACAGAAAATACCAAACATCGTTTTATTTCTCTGCATTTGCAATTCAATGGTTCCAGCTATTTTAAATAACTTCAGGCAGAAATTTACCGCAATAAAATTACCGGTTCTTATAAACGTTTTGTAAGGCACCTCATTTAATATTATTCTTATATATACCTTCAATATTTTACTCGCGGCTTTATTCGTGTTAACGTAGATTTGGAAAATAAAATACATCCTATGATATTTACTAATAATGTAGTTTTCTGTTGATAATAGAATAAAAAAAAATTCTTTGCATAATATTTGTTTAGGTAAACACGCTCCACGATTTTTAATATAACTTATATGAAATTATTACATTATAATTCTGGAATTACATTTTTGTTTAACCTTATAAACTTGTTAAAGTATTTTTTTTTTTTTTTATTGATGCACGACAAAGTGACTGCACTATGCCTGATGGTAAGCATAGTACAATCCAAAAACAGTGGCGACCACCGAGAGACAGATTATCCGTCGTCAGTCGCCGCTGTCATGTCGGCCATAATGACGAAAGTCACTGGATATGTACAGGCTGATCCCGAAACGCGACGCACAAAAGCGAGTCGCTATGACGGGCTTTTTCGCCATGTACATGGTGGTTGCGACCCAGTCGGGCTGTAAAACCCTACCACCCCGCTATTGCCATTGCCTCGTTCGTTGATCAGCAAGGTGCACCACGTGCAGGTGAGGTTGGCTTGGGTGTCTCAAGTCTTAAGATGTTATTCGACACCCCTTACACCCCTTTCCTTTTTTGAATTCTAGTTAATTGTTATATGTTTTAATGCTTGTATTGATTTCTATCACCGGCCACGCTCCACCAGTTTAAGGTCCGTTCTGATCTTAAACTTGTCTTCCCATTTTCTAAATCGCTTTCCTCTAATTCGTTTATTATTTTTGGGATACTAATCCGTAATTTTATAGTATTTATCCTTTGTTGTTATTAACGTATGGCTTTTGTTTTTTGCTCCTTCCTTTATCTGAACTGCATATTATGTACAAGGGTGACTTTACTGCAGACAGTAATTATTATTTTGTCACACCATATTTTTTTTACATCATATAGGAGGCAAACGAACATGCGGGTCACCTGTTGTTAAGCGATCACCGCCGTCCATAGACAGTAGCAACTCCAGAGGAGTCGCAAGTGCGTTGCCAGCCTGTGTTTGGGGGAATGGAGAGAAAGGGGGAGAGATTCGAGGAAAGGAGAAGGGAGAGGAGAGGGGAGATAGGTCTTCGGCGCTCTCACTGACCGAACGAAACGCAACAATGCCACCATTGTTCTTTCACGTCGGTATTCTGTGAGAGGGTGGTGCTACCCCGGACAAGCCGACCCATTCATACTGAAACCAAGAATACCTTCAGCGTGGCTCTACCACCTACAGATACCACATGTTACAAATACAACACAAAGTTAAACACAAATCTGATAAATATAGTGCACCTATATACGAAATGTAGTATTAAAGTAAATATACTACATTTCGATAATCGTTAATCTTTGTTGAGGCTGTAATTACTGGTTTAACGGTTACAGAGTAATTGTAAGAATATTTCAATAACAGAACATATAGTAATGTTATGTTTTATTATAAAGTCGAATGTAGGTGGTAGAGCCCCGCTGAACTATTTTTAGTTACAGCATGAATGGGTCGGCTCCTCCGGGGTAGTACCACCCCTCTCACATAAAACCGACGTGAAATAACAGTTCTTGCATTGTTGTGTTTCGTTCGGTCAGTGAGAGAGCCGGAGGCCCACCTCCCTTCCTCTTTCCTTCTTTCCCTTTTTTTTTATTGAAGCACGACAGAGTGACTGGACTATGCCTGATGGTAAGCATAGTACAATCCAAAAACAGTGGCGACCACTGAGAGACAGATCATCCATCGTCGCTCGCCGCTGTCATGCCGGCCATAATGACGAAAGTCACCCAGTACTGGATATGCACAGGCTAATCCCGAAACGCGACGCGCAAAAGCGAGTCACTATGACGGGCTTTTTCGCCATGTACATGATGGTTGCGACCCAGTCGGGCTGTAAAACCCTACCACCCCGCTATCGCCATTGTCTCGTTCGTTGATCAGCAGGGTGCACCACGTGCAGGTGAGGTTGGCTTGGGTGTCTCAAGTCTTAAGACGTTACTCGACACCCCTTATACCCCTTTCCTCCCCCTTCTCCCATATACAGGCTGGCAACGCACTTGCGACGTCCCTGATGTCGCTAGTATCTATGGACGGTGATGATCACTTAACATCACGTGACCCACCAGTTCGTTTGCCTCCTTTGATATAAAAAAAAAGAATAAATTAAAATATTTCACAGATAATATGAATATTTCGAATTCTGCAGACACTAACAGTAGCAACTCCGTAAAGAACACGTGAACATTAATTTATTGGAGATCTCTTGAGATATTGTAGCCTGTGCCTCTAAGTGAAATATGTTTACTTAATTTTGCGAACAAAAACCATGACTGGATGCTTCTTTTCCTAATCTATACTAATATTATAAAGAGGTAAATTTTGTGAGTTTGTGACGTTGTAGGGGGTAATCTCAGGAACTACTACTGGTCCGATTTGAAAAATTCTTTCAATGTTATATAGCTCATTTATCGACGAAGGTTATAGGCTTTATATCATCACGCTAAGACCAATATGGGCAGAGCACCAATGAAGAATGTTTCAAAATCGGATTTTTAATTCCTTTTGAGAGCTTCCACTGCGAGTTGGCGTTAGCTCCAAGTAACTATTCCACGCGGACGAATTCGCGGGCTGAGGCTAGTTCCGTTTATATATAAAAAAATTAAAGGTTTTGAAGCCAAAAAAAATGTTTCATTAATTCGAACTATTAAAATGGTATCTATAAGTTGTATAATTTTAAGATACATCCAATTTATATTATTCACATCGTGTTCAGTTTAGTGGACGATGCTTTTATGTAAATAAAAATATGATGGTACATGGGTAAAAGTTTACTAAAATGAGTTTGTAACGAGTGTCCGCGGTAAGCTGGCTCTGCATACGGAATATTAACATGACTACTACGACTCGTTATAATACTTCTTCTCTACTCATATAATATATTTTGATGATATTAAATACATCTCTTATAAGTTTTTATAATATTTACATAGTAGACGTTGATACTGGGCGCGTATTATCGTATACATTCATATGATGCTATTTTTCACTTCACTTCGCATGTTTAAAACATGTAGATTTCATTTGTAATACTGCCTCGGGAACAATTTTTTTTTCTATATATAAACTACAAAGGACCTTTAATACCCATTATTACATTTATATAATACACTTTTTGTTTGCAATAATTGATTTAGATTGGTTACCTTACCAACTTTTGCACGAGGCTTTGTCGCATTAGTGTAGTTAAAATATATTTTTCTATCCTTAAAAACAATACTTTTTTTATCAAAAGGTACTGTATGTACTTTTTCGGTAGTATGATGATGTATGCATAATTTCATAATCATCGATCCAGGAGTTTAGGTACGAAAACGCAACAAACAAAGTCACATGCTCATCTATAGTATACGTTAGGATTAGTATATTACTTATATTTTATGCATTTAATTTACTTAACGATTTCAGGAATTCGGTATCTTAACAATGCTCTCCCAATATATTTTTGATAATTTGATGTATATCCGCAAAAACTTAGATATGCTGGATCAAGTCAAAGACCGACATAATTTAAATATTAGAAACTGCAATAAGTTGGTTCTTCCATGCTTCAGGCTCAGTAAGTCCAATAAGAGTTTTTCAGGTAATAGTGTTAGGTTTTATAACAAAATCTCAAAACAGGTTACTGATTTGACGGATAGTGAGTTTCTTGCCGGTTCTTCTCGATCACTGGATTGTTTTCCGTGGTAGCTTTGGCTTTCATAAGCGCCTTCTTAGAGCCTAAATTGAATAAAGGATATTTTGATTTTGGATAATAATAGGTCCTATACATAAGAGCAATTACATTTATTTTTCGTAATGATAGCAATTTATTTCTAACGGCCCATTCAAGACAATTCAGGTACTATTAAGCTGCAATGGTTCTGCAATACCGCAATGTGAACACCAAAGAGAATACACCAGCCTTTGAATTGAAACTGGAATAGCTAACAACAGAAAGTGCTTGGAGAAACAATGGGAAAGATCTAATTGCGGAGTCCCGAACGAGTGGGAACACAAACGGAACCGACGCAATGCAATCTGTACCGTTGCAAAGCAGCTGCTGAAATGTACGCAAGTTTATAAATTATACAAACTACAGTCTTTTTGTAGTTTATCTACATACAATTTAGGAATAACAATTATTTCAGCTATATTTCTGATACGGATTCCTGTTCCACGGAAACTAATTAACAAAATATATTAATATTAATACGAACCAGTAGCTTCAATTCCAAATTATATAAAACATCTAGTGAGATTTTTTTTTATAATTATCTATACAAAAAGTATGTTAATTCTTTAAATTATAAATTCGCTTTCTATTTACTTAATTTGGAAGAGAAAAACGATAGTAAAATCTGCTAAATCCCTAAAATGGCAAATCACGTAAATGCACCAACAATAACTAGTTTTAGCGAAGCAAAGATAATGCTACCTCTGTATTTACGAGTAAGTACATAATGAAAATTATGTTATATTATATTTACTGATAAACTTATATGGTTGGTACTTGATTTTTTTTTGATACGCACCTGTTGTTAAGTGTTCACCGCGATCCACTAGCAACCCCAGAGGAGACGCAAGTGCGTTGCCAGCCTGTGTTTGGGGAAAGGAGAGAAAGGAGGAGAGGTTAGAGGAGAGAGGAAGGGAGAGGAAAGTGGAAGGGAGGGGAGATGGGTCTCCGGCGCTCTCACTGACCAAACGACAAGCAATAATGCAAGCACTGTTACACGTCGGTTTTCTGTGAGAGAGTGATGCTAACCCAGACGAGCCACCTACAAAATTGATCTAAATTTGCCATGATAAAGTTCATGATTCAGTTATTATTGCTATCAATATCCTCTAATGGAACACGTTATTAGAAGTCCAATTGAGTTTAGAACCAATGGTAGTGTATTAACTTTCATAATTACGTCTTTAGTAAAATTATAATTATTTGGCACGTTATGAGAAATCATTTACAATGATTCTTTAGCTTGTAAGGGAAGTTATCTATGCACATGAAACACCATGAAGTTAGTTGAAAAACGGTATGCTTTAAAATATTATATAAGTATTTTCTCTTGTCTTTTTTTAACGTCAGAAAAAATCTTTCGTTAGACATCCACTCACTCTGGGTAGCAGTGGAGTATCCTTTCTCTCAACCATAGAGGTATTTAACATCCTTCAACTATTCAGATTTTCAACCATCCAATATATACAAGTATGCATTAATAAAATTAAAATATCGGATGTTTTTCGGCTTACTTTCCGAAGCGCCTTTGCCTATTTTGATAATACTTTTTTTTTTATCGAAGCACGACATAGTGACTGCACTATGCCTAATGTTAAGCATAGTACAATCCAAAAACATCGGCAACCACCGAGAGACAGATTATCCATCGCCGGTCGCCGCAGTCATGCCGGCCATAATGACGAAAGTCACCCGGTACTGGATATGCACAGGCTGATCCCGAAACGCGACGTGCAGAAGCGAGTCACTATGACAGGCTTTTTCGCCATATGCATGGTGGTTGCGACTCAGTCGGGCTGTAAAACCTTACCACCCCGCTTTCGCCATTGCCTCGTTCGTTATTAATCAGGTGCACCACGTGCAGGTGAGGTTGGCTTGGGTGTCTCAAGTATTAAGATGTTACTCGACACCCCTTACACCCCAATACTTTTACGTAGATAGAGGACAACATATCATATAGATTACATTATATCATTATTCCTTTGTATAGGGGCTAAGCAGTAATGAAAATAATTTGCCTAAAGTCATAGTAAACCGGTAAACATGAAATAGGGAAACACTTTCAGAAAAACGAAGTTGCAAGCACCAGTTAGAAGGCAAATGAAATTAGTTTATAAAATAACTATGATAGTTCCAGTTACATGTTTACCTTTGGCAATATACCAAGAAAGATTTTTAAATAAACACGTTGAACGGAACGTGGAGTTTCAGCCACAAACATTTCAACAGTTTTGTACTCCATATGCCCGGGTTTGCTTTCAGCTCATTCAATTATGCAAAGCTACCATTTGTTAACAGATTTTGGGGTAATTTTGTGAATGTCAACTCGGTTTTATGCTAATCAGCTTAGTGTCCGTTATTTATGCTGTATGTAGCGACATTTCACGGTGTAATGGCCCGGAACTGATAACGTTATTTTAAGCAATTAATTGCAGGAACTTTCAATGGTTTATGATATAGTGTGCTTGTACAGTAGAATTTATTCGGTACGATTGCTAAATTGTTTTTGTTTGACGCTACTTTATTCAATGCAAATAGAGATAAGCGCCGGAAACATTGTCTCGGAAACTCGAACCGTTTTCGAGTCTCTGCCAATTTTGTGGAAGGCTTTACGTCGTATATTTTCACTGAAAGTACGGTTTGTTATTTATGTAGATTATGAATCAAATTTAAAATAATCGGTAAGTGGCATTACACAGTACGTGAAAGATGATTTGTTTCAAAATGTTCTTTATGATTCCTGCAATGTAATCAACAGTAAAATACGACGAGTGAAACATGCTGATTGTGTGTAGAATATTAATATTTAATATTAGCTCCTGCCTGCGATTTCGTCCGCGTATAATAGTTACTTTGAACCGATGCTAACATGCAGCGGAAGCTCTCAAGAGGAAGAAAAATCCCGATTGTGAAACATTTTTCATTGGTGCTCCGCTCCTATTGGTCTTAGCGTTATGGTGTAATTTCCTCGATAAATGAACTATATAATACTGAAAGAATTTATCAAATCGAACCAGCTGTTACTTAGATTACCCCTTACAAAGTCAAAAACTCACAAACTTTACCTCATTATAATATTAATAAATTAATTAATAAGTTATGCTAAACATTTTAGTTGTTATTACAAAAAAGTTAAATACGTATTAAATACTTGCTTTAAAAAAGTTTCGTACAAAATGCATCGCGCTCGCCCAAGTCAAGTTCGCGTTATCCTTTTTTCTCAAGTCTCACCTAACCTAACTAAAACGGGACAAAAGAGCAAGATGGCGAATATTCAGCGAGCGCGGTGCATTTAAAACGTAACCTTTTTAAAGCAAGTATTTAATATATATATTTTTTGTAGTAACACCGTTTAAGTATTTACTTTGTCAGGAAGTTAGTTTAAAAGTATTTAATTCGTATCAAACTGACAGTCATGAATAATAAGAGTTAATAAAAACGCGTAAAAAATATTTTTTGTAAACAGTATCCGTCACTGTTTCAAACACGTGATACTTCATTGGTTTCATTATTGTCGCGACAGAGGGCGCTTCCGCGTCGGCTCGTCGCCACATAAAGTGAGCAATTTTCTGATAGTTATCTGACACGAAAATTGTTAGGTTTGACATGCTATTTATATTTCCATTTGTCAAATAGAACGTGCCAGAGTTGGGTGAGCGAGAAAATTCGTCGGATTGTTAGCAACGCAGAAGGGCAATTATGTATTTCCTTGATATTTATTCTTATCACCGTCATTACCTCATAATATTACATATTATACGTTACTATTAAAGTTTAGTTAATATTGAGTTAGGACATACTAATGTCTCTACAAAATTCCTCATTTTTCGAATGTTTCACTCATTTATATAAATGTCGTGTAATTTTATGCATAAATAAACCTCCTAAATATAATTGTGATAGTTATTGCACTTAAGTGTTCTTTCCAGGGGATGGGTATATTGTCATCTAGTTTATTACAATTGGCCACTAGATGACGTATGTGTGACGTCAGTTTATATGCTATTTTAGTAGACATGAGCATTGAGCATAGAGAATATTTTGACGATATCCATTTTACTACGCAATTTTTCAATTCCGATTGTTATTCGAAATTGAGGGGCAGATAATTTATACGTGTATATTTTCGTCACGTAACAAAAAGTGCTATATTCACTCCATTCGACTATCTCACGCTCTTTCTCTGTATATTTTCATTTTTTATTTCCTATCGTTTTTATGAATATAACGTAAAATAAGGAATCCATTCGAAAAAATTCAACAAACATTTTTACAACAGTAAAATAGAGATCACATTAAAAACTTACAACAAATATTTTGGAAAAATCTTCATTTATTGTAAATGAAATATAAAATAATCAACTATAATAGATTATACATATAAAAAAAAAACAAATAAGGTTTAGTGAAATGCCCACGTGTTCAGATTGAGATTATACAACTGTTGACACCGTATCCGTTTAGTTGACTTTATCTCATTTTTTGTAAATTTTAGTGTTTATATCAATTTGTTCTATTGTTTTTACAGTGCGGCAAATGATGGGGCTGTTCAATATATAAACAATTATTACTAACTTTTTTCGACCTAGGCACATTATGTAGCCTGAGGTAGAGAGACGTTAGAGGATAATGCTCTTTTCTTATGTGACGACTTGTACCATTTAAATCCGTAAGACGCGTTAAGGAATTTGCTTTGAAGTCAAACATATAATGCGACTTCCAATAAGGTTGCGTTAAACGTTTAACACTTAGGAGGAATAGAAAGACACAGAGCGAGAGTGAATGCGTGGCACTCCAAGTATACCTTTTACAATATTCCTTGATACAGTGTTTGCAACAAATATTGAAAAAATAAAACTCAAACATTTCGTATCTTACTTTAGTTATCATAATCCCAAATGTAAATGCAAATGTTATAGACTTGGATATTTCTCCACTCGAAAATGTATAATTAAAAGATACAATCAATTGTGAATTGTAAGCAATGTTAATAAAGTTTGTCAATATGATTTCACTAGAAATCAATTTCTACCCCTTCCTATTTTCATTTCCATATTACGAAGTTTTTTTTTTTATTTTAGCACGGCCAAATGACTGCACTATGCCTGATGGTAAGCACAGTACAATCCAAAAACAATGGCGACCACCGAGTGACACACTAACCATCGCCGGTCGCCATTATCATGCCGGCCTGCAAAAAGCTGGATATGCACAGGCTGATCTCGAAACGCGACGCGCAGAAGCGAATCACTGTTACGGGCTTTTTCGCCATATACATGGTGGTTGCGACCCAGTCGGGCTGTAAAACCCTACTACCCCGCTTTCGCCATTGCCTCGTTCGTTATTTAGCAGGGTGCACCACATGCAGGTGAGGCTGACTTGGGTGACTCAAGTCTTATGATGTTATTCGACACCCCTTAGACCCCAAAAGAAGTTTCACTTCTTCCGCGCGGAGGAACTCCACGGACTATAATTTATCAAATAGTATAACAGTGACTTTAATTTGTTAATACAGTAATAGGTAAGTATACAAACAATTATTTTCAAATAACTACACTTCGATAATTATTATTTTGCAGTACACCCCTTCGCATAAGTAGTAATTACCTTCATACTGTACGTTGTTATTAATAGAAGTCGTTCGTGTTAGAAAGACTTTGTATATATGTATGTATGTGATAGGTTTCTTCGTCATTGCTCATAGGATATGCTGTTTGAATGGAATAATTACAGTTTGTGGCTGTTATTATGATTTACCAGTATGATTAGATGTTGCTAATTTCTGCGTTACTTAAATATTCTCAACATTCTCGATGGAAATATTTAATGCTTTAGTATCGTAAACAATTGTAGTATCTTTTAGTGTTTGTTTGGTTTTCACTCTGGTTTAAGATCTGTCCAATACTTAATAACATGTTAAGGCTTTGTACTTTAAAGTCAACACTTTTCTAGAATATGGTAAGTTTAGCCCTAAGTATGAATATTTCATTACTTAATTTATTGTAATTCTACTCAAACATGAACTGGTCAGTGATAATAATTGATTAACCAATTCACAGTTGTCAAGCAACCTTTTATTTTGTCTTCGAATTTCTATGACAGAAAGGTGGTATAGTTTAATAGGTAGATAGAGCCACGCTGAAGCTATCACTGGCTTCAGTATGAAAGAATCGGCTCGCTCAGGGTAGTACCACCCGACCCATAAAAAACACCGACGTGAAGTAACAATGCTTGCATTGTTGCGTTTCGTTCGATCAGTGAGAGCGCCAGAGGCCCACATCTCCTCAACTTCCCCTTCCCCCCCAACACGGGCTGGTAACGTACTTGCGTCTACCCTGGTAGCCTAAATTAACATCAAATGTAAAAACTAGATATTAATCATTACTCTATTATTCTAATTACTTTGGGTGTAAATCTTTAAGTGTTTTAGGAAAACATCTAAGAACGTGTGTAAAAAAAAGATTGTGTGAAGACAAAAAGATTTATGTACCGTAGTACTCGTATACCGTCAAAAATTGGCCTAAATCATTTGGTTAGCGCCATATTAGCATATTGCATTCGCGTGAAGCTGAAACGGATAACTAATGTAGAGATATACGTAGCACACACACGCGACATCGTCTGCGTCGCTTATTTTCTTAACAATACATTTTAAATTCATAGGTTTGTTTTAAAAAAGATCAAGCGTTTAAAAATTAAAAACCAAACAAAAAATATATCAAAATTTATGGAAACGTGATGCGCCCACAATTTAATTTTGAATTCTTTATTATATTCATATTAAAATTTATTTGGCTGGTAATATTAAAGAAAAGAGAAATGTAAATGTTTAGTGTAAATAAGAATGTAAGAACGCTGTAAGTTCTTTTAAAACAAAAACATTTTAATTTTGAAGCGTTATTATTTAAAAGCATTTTTATATTATATAATAAAAAATATCTAAATATAGAATAAAGATATAATCTACAAAGAGAAGTTGTTTTTCTACTCTGTAATATTAGTTTATCTCCTGTCTCAATCTTTTGAGTACAGTAAAAAAATAGCTGGATTTAAATTGAATTTTTAAAATTAAATAAATCAACAAGAAATAACAAATACAGATGTTAATATATGTATGTAAATATTAAATATACTATTGTACTTTTCTTTGTAGATTGGAGTTATATTAAGCTTGTGAACAATTAATTTTCTATCATTTGTTCATGAGGGGCCTTTGAAGCCGTTTCAGTTATTAAGTCTCAAAGGAACACAGCGGGTGGCCTAAGCCTTTCTGGGACGCAGTAATGTAATCAGGGGTGAGACTTAGATCCATAACCAACAAATACATGTGTTCACATTATTTTAAGTAGATAAGTTTCATATTTTTATTTGTATTTTTTATTACATAGAAATAAAATTAAATAAAAACGTTTTTAATATCTTTATTGTTCATTGCCTTTAAAATTATGAAACAATAATGAAATAAATTAATATATAAAGTATTGAGGCAATTCGCTCATGAGGGAAAAAAACGCTCACTATAATTTAAATATAGGCCTTAGGTTTATGTTTCTATCGTTTAGTAATTTCTATTCTAATTAGTTATATACTGCACCATATTGTTCAATGTTTAATAGTTTAGGTAAAATATTGCTGAAGACTGTTGAATAAATATTGCTGTTAGTTTTGTATCGACTTAATTGATTTTTAACCTCAAAACATATTCCACATGTTATGTAACATAATCTGTATAAATAAAAATCAATTTTGCTTCAAAATGGCTATACCTGTTTAGCTAATTTTTCTTCTTTTGTATAATTGTCAGGACAAGGTTTCCATAAAAATATATTTGAAAAATCTTACGGTATAGTAAAATAATAGGTTACAAAATATTTAAATAAAAAAAATAGTCAGTCCATGCGACTGAAGACAGTAGAGAGATCTTCAAAAATATTAAACGAATTGACAGACTGACATTCAATGCTTCATTTTGATTCACTCCATGGGCGTACTCTAAAGGGAAGATTGGTGCCATTTATTGTTAGCACACTCATAGAAAACCTGGCGGGCAGTTAGTAACGCACATATTTTCGATAAGCTTTATATACTTCTATGCTATGTATATCTAACAAAGTAATTCAAAACTGATTCTTACGTAAAGCCACCGGTGCCCCACCGTACGTTAGGAATGAGGATCTCCACAGGGGCCTGGAGATGCCTACTATCTGGACGTACGTAAAATCATTAACTACTAGATATTTTGAAAAAGCCGCGAATCATCCCAGTCAGTTAGTGGTATCCGCCCCGAATTACGAAACCTTAGCAAAGGTTCCGCGTTACAAAAGACGACCGCGACATATTTTCACCAATCCTACCGATAAAATAACGGCAGCGAACGATCAGTACCAGCCTGTCTCTCCAAACAGATCGTAACCACAGATCACGCCGCCGTGGTCTAGGGGTAAATTTCGCTCCAGCACACCAGATTAGGCCCCCCTCAGCAGCGACTCAAGCCTAGGTCCGATCCCTCGGCGTGGAACCCTTGAGTACGCTGCTCGCGCGATACAGTGACACAAAACCTTGCATCACTGCTACAACACTACACATAGCACCTATACGCACATGCGCGCCTACACGCTTACACCCTATTTCTCTTTTTCAGAGAAATAAAATAATATCCTATATGGTTTAGAGGAATTTATCCGACACAAAATACATATAGGAGTTATTGAGGCACGCATGCTTGGTGCATGCATGTTTCAGTAACTCATATACGTATATCCAGATAGCTTAGCTTAGGTTAGCTCAGAAAGGTCACGATTTTTGCACAAAACAGCCCAAGCCGAGGTGTGCTGTGCACCCTTCAGTTAGTCGCCCAAACATCCCAAATCGACTGAGTGCCTTCAGCGCTCGCCTCAGTAGTTCGGTGAAGCTGTAAAGATCTCTCCAGGTCAACAGCGTTTTCAGTTCGAGAAAAAAAAGAATATATATCTAACATAGTATGTCTTCACTGCGTTTTTTGTTTAGGAATTAACCTCAATAACAAATAAAAGTATTGAAATAGAAGTGCTGATTATTGCAAACTGTTATGCCATTGATGATCTTTGATATATTTTCAACTCTGTCTGTACTTCTATCAGTAAAAGTACCAAAAGCAGTAGTCAAGAAACCATTAAAAAAGTCTAATGTTGACCTTATTTATAAAGTAATATATTGTCTCACAAATGTGACGTCATTAATTAACATAAAATTTACATGATGAATAAAAATAAAAATGCTACGCACTAAATAAAGGGAATATTTTAACCCCTTAAAATAAATTTCTTGGTTACTCACCTGATACAAAGTACCTCGCTATGTGAGAATCAATGGCGTGGAAAACGCTTTATCGATTTTAAACTACCCTCATGTTGCAGTTTGTTAAACTTATATTGTTATTGGCTTACAAAGAAAATTCTCTTTGGCCTGGGAACGTGTTTTCGTTTGATGTTCAAAGATGTGCATTGTTTTTGACGCGTAGACATTATTTTACTATTTGTTTCTTTGAAAATATTAACAGTGTCACCTACATGTATGAAATAATAGAAATTTATATTATTTTTATTAATTGATAATAAAATATAAGCTCCACACATTCTTATCTTTAATTTTTATACTATACATGATACATAAAGGATTTTTGTGTTCTAGGTTTTTCATAAATTCTTCGAACAATAAATGACGATAGATTGAGGTTCGTAATATGAGGATTAGACGGACTAACTCTGATGTGCAATTACCAGGATAAAGCAAAGATATTTGTTAATACACTTTTAACTTTAGAGTGGTAGGTAATAACGGATTTCAAATCTACTAATATACTATAGTTTTATCGCGATGTCCAATTTAATCGCGGTTAATTGTAAAATTCGATCCCTCATAGGTCGACTCGGAATCCAACAAGCTCTACCACTGATGCATCATTGTTATTTTAGGTAATATTTATGAATATCTCAGCATCTTGAGATCGTTATCTTTTGCAGATTTGTAGGTAGTAGTGCCACGCTGAAGCTATTACTGGCTTCAGCATGAATGAGTCGGCTCGTCCACAGTAATACTACCCTCTCACAGAAACACCGACGTGAAGTAGCGTTGCTTGCATTGTTGCGTTTCGTTCGGTCAGTGAGAGCGCCGGAGGCTCACTTCTGCTCACGTTCCTCTCTCTCCTCTTTCCATCCTTTCCTCTCCAAGGCCCTCCCCTCCTCTAGAACATGTCTAGTAGACTACAAAATTTAACATTGATTACAAAAAAAACCTTATTTTTAAAAGTACGTCTCAGTTCAAAACATTAAATGGCCTTATATAAAAATACTGATGTAATCAAAAATTTTGGAATTTTTAAATAATAATGTACAAAACTAAAGTCAGTTTTGAAGCGTAAAACCAAAAAATAGAACGTCAAAACAGTAATGGTCTTTAGATATAGTAATGTTTCGATTCCATATTTATTTCTGAGGTTTTCAATTTTATTTCTAAGTAATCTCTCCTGACAATAAAAGAAGCCTTACATTAAAATCCGATGTTCTAGAATAGACGAGTCTAAATTAAAGTCTAGATCAGATTAGAGTAAGTCTCAAATAAAACTATAACAAAATAAAATAACATTTTTGGGAAGATATACTCTGCCGTCTATGGCTAAGGAGCGCTCTAACTAAAACACAAAGCCGAAAAAACGCCTTTATTCAAGGGCATCTAGCTCATATTTGGATTAAATGTTATTTAAAAACAGAGGTCCATAGGTGACCAAAAACTTACTATTATGTGGTTCTTTCTATCCCGATTCCGAATGAAGTTACTGAAATGAATATTGCACAACAGCGTAGTTCGTCCCTTTTTCTGGATGACAGTATTATTAAAAGATAAACTTTTCTGTTTAACAATAACTTTGATTATTTGGATTTGATAGATAATAAAAACATATTAAATTGTATACCACAATATATTATTTATTAAACAACAAAATTAATTAAGCGCTCAATATCTTCCTGCTATCATAATTTTTTTTCCAGTTTTAGTAACCGTATTTCTCGAGACAAAATTGTATAATGCTTCATGCCATGTTTGAATGATAAAAGTTTTCAAGTTGAAAAAAATGTAAAAGACACTGTTTTGAAAAAGCAACAGACGTCACTAACTAAATTACTTACCGAGCTCTGTTCAAACTGAAGTAGTGGAAAGACAAAAGAATAGAAAAAAACTGTCTCCAAACTGAAAACCGAAAGGGTTCATAAAAGTTCAAGTTAGCCAGCACTCGAGGTCTTCATCGTTTTTTCATACATTTATGTTTTCGTAGTTTTTCTAAGAGAAATGTACAAGAGACGTCGAGAGCTCTAGTTTATGAGGACTTAAATAACTTTGCAAAGCTGTTTTGGATCAAAATGGTGAACAGGTAATGCAACTTGCAAGTGGTTTAATTTTGTTTCTATTATTTCTTTATTATTAAGCTGCATAACGCTATAAATCCTGTTCGGATATCGCGTTAAAATATGTAGCATAAATCCTATCATGATTGGAGCTTTCATGATGGGATCAGGACATGACTGTAGGACAGTAGAATTCTCTATTATTTATTTATTTATAAGACAACGAGGGTCCACAAAACAAAAACAAATTATATACTAGTACATAAATTGGTAATAAATTTAAAAATAAAATTAAGTATATTAATATGTGTGTTTATACAAATTAATATGAAATAGGATGAAATGATAAACCACACACTATTATATCACAACAAATATCCAGTGCTTCATGAAAGGACTGTCGTACATGTCTACCATTGTTCTCATAATATTATTGGGTCTATCGCGAAGTCTACCCAGGATGGATGCTATTTTCTTAAGAATTATAGCATAGAAATCATCAACCCTAGTATTTGCAAACATCACAGAAGCGCTACATAATCGTGGTAATCCTAATAACATTCTTAAAATATTATTATATTGGACACGCGATGCGTTCACAGTCCTCTTACTGAAGCTGGTCCATAGGCTGCTCGTATAAAAACATTGATAAAATGCTTTGAATAGATGGATATTAACTTCATCACTACAGCTAGCAAACCTAGGAATCAACATATTCTGTCTAACTGTGAGCGCTGTACGTTCTCTTTCAATATACCCCCGCCTAGATAGTCACTACCTTGACGTTAAAAATGTGATGCTAATATACTCCTAGATTTATTCATATAGCTTATCCTCTCGTATGTGGCAGGTCATGTGGTCATTTAATATAAAGTGTGATTATGATTAAAATTTAAATATTAAAAAAAAAAATTATTCCATGTGATACATACATGAACAACTTTCAATTAAATTTTACATCTGTTGTAATTGAATAATTAATAATTTTTTTCCGCTGCAATAGCAAACATCACTGAAAAGCGTTGACTACTGAATTTGGTGTTTTCATCCTATCAGTTCTGACTCCTGTGATTCTTATATTCATTCCTGTTTATAAAGTAATTCAAATAAATATAATAGTAATAGTGTATACTGATGTGTTTCTAACAACTGTTGTATTTAATTACGTTCCCTTAACTGACGTGATTGCATTTCCTGCATCTGACGTCCCAGTTTGTTATTTTGCCAATTTCAAAGCGATATTAAACTCTTGGAGGTGAAACCGGGGCGTTTCTCATCTCGATTTGTGTTATTAATTTACTGTGCATATGTGTTGTGTTATAACAACATAGTTACATAGCTATAATTAAAATAGAAAAAAGGAATTGGAAATTAATAAACGAGGTTGTAAAAAATATTTTAGATTACTCAATATAAAATAATTTATATTTAATTTGTATGCGAAGAGTACTACAATGTTATATTAATTATGTTGTAGGCGTAATTTTATAAATAACTATTATATGCCCGCGACTTTGTGCGCATGAAATAGTTACTTTGGGCTAACGCTAATGCAGCAGAAGCTCGCAAAAGAAAAAAGAAACCCGATTTAGAAACATTCTTCATTATTACTCCGTTCCTATTAGTCTTAACGTGATCATATATAGCCTATAGCCTTCTTCAATAAATGAGCTATCTAACACTGAAAAAGATTTTTTCAAATCGGACCAGAAGTTCCCAAGATTAGCGCGTTCAACCAAACAATCAAATCAATGACGGATGTTTAGTTTTTTTCCCTAAAGAACTCCCGTTACGTGTTAGTGTTAGCCCAAAATAATTATTCCACGCGGACGAAGTCGCTGGAAGCAGCTAGTATGAAATATTCTCTGATTTTATTAAATCGATCCGATTTATTAATAAATAATTAAATAAATCAAATTTTGTATTTGCAACTTTAGAACTTTCCACTTGACTTATATCTACCACTCATCTGTACCATATAACTATAAACGCGTAATTCTAGTATGTTATGCTACCAAGGTATAGTATAAGTTAAAAATTATGTTAAAGTTTAGTGTAGAAGTTATCCGTGAGCACTCAGGTGCAACGATCGAACTCGAGCCCTACTCTAAAGCAACTTTCCCGATCGCCGGATTCAAATATTTTCCAAGTGCAGATCCTCTTGGCTTTCGTTTGAAGCAAAGCCATCTTTGAGTGGCACACTTTTGCAGATTTTTTCGTAAATAGTTCTGTGATCCATCGTTAAATCATTTCTTACTTTATAAAAGTATACGTGTAAGTTAACATAAGAACATACAATAACTGCTATTTATGTGTATGAAAATATGAATTCGTTTGAACTACTCAGATTAACGTTTGTGATTGAAGCGGTCAAAAGAAAATACAGAGAAATTCTTGAGAAACGACATGAACTATTTAACAGACACTTAAAATAATAATTTAAGAAGCTATACTAAACAAAGCTTAGCTTGTTAGAGATACATTAATATATTTGTATTATTAGTGTGTAATTTTCTTTCTCTTATCAAATGTCATTTTTTTTTTCTCGAACTGACTACGCTATTGGCCTTATAAGGCCTTCACAGCTTCACCGAACTACTCAAATGTCATGTTTTATTCAAGATTTAAATGGTCTTAAGTGACATTCTAATTCCAACTTTAATAGTATTAATACGAAATTGAATTTGCTTGTTACATTTTCGTACTTTAACTACGCAAACGTTGATCAACAAATTTTACACACAAATTGTCCGGAGTACAGAATAGGAGAAGGTACCTTAAATCCAGCAAAAAGTAACAAGAGATAGGCCCAATCTATACTAACACGAGCGCTAATAACTTAATACTTTTTAGGTGTTATTTGTAGTTTTTTTTATGTCATAGGGCGCAAACAAACATGCTGGTCACCTGGTGTTAAGTGATCACCGCTGTCCATAGACACTAGCAAGACCAGGGGAGTTGCAAGTGCGTTGCCAACCTTTGTTTGGGGTTAGGGAGAAGGGTGGAGAGGGAGGAAGGGGAAAGGGGAGTAAAGGTTGTCCTCCAGCGCTCTCACTGACCGAACGAAACGCAACAATGCAAGCAGTGTTACTTCACATGAGTGATTCTGTGAGAGTATGGTACTACTCCGGGCGAGTATGCCGAAATCAATAACATCTTTAGCGTGGTAGACGCCTAAAAAAATTATGAGAACCATATACATGTTTTCAGCCTGGTTAAATATGCTAACGAACATTGAATTTAGGAGATTAAGAGATGTATCAATAAGAATATTAAGATGTTATTAGGAAAATAATCCTCTGAGTGAAACATGTTATAGATGTGTAAAATAAAAACGCAAAAAGAAAGACAATAGCGAACGAAATCCAAAAGTAAAACATAACAATATAAAGTTTAAAATGTAATTTGGAGAGACGCCACGGCGCCCTGAACACGCAATTAAATGTTTGAAATAATTACGGGGAACAATTATCAAAGTAGCGGCAGAGTTGCGTGCGACAGATGTTAGCTTTGCTGAGAGAGACGACTTTAGTCTAGCATCACACTGGACTTAACATTAATAACTAGTTCTTAGTACATTTAGTACAAAACAATTGCAATATACATACTAAATGCTTTGAATTTGTTTTTTTTTAATTTATATTATTGAAGCTATACTTCTTTTGGCGCGTTGGGGAAAAATGAAAGTAAATTTTACGATACGCGCGCACACCGTCACGAAAAACCGACACCCTAAAGTTAGCTATAATCAACATTTTGTTTTTTTTTGTATTTCTTTGTATTAAAACTTTCGATGTATTAAATACCTTTTTTCTAGTGTTAGTTTCGTTTTTTCTACAAACGTAGAATAAGGCGAAAGATGAAAAACTTTTGTATCAAAAAATTAAAAAAGAAGATAAAATAGATAGAAATAAACGTAGATAAATAGATTGAAATTTAAAAGGTTTTTATCTTGTTACACCAAAGAAGTATAGCTACTAACGCGTGTACATATATACACACACACACACACACATTTTTTGAAGACAGGTTGACGGGTATACGTTTTATTAGAGTTTTCGTAGGTGGTAACAAAGGAATTGGAAAGGAAAAAAAGGAAGGAAGATTAGAAAGGTATCAAAATACCCAGCAATATGCAATCAGCGAATTGAATTGAACCATTTATAAAACTCATGGGCTCGCATTTCTTTGGACGCATATCGCTACTTAATAGTAGCTGATCTATTGGGTATTAAAAATTGACAATAGATCAATTAACTCCAAAAACTAAATAACCTAGAACGACCTATGAAAGAATGGGTATCGAATGATCATAGTCCTTAACCGGTCTGCTTTGTAGTTAGTAGTTTTGAAGTGATTCAACCTCAAATCAATATATTTAAGACTAGCCTCTGCCTGCGACTTCGTTTGCGTTCTCAAAAGGAAAAAACATTCGTTTGCGTTCTCAAAAGGAAAAAACATCCCGATTTTGAAACATTTTTCATCTTTGCTCCGCTCTTATTGGTATTAGCGTGATGATATATAACATATAACCATTATCGATGAATGAGCTATATAACACTGAAAGAATTATTCAAATCAGACCAGTAGTTTCTGAGATTACCCCCTACAACGTCACAACATCACAACGTCACTAACTCACAGATTCACAAACTTTACCTCTTTATAATATTAGTTATAGATTACATCATAAGATATTTTGATATACATATATATATTTTTTTGTTTCTAGTTGATATCATTTATATTTATAGGATAAAATATTATTAATTTCGTAATATATTGTTCATGTAACCTAGCCCTAAGAGTAGCCTATTTAATGGTACCATCAGGGTCGGGCTACGGTTGTTGTTTCGCTTCTATCAGCCAACTTTCAGCAGTTTCACTTTTATAGACCATCTGCTCCTTTACAACCGTATTACAATAGAATATTAAGCATTTTCATTTATTTTTATTTTAATATTCATTTTGCATGTGAAATTTGTTTAAATACAATTCTAATGGTTTAAACTTTCGTAGTATAAATTTTCTTTAAAATTATGTCTTTCAGCGTTCCATTTAAGAGTTCCATAGTAATATTCTATATAAACAGAATGATAGAGGTCTACCGTTGTGCGTATTTCACTCAAAAAGTACTAGACTCCATTTTTTGTTTCACTTTTTTATCTTTATCTAAAAAATATATCACGTTTTCATTTGCTATAAAGTTATTGAAGTTTTAAGAAACTACCATTTTAAGGAGCATTGCAAAAGATTTTCTAAGTAAAGTTTATTTTGGCTTTCATTGTTTTGTGTTTTTTTTTTTCTATCCATAATATATGTTTTTACGTATATTAACTCGCGGATATTAGACAGTTTTATATAAAATGAAAGTTAAGGATTTATTTATTTTTTACTTTATTTTTAGGATATTTAAATAAAATACTGATTTTAGACGATAACTTTTTTATTTAATTTTATGTTTTATTTATGAGTAGAAATTTAACAGAATAGAAACGAGCTATTATCTATACTAATATTATAAAGAGGTAAAGTTTGTGAGTTTGTGACGCTGTGATGTTGTGTCGTTGTAGGGGGTAATCTCAGGAACTACTTGTCCGATTTGAATAATTCTTTCAGTGTATATAGCTCATTATCGAGAATGATTATAGGCTACATATCATCACGCTAAGATCAATAGGAGCGGAGCACAGATGAAACATGTTTCATAATCGGGATGTTTTTTCCTTTTTGAGAGCTTCTGCTGCCTGTTAAGGTTGCCCAGAATAACTATTACTACGCGGATGTAGTCCGGTGAAGCTGTTAAAACCTTGCTAGGTCAATAGCGTAGTCAGTTCGAGAAAAAAAAATATTACTACGCGGACGAAATCTCGGGCAGGGGCTAGTTTATAATAACTCTCTAAGATACCCTATTAAGATTCACATTCAGATAATATGAATTTCCTAGATGAGACTTTATTGCAGGTTTAATTTCTAAATTTAAATATAAAAGCGCATCGCATGTTTTAATACGTACTACAACATTTTCTTATGAACACTCTACGGTATAATCTTATTAGAGCACGAATTATATTTAGGTGGAAGCTGGGTCGGGTCTCGCGCGGTGTCGGTGCCTCGCGCCAACTAATTGCATTTAGAACGATAGAGCACTCTCAGAGACGAAGCAAGCGACGCTAATGGATGATATTAATTAATACAAGCGTATCGTCAAATTTCAACTTAGATTAAATATTTGTTGCAGAATATTAAGATCTATGTCAGTGATAATTCTCACATGAATAACTAATTCTCATAATAACCGTTTTAATAATACTATCAGTTGATGGTGTTCAATTATAATATTACTTCGATGGTCTTTTTACTGATTTTTTAAATTAGTGTGCTCATACATATTGAGTAAATTAAGTTTATTGCATAGAGTTTAACAATATTTTTCATAGAAGTATGGAAATTATGGTCATATTCTTATAATATAAAACATTTTTATACAATAGTCGCAAATTACCAATAACTTATTTTATTAGATAAGAAAATATTATTTCATTTCTCTATGCTTATGAGAGAAGTTAAACATAATTGAGTAAAAAAATCGATTGGTAAATAATAAAATTAATTTTAAAAAAATTGCCAGTCGATAACTAGCTCGATACCCTAAGGCCAATAGTCTAAAGCCAACATTTTTTTAAGAGCAAAGGGTACGTAATCGTAGGAAATGGCCCGAAGGCCGATTGGTAGTAGAGCATATGTCATCTTAAGTGAAAAAATATTGTATGCATGTAATATTTACTTAATATAATTGCGAATAAATATTAATTAAATAATAATATTTCAATTTGATTTGACTAAAGAATGTACCGTTACCCATTCTTAACTGGCCAAATTATGTAGGTACTTGAAAGTAATTGAAAACAGTAATGTCTAAGTGTTAATATAATTTGGTCGATATTGTTTTATACAATTTATGTCGTCGCGTCTATGTGAAAGTTCGAGCGAGAGTAAATGGCATTAGGCATCTCCACAGCTCAATGGTTTGAAGCCGCAGCATTTAACGTTTCCACTGTTGAGACACCGTTGCACAGTTCAAAACAACATCACGTAAAACAGCTTTTGGTTTCATTTTTCTATTTGTCTCGATGTCTGAATACTTTATGTCTAGACATTTGAAGCTGTGTGTAGGGTTGTACAAAATGCTATCATTCTTCAGACTTTTATTGGGAAATCGTTTCAATCTTTAATGTATCATGGTAAAATTATAATAATTAACTTTTTTTTTTGCTATTCTGCAGACTCTTGGTCCGCACTATGTCTTTGCTTACGTTTGATTGATTGTATACGTTAAAAATTGTATCTGTGAGCAACTATCGAGTGTTTTTCTTTTTTTTTATATTTATTTTTTTATTTTATTTAACTATTCTATTTTAGAACGGATTATTTAATGACGTAATTGGCTTTATGGCGGTTTCGTTTTGATTCTATATGGCCATATTTAGGTTATAATCCACAATGTCCCGCGCCGGAGCGTCCATGTCTCGATGAATGAACCTACCAACCGCGTCATTAGCGTCAGCGCGTATCAAATGATATTTAATAGAAGGGTTTTTATGTTATCTATTTAACTAAAAGGTAAAACTATTTCATTATATCGATTGCAGTACAGTTTAACTCATCGTTATAAAATTATGTAGTCCCGTGAAGCTATTAAGACCTTACTGGGTCAATAGCGTAGTCAGTTTGTAGAAAAAAAAACAGTTATAAAATTAGCATGTGAATATATTATAACAGAATATAACATTTATTATAAATTAAATATCCTTTACCACAAATAATTATCGTGAATAACAACAAAAGCGTACAGAATTGCGAATACTGTTAGCATCTTATATATTATAACCTAGATTCATTTTGGGTTAATAAGGTATTTTATAGATAGAACAATTTATAAACCATTAAGATAACCATCTACATCTATTAAATTCTGAGCCTACATATTCTTATTTTTTAACAAAATTACATACTTCAATTACAAATTAAGCTAACCTAATTATGTATACCCAGATAATTTTAATATCATAATATACAATTTAGATAGATCTATATTTTTTTAAATGTATGGCGGCTTTTTTACCACTGGGCATATGTCAGTCAGTATCAGGCATGGAAAATTATTACCTAGCAAAAAATGCTCAAAAAAGTAATGACTTTTGATAAGTACTAAAATATAGAATACGGTAGAAAGATTTATATGTGAAGATGAAAAGATTGTATATATATATTATTTATCTTTTGTCCACGACTTATTTCGCGTTAATATGGACCTTTGAAAGGTAGAAGGCATTGAGAGTGATGGCCTCCTTCTGCGAGTACGTCGTCTTGTAAAAGGAGGCGGCGGAGAAGATTCGCGAGGATGCCCTCTGAGGGGCTCTCTCCGGCCCTCCCTCCACCGTAGCCGGACTGTACCCAGTCTGTCTCTCTATTAGGTAGGAGCCTGACGGCCATTTTCCGCCGGGCGGACCGTTGGGACGGCTATCCAAGGGGACTAGCTTTGATTCCTTGCCGCCCCAACAATACAGTCTGACGGTACACCGTGGGGTTTTAGTTAATGCAAGTCGGACGTAGGCCACTCACTCTCCCGAGAGGGTGGCATATCCATAAGGGATTTCCCCACCTTAATGAAAAAAGCTCTATGAAAGGTACACTGTCTTTTTCTGTACCCTTGAAAGTGTATATGTAAATTTCATAATAATTGGCTCTGTAATTCGAATGTACAAGCTTATGAAACAAACAAACCACTTTCACATTAATAATATTAGTGAAGATTTGAGTATAAATTAGTACTCGGATGTTATAAGCTGAATACAGAAAGTGAAAAGTCTTCGACATTATTGGGATTTCTTGTCGTTCGAACATAATCAAAGATCCTAAAACAAACTTTGATAGATTGATTAATCTAAACCTTAATTAATATTTAGTAATAATTACATCTAAATTTCAGTATATAGTTGTATGTGAGTTAAATACATGTGTATTCTAATTATACACTAATGTATTACATTACATATTTAATACACGTATAATCCACATTTCAGTGTTATTAGTAACTGAAGGTCGATGTTTAGTTGCGATACTGTATCCGATTTTACAAACTGCAGAGCCCTGTGTCGGCTCTAACGCAAATTATTAGCGCAACTTTAACCTCCCTTATAGCTTTTCTTTCGCGTCCGGCTTCGCTCGACGAATCCTCAATAGATTCATTAAGGCTGTAACGAGATTTTGCCAGGGAGAATCACGATTGTTTTGTTTACTTTAATGCGATTTATTCTGTTTGTTCGGAAATTGCATTTAGTAATATGATGCTGCTGAAAATAAATAGTTTGAAGATAAAGGAATATTATCTATACTATACTAATGTTATAATATAAAGCTGGGCGGTTTATTTGTTTTTTTAGTCACAGACCTCCATCATTGCGAGACAATAATACTGAATAGGCTTAAAACAACTTTAGGCTTCGTAAATTTAAATTACTAAGAGCATTTTGAATTACTTATTTTTGACTATAATATGCTGATCAATTATTATAAAAAAATATTAACAACTCATAGTATTAACAGTTTAATAAAATACATTCAAATATATAAAAATAATTAACAAATTAATCTCAGACGACAGAATTGTTAATTAAAGCATAAATGTCATCGTTCAATTAATCAACAGTTTGGTCTACAAACCAATCCACTATTTTTAACTGATAGTTCCCCTCGATTTCAACCTGGTTCTGTATTTTTCGTCCTTGGTCCTCAGTAAGACACGCTGCGGCACACCGCTAGCCCGCATTTTTACTTCCTTCTCTGCCAGCGTATTTTGAAAATTATAATTAGTATGGTAATTACTTCGCTTGGTCTTAGTAAATTCAAAAATATTTAAATAATTTTTCAAAACACGCAGCTTCAGATCTCTTGAGCTTAATAAGTTTAGCATTGATATGCAATGATCATAATCTCTATTACAAAAATATATTTGTTATTTACATTTATTTCAATTCAATTTCGAATCAATAAAACATTTGCATGCAAATACGTTTTGATTAAACGCGGTCGAAATGAAGCAGATATTAAAAATTCACCCTCCATAACTTACTTTACCGACAGCTTTAATAATTAGGACTCTTTGGTCGTTTTCGCATATATTTTAGCGGAGTGCTTAAATTACAGAGCAAATCTGATTTTACTACGAACTTATTTTACTTAGGCAAATCTAGTTAACCCAAGTTATTTGATATAAAATAATTTCACTAAGATAACGTCAGTTATTTGAAATAACCTAACTAGAAATGTAGGTTAAAAAATCTAGCTAGATTAATGCTGTACCATTAGTTTAAAAATAGTTAAAAATAATATATCTAAAATATTATTAACATTATTCTTAACTTTGGGATAATGAAACTAATTACAATGATCCAACCAAACGTCACTTTAAACGTTGAGTTTTAATTCGGTAGTTCGCATAGAGGTTTCCGTATTTTAAACCTTTTTTATTTATTTTAGAAAGTAACAAACAGGTACGCTGTTCAACTCAAAAACACAAATTTAATTTGTGGTGAACTCGACCCTGAGTGTACTCTTTCTTACGAGTCCCACAAACAGTTCTAGGATAAGTAGCTTTACTTAAAATCTATAGACATCAAATATTGACTACCGATTGTATGTAAGCACATGATTTCAGAATGGCTGCACCCATTTGGTTAAATATTTTTCTCTTCTGTATGTCAGGACAAGGGTTGCAATAAAGTAAATATTCGAAAAATCGTATGAAATAAATTAAATTTTGGGTTAAAAAATCTCCACATAAAAAGTGAGTAAATGAGGCAGAATGGAATATCTTCAAATATATTGAAAGAATTGACAGATTAACGTTAAGTTACCGTTTTAATTCAATAAATAATCGCACTATAACGGACAGATTTGGTCTCATTGAAATCCTTAATATAGCCGTGTGAAATTGGAAGCTTATATATATATATATATATATATATATATATATTTGTATATCCGAGATCGATACGCTTCAACTCTTTAAAGATGGCAACATCTGGGTGATTTTTTTTATTTTATGAAACATGTTTTATTATGCTAGCCTTAATTTTATTGTTATTAAGTTTTATATTGTTATTTAATGCTTTAGAAGTCTCGTGCTGTAGCTAGGAAGTACACTATAATGTTCTGTCACTTCAGACGTAATTTAAAGAATTTTAATTTCAAAATACGAAATTGTTTTGTAGACAATTCATAACAACAATTATGAATAAATAAGTTTATCTTAGCAATAAGCAACGAGACAGATTGCATTAACCTAGCTCGAGAAATTCATTAGCTTTATCTTATTTCTCAAAGCAACACAACAAGCAATATCATCTTCCATCAAAAGGCGCAGTGAAAACGTTTATGCTCCAATAAATTGATGTTGCTAACAACTTTAGCGAAATTTGGTATGCAAATGACATTAAACACCTTTATTGTAGCACTAAACGCAAATCGATCGGAAACGTTCCTCGACGTATTCCTGATCTGGGGTGAGGTATTTTTCAAGTCGGCTGCGGCCACGCGATAAGCGCCTCTCGTAATGTGACCGAATTTCAATCAAATTTATGAGTTATAATAATGATTATAGGTGCTTTATCTCCTCGTCGCATAAAATTTTCTCAATTTGACTGAAAAGGTGAACTCTAGTGTAACAAATTCGTCGGCAATCGTCAGGCGTTGATAACGATTCGGTAAATTAATCTTAAAAAAAAATTATGAAGAGGGGAATTGCTGGAATGAAAACGAAACATCAATGAATCGCCATGCATTTATCATAAATGTTTACTGTGCGCTATTTGTAATATTTATTACGTAAAATATTACGTCCATAATTCGGGATATACATTTAAAATGTCTTTAATTCTAAATGTTGAATTTACTGAATCTGTTTTCTTCCCTGATGCATTACATAAATTTACTTCATGTTTTTAGTTATTTATATCAGAAGCTTTATTAAATTATAAAGTATCTGGATGGCCGCGCCTAGCTCGGTTCTTTAAAAACATTTTTGAATTAAAATAAACTGTCAGATTTGCCTCACAAAATTAGTATGTTTTTACCAAAAAAAAAAATAGAAAAAAGACATCTCCTTTGTTGTCACTCGTATTCGAACTGGGTTTAGACGGATTGTCGAAGCAGCCGATTTCCATCTGAGCTATTTTTGTTTTGACAGCGGCGGCGTAATTTACCTTTATTCTTGCTATATTTTTTGATTGCCTAAAAACTCAGTTAAAACAGTTTTCTATTAATGAAATCTAGCTAGATCGATTTACCGTCACTGAAACCACCTACATACTAAGTTTCACGGAAATCGCTGACGCTGTTTCCGAGATCCTGAATATATAGCGGTATAAAAATATACAAGAATTTCTGGTTAAAAAAGTATTAGATAATAAGAATGTAAATCTAACGTGTCTGAATCCGATTTGTGTGAAAACAATTGTTCTAGGTATAGGTAAGTAATAAAATACACTTCAATAATCTTATAAATGTTTGTCTGTATGAACACACATAACTGTTAAAATACCTGGTTCACAATGAAACCTCACCAAGAATCATAAAGCGTATTCTCTAGTACAACTTAGTCTTTATTTCATTAAAATCGGTTCACTCTTTCAAAAGTTATTGTGATTTTAATGACGGCTCGAGTTACGTATGAGAAATAAATAGATAAGTAATTGGACTCAGATGATTTTATTAGTCAATGTTTTCTACATTAGGTTCCACGCGGACTAGTAGTCCGGTGAAGCTGTTGAGACCTTGCTGGGTCAATAGCGTAGTCATTTCGAAAAAAAAAAAGTTCTACGCCGACGGAGTCGCGAACACAACTAGGTTAACATAAGATATAATTTTGGTAAAACTCTAAAAGTATTTAATTAAAATAAAAAAAATAATAGTCCGGTGAAGCTGTTGAGACCTTGTTGGGTCAATAGCGTAGTCATTTCGAAAAGAAAAAGTTCCACGCGGACTGAGTCGCGGACACAGTTAGGTTAACATAAGATATAATTTTGGTAAAACTCTAAAAGTATTTAATTAAAATGAAAAAAATTGTTAGATACTGAAGTAAGCACTTATTGGTGTATTTTGGCAGCTGCCCTTTTGAGCCATTGCTATTATACATAAGATTTTGGTAAGACATTAAAAGGTAAAAAAGTTAATGCTAAGGGGAAAGTAAAAAATATTACGTTGTATTTCATTATTAATCATTTTCCGATATAATAACTTATTATAACACTTACTAAAAGTCACCTAGTGAAATCTTTGTTCTCCGAAACCCCGGGGAGCAACTGGACCGCTTGCAGCGATTGAAATTTAAAATATTGTACCCTTTGCCATTATGCGAGCTTATTCACCCTTGAAATATCCCTAGGGGGCACCAGGTACAACGATTGGGGAAAATATTTTACACTTGTTACTAAGAATGTTGCTTTCAAGTTTACCATTAGCTTGTTAATCGTAACGGATTTTGAAATCTATTCCTCTGAGTATAGAAATGAATCTCGTTCATACGTGCATGAGGAGTTTCGCGAGAATATTTATGAAAAGCACTTAATTAGTGTGTCGTGAATGAAAAATTGTTATTGAAACCGAGTTGATTGAACTGGCGATTCATAACTATGTCATTTTGGATGCGACACTAATGAAAGTACGATTAATCACGAGCGCACACTCGTTGAAATGTTATGCGTCGGTGATTCTGCAATTTCTGTTTCCTATTAATTCATTATTTATATTTTGTTATTCATATTTTGATAAGCTTTAATTTTGAGTGATGCGGTTTAGAAGAAATTTAATGGATTGGTTCAGTGATGTATACAAGGGTTTCATTACGCTGATCACTTAAATTGTAATGTTCGTGTTTACTATACGTGTTTTTTTTAAATATATTAATATTTTTAGTTTGTTTAGAATTTCAGTATCTGATTATTCATTTATGTCTACTACCAGGATCTAATGTGTTAAACTTAGTATGTGTGATATTTTTTTAAATTAGAATACATATCTTTCAATGACCGAATTAATTTAATTCAATATAAACTCTATGAGAATATTTGTTTAACTACAATATGTAAAATAAGAATTTACAGATAAAAACTAAATATACATCAAAGATAGACCCAAAACTGTTGTCCTTACTAAATACAAAAAAGTTTTAGCAACTCTTTCTGTCATAATTTTTTTCTTTTCCCATACTTTGTGAATGTAACACTCATTCCTATGTCTTATGAGTAAATCTTGGGTTTTAAAAACGAAGAGATAAAGAATGCAGTAACATAATTTTGTGTTTACACAGAAATATATATCTCTTCTGACTATCCTCATAATTATTGCAATAGTTTTTTTTTTAAATATGACCAAATTTATCCAATGACTAGCTGTGCCCAAGACTCCATTTGTAATGTAAAATTGAATGTAGTAAGTTCATTTACTTATCTACTTTTCTCTCGTACTTACGCTACGTCCTCATTTAAATTACAATAACTTTTGACTGGGTGAACCGATTTTAATGAAGCCAAAACTAAATGTTACTCGAGGATACGCTTTATAATTTTCTTGGTAAGCTTTTTTGTGAACACAGTACTTTAGCAGTGATGCATGTTCGAACAAACAGACAGACAAGCATTTCTAAAAAAAGATTAAAATGCACTTTATCACTTATTCTAAGACACCTATAAAAATTTTTTTCACGAAAATTTTAAAAGTATACACATCTTAGATTTACACAGTTAATTGTATAAATAAGATATATATTCCGTCACCAATTTATCTATACTAATATTATAAAGAGGTAAAGTTTGTGAGTTTGTGACGTTATAGGGGATAATCTCAGGAAACTGGTCGGATTTAAAAAAATCTTTCAGTGTTATATAGCTCAACCGAGGATGGTTATAGGCTATATATCATCACTCTACGACCAATATGAGCGGAGCCTCAATGAAAAATGTCTCAGAATCGTTTTTTTTCTCTTGAGAACTTCCGCTGCGTGTTAGCGGAAATTACCAAAATAACTATTCCACGTGAACAAAGTCGCAGGTAGACGCTGGTAGCTGACAAATTTCATTACCTTTGACAAAGATGTAACGTAAAAGGCGATATTTTTAATTGATTCTATCGAAGCTCATAAAGAAAACTTCCATAGTTCAGTGCACATCATTAAAACGCTTAGTTACTGCTACGCCGTGGTGCTTGGAATAAAAATAATTAAGCGAATAACTTCACTCATTAGTCGTCATTGCAGTACCTGCAAGTTCGCACAGAGGGCGCACTTTGCCCGCATTACTGAATATTAGCTCCGGCCCACTGGGCAGAAACTGAACATTTACTTGATAAAATAAATTTGAACAAAACAAACGCATCCGTTGCGGCAATATGAATCCACCTCTCTGAAGTTGTGCTAAGCGGCATGGAAGTGGAAAAATGGTTGGCAGGCTTCAGCTAATATGCGAATACTTGGGATTCCGATAGGTGGGGATTTATCGTCAATTCTTGCGTATATAAGAAATGCTGGATTGATTTATTTTGTACTGCCCCTTGAAAAATGATTTACGTAAATATTTGGATTACAAAAATATAAATTACTAGACTCTGCCCGTCACTTTGTTCGCGTGGTTTTTTTTTCGAAATGACTACGCTATTGACCCAGCAAGGTCTTAACAGCTTCACCGGACTACCATGTTCGCGTGGAATAGTTACTTTGGGCTAACGCTAACACGAAGCGGAAGCTTTGATGAGGAAAAACCCGATTTTTAATCATTCTTCATTAGTACTCCGCACCTATTGGCCTTACAGTGATAATATATGAGCCTTTAACCATCATCGATAACTGAGCTATATAAAATTGAAAAAAAAAATTCAAATCTGACTAGTAGTTCCTGAGATTACCCCCCAAAACGTTACAAACTTTAACTTTTTGTAATATTAAGTATAGAACTATAGACCTGTATAGATAATAAAATACTCGCATTAACTACTCTGATAATTGAATATCACAGAAGAACCATCAAAACATTGATTATATAAACCAAATAGTTTAAAATTACCAACAACTACATATAATAAATAGTATAATTAAAAGAAATATTGGAACCTATAAAAATATATAGTGATATAAAATACCTGTATCGTAATTATGATTCTATCGACTTTCCGGGTCGAAATATTCATGCTATATAAACCCTTTATTATAAATTATGTATTAAACATGTTTACCTTCAACGTACCTTGAGACAATGAAATAAAAACGATCGACCCATTGCCAGAATTGAGAATAAGATATATGTATCTATATAAATGTAGAATAACATAAGAAAGGATAAGTGAAATACTAGAAAACATCGGCCTAAATCTTATGATTTTATTTATATAGTCCCATTGTATTTGGTAAATAAGTTCGGTTGAATATGTTTGCTTGATTCAGCTTTCCGTCCAAAACGAAGACACCACACAGTCGAAATGAACATACTCGGGTCATATTAACACGAATGTTACGGCTAAATTTAAATTCGTAGCTAAGTTTAAACTGAATTGAAGTGTCAAGCGTAACGAGAGACTCACTCGTGCACCGTAGGGTGGCCATTCGTTAGTCTAACTCTTTTGGTAAAACGACCCCAGATAAGCCGACTGTACTGTTAACATTCTTTTCAATAATGATGGTAGGGGAGACGAGAGAGCCCTATGTCTTGTTTATTGGATTTTTTGTTGCAATCTACATATGAATAGCACGAGCAATCTGTCGGACGTTGGAGAGTATTGAGTCGAACTATTATTATTGTTTGCTTTTTTTTTAAATTTATATTCCTTGTTTATATATATTATTTTAAAATATTAAAATACAGATAAAAATAGTGTTCGTTTAAATTCATTATCTAGTGTATTATTATTTTAATTCTTTTTACAGGAAATATTATACTGGCAACATTGGGACTTATTTTGATAAATCTGGACTTTTCCGTAGTGTGGTTGAATATATTTTTTTTTATTTCAAAGAAGGCAAACGAACTGGTGGGTCACGTGATGCTAAGTGATCACCACCGTCCATAGACACTGGCGACATCAGGGACGTCGCAATAGCGTTGCCAGCCTGTACATGGGAGAAGGGGGAGGGAAAGGAAAGGGAAAGAAGGAAAGAGGAAGGGAGGTGGGCCTCCGGCTCTCTCACTGACCGAACGAAACACAACAATGCAAGCACTGTTATTTTACATCGGTTTTCTGTGAGAGGGGTGGTACTACGCCGGAGGAGCCGACCCATTCATGCTGAAACCAAAAATAACTTCAGCGGGGCTCTACCACCTACAGCGAGACTCTACCACCTGCAAGCGGGGCTCTACCACCTACAAAAAAGTTGTTGATTTCTGAAAAATATTCAACTAAATAATTTTCCAACTAATATTATAAATGCGACAGTGAGTCTGTTTATATATTTGTTACACTTCGACATCTTAACTGCTCAACCGCTCATTGTGATATTTTGATATAGGTATATTAAATATGTCAAATCTAAATTGAGCGAAGCCCCGAGCAAAAATTGATATGCTAAAACTATAGTTTATAAATTTCCCAAAATATAATAATTTAAATAACCTAAAACGTATTAACATATACTTGATAATAACAAACTCATGGAAAATTTAATAAGTACGGCGAGTTATAAAAATAATATAGAATTTTCAAATACAAAAGTTCCATGGAAATGAATATGTAATAACTTAGTAATATACCATTTCCACTATTTACAATAAACTTCGACTCATAGTTTTCCTTGCGTATTTTAAAGTTCCACTGTAAAGTATTTACACGTGTTGGTCGTTTTAATCAGTATCACACATGACGGGTTAGATCGAGTGCAGGATGTAGTTGACTCTCTCATCTCTCTCTATTTGTATGAAAGTGACCCACCGTCCTTGTCGCACGTAGCCTAAGGGTGGCGGATTTAATACAAAGTTTGTGAACTACAAAACTTAATGAAAGTGTGGCAGCTCTAGCCGTGAGCATCATTATCGACGGCTTTGCTCACAGATAAAAAGCTTTTCGAAACGTTATGAAAACGTATGCCGCTTTGGGGTTAAACCAAGCGAACTGGAACGATTCGAATCTAGTCACGACATATACGAGTTTTAAATTAATCTGTGGTTTTGAGTTTGGATTTGTTTTCCTTCCATTCTATTGTTTTTATTGAGGATTTTGATGCTTTAAAATAATCCTTGAAATATGAACCTTGGTATATAATTTTATTTATATTCCAAACTAGTCGGTGTTGTGTTGCTTTATCAAGTGTATTTTTTATTGATTTGCATTGAAATCATGTCACTTGAAGAGTATAGCAAATTGTAAGGAACGTTTAAGAAACTTTCACTAGTATCGATGATATCAATTTTAGATTAAATACATTCAAACAAAAATAATTTTGGATATCAGTATAATATATTAATTAGTAAGTGTGTACAGTGTAAACTCCAATCAACACACGATTTAACCACAAATTATCTAAAACGTCAAAATCAGTAAGATTTGGGTTATATTCGATTTTTTTTATTCTATTGGTTTTTCTTATCTCTACTTGGCGACAATTCTCAAAAATGCCAAATTCTTTTACACAATATACGTAACATGTTTTTAGTAGGTGGTAGAGCCGCGTTGACACTATTACTGTCTTCCGGCTGTGTGGTGCCGGCAGAGTAGAATAGCACCACCCCATATCTTCCCGTGGGTATCGTAAAAGGCGATTAAGGGAGTGTGAGATAGTACTGACCCCTTGTATTTTCTCACCGGAATACTGCACCATCTATCCGAGTCCTTCTCTGGTCGTAACGGTCCCCGTTCCACTGGGTCCAGAAGAACAAGGACGAGTATGTGCACCTGTGTTTGCGCGTCCACTTGTGCACCTTAATATATCCTGCGCATCTGACCGCTTCTACTACTGGACTCCGAGTACGCAAAAGTCCTGTGGCGATAGGTAAAGGTAGAGAGGTCTAGCCTGATGCAAGCTAGACTTTGTCTGATACCTGCACACAGGCGGTCCCGGGGGTGTGAGTACACGCCGTGGTCGCTTCCGCGCTGCAAATTTGGGGCGACGGCGCGGACTCGGCAGCACTCGAGATGACAAAGCAGCCCTGTTTAGGGAGGCACTGCTTTCCCCGCTCAGCCGGGGAGGGGGCTGGAAAAGGTGCCCTAAAAATGCTCGTCCCAACTTGTCAGATGGTAGTAACCGCGGCTATCATCGCATCATCCAAATCGTGGTCGACGTCGCAAGTATAATTTTAAAAGAACACCTGTTATGACGTTCGGTGCGTGGAACGTGCGAACGCTTCTCGATCGAGATGGCAATGCCTGCCCTGAACGTAAAACCGCCATAGTAGCTCGGGAACTTCATCGCTATAACGTGGATGTGGCTGCTCTCAGCGAAACACATCTTTCCGATGAAGGAGAGCTGGTGGAAGTAGGTGGTGGCTACACTTTCTTCTGGAAAGGTACCGCTACCTCCGAAACTCGACGATCAGGTGTCGGTTTCGCCATCAAAAATCACTTAGTAAAGCGTTTGGAGGAGTACCCTGTACACATCTCGGACCGTGTTACCACACTGCGCCTTCACCTGGACAAAGACAACTACCTTAATGTCATCAGTGTCTATGCTCCAACGCTAGATAAGTCTGATGACATCAAGGATAAGTTCTATGAGGAAGTGGCTTATTGCCTCGATAGCATAAACGCCAGAGAGCAGATTTTATTGCTAGGCGATTTCAATGCCAGGGTTGGTCGGGACTATGAGGCTTGGCTTGGAGTTCTGGGTAGACATGGAGTTGGCAACATGAACAGCAATGGTCAGTTGCTGCTCAGTCTTTGTGCTCAATACGGTCTGGCAATTACGAACACTATGTTTAGACTTGCCGCCAAGTATAAGACAACATGGATGCACCCAAGATCCAAGCATTGGCATTTGATTGACTATGCAATCGTAAAGCAAAATGACTTCAGCCAAGTGCAAGTCACCCGCGTAATGCGTGGTGCGCATTGTTGGTCTGATCACAGACTTATTGTCATTAAGCTGCGAATCCGCCTCCGTCACCCGCGTAGATTTCCTATAAAAAAGCTTGCGTCTTTAAACGTTGATAAGCTAAATGATCTCGCGGTTAGGGTGAACTATGCTGAAGCTCTGTCTAAAAACCTGTTGCCAGCTAATGAGCTAGGTGATGTTGTTGCTGCCTGGTAAACTTTGTCATCTCATATCATGGATACCGCTTCAACTGCACTAGGTAAAAAAATCCGTCGCAACGAAGACTGGTTTGATGGAAATGATGAAGTACTGCGGGCAGCATTCGACAGACACCGAGAACTCCTGCGACAGCACAAAAGACGAAGTGGAAGCGTTGCGGTCATAAAAGCTAGTGACCTCGAATTGCGCAAGCTGTCTCGAAATATGAAAGACAAGTGGTGGCAGGACAAAGCTAGACACATGCAATGGCTCAATGATACAAACCAGCTGGGAGAGTTCTACAGTGAGGTACGTAAGCTGATTGGTACAACCTACCATGCAAGGGTGCCTTTAAGGTCTCTAGACGGTAGTCACCTGTTGACGAGCAAGGAGGATGTACTAAAGCGCTGGGCTGAGCACTTCAATACTCTGCTGAATGTGGATCGATCAGCTGATCTACAAAGCATCAGTTTAATGCCTCAGCTCCCTTTTGCATTTGAGCTGGATGAGTCTCTATCGCATGACGAGGTTGCTACTGCCATCAGACAGCAACAAAACAAACGGGCGGTTGGCATTGACCTTATACCGGGAGAGCTGATAAAATACGGAGGAGAGGAGTTGCACATATATGTGTGGGAACTATTTGTTCGCATGTGGGAGGAGGAGCGCGTTCCGGATACATTTAAAGTATCGCGCATAAGTGCTCTCTACAAGAACAAAGGTGACCGTTCGGACTGCAACTCATATCGCGGTATTTCGATCCTTACAGCCCCCGGAAAGGTCTTTGCGAGAGTTCTCTTAAACCGCCTAAAGAACTTGTCCGAAAAGATTCTGCCAGAAACCCAGTTTGGCTTCCGACCGGATCGAGGCCCATGTGAAGCTATATTCTCTGTGCGTCAACTGCAAGAAAAGAGCAGAGAACAGGATCGTCAGCTGTACCTTTGCTTTGTTGACCTGGAGAAGGCTTTCGATAGCGTGCCTCGGGAAGCTCTATGGTTGGTGCTAGGTAAGCTCGGGTGCACAGAAAAGTTTGTGAGACTTCTCAGACTCCTGCATGATAACATGCAATGCTGCATTGCCGTAGACGGTGAACAGACAGACTTCTTCCCCGTTACCTGTGGGGTGAAGCAAGGATGCGTCTTAGCACCTACTCTGTTCGCCTTATAATTTGCGGTAGTAGTAAGAGAAGTCTTAGAAACTGTTTCTCAAGGAGTTCGCATCCGCTTCCGCACAGACGGCAGTCTTTTCAACTTGGCTAGACTTAAGGCTCGCACTAAAGTCTCATACGCCTTGATCACTGAGATCATGTATGCTGATGACTTGTGCTTCGTAGCAGAATCCCCAGACGGCCTGCAGCAGCTGATGTCCGCATTCCACCAAGCCTGTCGTAAGTTTGGCCTGAAGATCAGTGTGAATAAGACGGAGGTGATGTCCCTGGACATACACGGTCACGAGACACTGACCATAAAACTTGGTGAGGATGTCCTGAAGCAGGTGGATCAACTTCGCTATCTGGGGAACACTGTAACATCTAAGTGTGACCTTGATGCTGAGATCAATAGCAGGGTGGGTGCTGCAGCTGTGGCATTTGGTAAGCTATGTTCCAAGGTCTTCTGCTCGCATGATCTTAAGCTAGCCACGAAAATATCTGTTTACATGGCAATCGTGCTGCCAAACCTCCTATATTCCTCTGAGACGTGGTGTGTATACCGCCGCCACATTCGCACTTTGGATCGCTTCCACCTTAAATGCCTTCGTACCATCATGAAGATCAGATGGTCCGACAAAGTGCGAAATACTGAAGTTTTGCGACGAGCCAATGTTGGTGGCATTGAAGCTTATTTAATGCGTCGACAGCTTCGGTGGTGCGGTCATGTATCTCGTATGACGGAGGAGAGAGTGGCGAAGCGCATCTTCTATTCTGAACTGGTGGAGGGCAAGCGGAATCCCGGTGGTCCCCTCCTCCGGTACAAGGATGTCCAAAAGCGTCATATGAAGAGATGCAATATAGAGCCCTCTTGTTGGGAAAGTTTGGCAGCACAACGGCCAGAATGGCGCAGGATGGTAAACAGCCAAGTACGAGAGTTCGAGGCTCAGCGTAAAGCTGACCTTGATACCAAACGCGACCAGTTAAAGGCTCGCCCTCCTGCTGCCATAACATATCATTTTGAGAACGGCGTACTTACGTGTCCTCAATGTTCACGAAGTTTCGCCACGAAGATAGGCTACATAAGCCATCTTCGAGCACACCAGCGCCGCTTATAAGTTTAGGGGTCAAAGTGGTCGCCATGGCCGAAACCGGTCGGACCAATCACTGTCTTCAGCATGAATGGGTCAGCTCGTCCGAGGTAGTACCACCCTCTCACAGAAAAAGTGAAGTAACAGTGCTTATATTGTTGCGTTTCGTTCGGTCAGTGAGAGTGCTGGAGGCCCACCTCTCCTCACCTTCCCCTTCTCCACTTCCATTCCTCCTCCCCCTCCCCTAATACAATCTGGCAATTTACTTGCGATTCCCTGGTGTTGCAAGTGTGTATGGATGGTGGTGATCAGGTGACCCACCTGTTCGATTGCCTCCTATGATATAAAAAGATGATATAATAAAATAAAAATAAGCTTTATTAAATCTAATAATGAAGATAATTATAGTTAACCATTACTAACTTCACCAGTACGTTATCTACAATACAACAACTCAAGGTAGGGACTTGAAATTAGTCACGCACACGTGACTTTGATGGGGGTTGGTATAGTAACGGACAAGGGAAGAGGTCTTAATTTGAATTTCCTAATATAGACGATACGAAATGTTTTGGAAGTGTTTAGTAAACGTCTTTATACGAGAATGTATCTTATATGAAAATTTTAACTTATTCAATAAGACGTCGTAAACAATACGATGTATCTTACATACATAAGCCTTTTAATAAAAGAATATATTTTTATAGAAGTGCCGAAATGTTTAAATATTCATTATTATTAACTTGTTTACCTCTCCGATTGTAGGTTTTTTAGACGTTACCCGTGTTATAACAAAAAAGTTTTTTTTTTTATTTTATTTATGGCAATCAGGCTTTCAGATTATTACTGCTATTGTCGCGTAGTAAATACACAAGTTACATATACAACAAGTTACAAGTTTAGTGCGATCACTTCAATATTAAGCGTCTATTGAATCAATATTCTAACAAGATGGTGGATCCCTTGTTAGACCTTCTAGGGAGCTTTTGTGGCATCTCAGAATTTTATGCTCCGTGGTATTAATTTCCATTCACTTCACTTATGCATAATAAACTAACTATATTACGTAAAACACCACCAAATTTACAAAATATAGAGTCAAATAACACAAGATTATGAATAAAATATAAAATCCACTACATGTCAGACTAAAATCCCGCCTAAAACTCCTACATAAGAGTTAAATGCGCACTGAACTCTTATTTTTAAAAAGTTTGATCACAAAAGAGTATTTTACCTTTGTTTACAGATAGATATTATTCAAATTAGAATATTCTCTATCATTTGTTGAAGTTAAGAGATCTTATTTCACTGTTGTGATTTATTTTATTTCCGTTTGCAAGCGAAAATCGTTTCGCAATAAATTATGAATTTCCTGAGTATAATTTATTTGGAAGAAATAAATAAGTTGCACAATTTCAAAGAATCACAAGTAAATACGACAATATAACACTATTGATAATTGACAACGTATTTGATTATTAATTACTCTGAGGTTATGCTGTTATTTTACCTCACAAATTTTGACGTAAAATATATTTTTTTTAAATCGTTATTGTTAACAATTACATTATTTTATTTTAACTAAAATGTCACAGTAATAATAACCAATTTAAATTTAAATAAGTAAATTTTGTTAATGTAGATATGAGGAAAAATATTATACATGAATTGAAATTCTTTGAAATATATCCACACGTAATGGAACGTTTTTGAATGATGACATTCTTCTTCTTTATCTTGTTTTGGCTCCGCAAAAGCACTTGCCAGTGTCAATGTTTTCTTTTGATGGACGTTATAGTACAATAATATTACAAGCGTCGTCTGATCATTTCAATAGTCTAACCAGATGGTGGATCCCTTGTTAGACCTTCCAGGGAGTTTTTGTGGCATCTTAGAATTTCATGCTCCGTGTATTATTTTCCATTCACTTCACTTATGCTCAATAAACTAACTATATTACGCAAAACACCACCAAATTTACACAATATAGAGTCAAATAACACAAGATTATGAATAAAATATAAAATCCACTACATGACAGACTAAGATCCCGCCAAAAACTCCGAATGATGACATTGAATTGAACGAATGCCATTCAGAGTTGCTTGCATAGAAAACTTAAACCAAATGTTTAGCAAGAGACCGCTTTGACACGCTTTTGTAATGAAATATTTTAAATACGTGTTCAATTAGATTTAACATTTTAGGCACTCCTTAGTAAAATTCGTAGTAAACTGGTGTTCACTTTTGTTTTTGTAATAAGACTGTATAGGTTTTAGCATTCGACCATAATCTTACCTAATTTTAAATGACGATGTGGTTCAAGATTTTACTAGATACTTATAGTCTGGTGACAGATGTTCATCTTCAAAGCGATAACTAACGGGGAGGGCCTAAAATACCCTATCCACCTCGCTATGGTATCTTCGGTACAATTTCTTTCATAGAAAGCTCTGGCTAATTTGCAAGGACTCCAATGTATGTCAATCAACGCGTTGTTGGAAAACGCTAATCACTGAGTCGTCATCACTCAATCTTAATACCAGGCCACGATGTTTTCTGTGCGTTTACTTTCAACATTTGAAACAGAAAAATATTGGTATTGGAAGAAATAGTGCAGTTGCATTATAAAATATTAATTACGTAAATAACAATCATATTATCCTTTATCATTATTACCCTTATACCACCTACGTGGGGTCGGCACAACATGTTTTCTTTTTCCACTCTCTCCTGTCAAATGCCGTCTCAGTATTCACAACTTTTACGCACATATCATTTTTCACACAATCAATCCATACCTTTTTCGGTCTTCCTCTACTCGTATATCCATCCACTATCATACTGAACACTCTTCTACTCACATGGTATTCATCTCTCCTCATGACATACCCATACCATACTAACCTATTACTCCTCAACTTCTCTGTCAGTGGTGCTATTTTCAAACTTCCTCTGATATACTCATTTTTAATCTTATCCATTCTAGTCCCACCGCACATCCACCTTAACATTCGCATCTTTGCCACATGTCGTTTTCTCTCATCCGTTTCTTTCGTAGCCCAGCATTCAAATGCATACAACATGACCGGTATTATCATATTAATCATATTATCCTTATCCAATATAAAATATACCATAAGATGTAAAATTCAATGAATACAGAAAGGTACATGATCATTGTGGAAACATTTTCCAATAATTTCTATTAAAAAAGCTGAACTTTTCTAGACACTATAGTACTAAAAAAATGGCTAGTCTTTTTTTTATCTGTATTTTAATACAGGTTTGAAAAAAAAGTCGTCATATATATATTAAATTATTCAGTTATATAAAAAAAACAAGTGGGTATTAGTGTCAAAAGGAGAGTGGTTCAGTATGCAAGCGATAGTGTTGTTTGGATTGACTTCTCTCTGTGCATCCACTAAAAGCTATTGTATGATGTATTGGAAATATACGTTAAAAAAATGTACCCGGTCTAGTTTCTTGCCGGTTCTTCTCGATGACTGGGTTATTTTCCGAACCGGTGGTAGTTTTTGACGTTCATATGTGCATCATTAGGGCCTAAACTGAATAAAATATTTTTGATTTTGGGTTTGATTCGGAATACTAAATTATTCATGAAATGAGGAGAATTAATATACAACGAACTCAAATGTAACTCATTTGGAAAAGGTTGCATCAATTGCAAATAACACGTTAAAGTAACACAAACGAAATGGCCAACTGACTTAGACAAAGTAGGGTCATCAATAACTGAATTCAGTACTGGCCGCCAGAGGGCATAGAACACCGCATTAGTGGAAGATTAATACACTCCTATCGAATGGTATTGGCCCGTCCCTTATTGCGAGTCTTTCGATACACGCAACGTCTATTTGACTTGCCATGCTCTGTTTAAGTTTTGAGTGTTGTTTAAGTTACAGTTTTGAGGTTTCGTTTGAACAGTTTTTTTTAAAAGGACTATATTAACCAGTCAACTACAATATATTTATTTTGCTCCAAAATCTAAATATATAAAAATGCAGTGTTATGATGTTTGTCCACGAGAAAACCGAAACTACTCAACCGATCTTTATGAATATTCGCATTAATGTACAATTTGGTCCAAATTGAGAGATAAGATAATTTATATTTCGATTAATGGCCTCAATATTGAATTACAAATTAAATAATTGTCAATGTTGATTATTGTTATTAATTGTAAGTTTCATCAGTTTCGAACAGATGGCGCTATAAATTAGTTTGTTCACAGAAAATTGTAGAACGAACTGTGATAGATAGCTCATAAACGTTTTAACCGCAACGTTTTAATTTTCATAAGTTTATTTTAATCCAACAAGTAATAACTGAGCAACAGCAATGCGTGGCTAGGTCAGCTAGTAAGTAACAGTGACGATTTGGGGCCGTGATTTTTTTACCTATATATCATCTTATACCTTTAAACGAGCAATTCTTGTATATTTTTATATTTGTACATATTCAGGATCTCGGAAACGGCTTCATGTATTTCCGTGAAACTTAGTATGTAGATCGTTTCGGGGACGATAAATGGATCTAGCTAGATTTTATTTATAGAAAACTTTTTTATCTATGTTTTCAGGCAATGAAAAAATATACCTAGAATATAAAGGTAAATTGGCTGTCAAAACAAAAATAGCTCAGATGGAAATCGGTTGCTTCGAAAATCCGTGTAACCCCAGTTCGAATCCGAGTGACAGCAGAAGAGATATATTTTTTTGTAAAAGAATGTTAATTTTATAATGCAAACCGAACGGTTTATTCTAATTTAAAAATGTTTTTTAAAGAACTGAGCTAGGCTCGGTCGCCCAGGCATTTTATATATATATAAAAGAATTACTGTCTGACTGACATATCAACATATAGCACATTCCTAATTAATAGCACTAGGCCTGTGAAAGTTTGCATGCGAATTTTTTAACGCTGTACGTGACGGTTAAGAAAGGATATTTGGAAATTTAACCCCTAATGTGGTGAAAAAGGGGATGGAAGTCTATATGAAAATTTATATATAATAATAAAAGAATATATATATATATATATATATAAAATAAACCCTTGAAAATAATTACTGCATAGAAAACGCGTCTGAAGCTACGGAAAATTGCTACTAACTAAAATAAAACTCAAGCAACTAAGTAAATAAAGAAAACGTTGAGATAAACTTAAATGATTCTTAGGAGATATACATGTAGATATATACGAAGAGCTATGGTAATTGTTTTTTTCCTCTATCAGTAACATTATGTATACTAATATTATGAATCATAATATATTGTTTTTATTCTGGAATGCACAAGCCTCTATAAGTTGTTTTTAAAAATTACTATTTCATTTTGTATGTTATTTAGAAAAGTTGTTACATATTTAATATGACGCTACATTTTTTTTTTATTTCATAGGAGGCAAACGAACAGACTGGTGACCTGATGTTAAATGATCACCGTCTTCCATAAACACTTGCAACACCAGGGGAGTCGCAAGTGCGTTGCCAGCCTGCGTTTGGGGAAAGAAGTAAGGGGGAGGGAGAGGGGAGCGGAAAGGAGGTGGGTCTCCGGCGTTCTCACTGACCGAACGAAATGCAACATTGCAAGCACTGTTACTCCACGTCGGTTTTCTATGAGAGGGTAGTACTACCCCGGGCAAGCCAACCCATTCATGCTAAAACCTGTAATAGCTTCAGCGTGGCTCTACTACGTACCTACAGTAACTTTGAAGTATAGACGAATTGATATACAAACTGTATATTAAGACGGACGCTAAGTCAGAAAGAAATAATAGTATAGACGGCTGATGTGCCGTAACGGGAGTGGAAAAATTCAATGTGAGTATAATTGCTGGGGCATAGCTAATATATGGTATAGATATAATGAAAAGTGTGCTTCAAGCTTGTTATATTCCGGTGATTGTAACAACTTATTCATTTCAAATATTTATTATAACAAGAATTATATATCAAATAACAATAATCATGCCATAAATTATTCAAATAAAATAGATAATAAAAGGAAACAATTTTTATGTGGCTAGTATAGTTTATGTAGCGTTAAATAATAATAACAAAAACAACATCATTCATTGCAAAATATTATTTTCCAATAAAATTAGTTTCGAAACTTTTCCATTACATAGGTGTTATCTATATTTTCGTGAATATAAAATTTTTCTCTCTCATGACGAGGCTGAATTAAATATTTTGGTAATACATTTTATATTGTTATACAAATAATCACTTAAATAATACGATAATTAATGTAGTTATGATTTTTCATCACAACGTTATCAAAGTGAATACAAAATTGATTGTGGTTCATTTGTTCATATCGAACGGATGATTAACCTCTTGCAATTGAATCACCGACACTGTTTCGTGGACATTGCATTTATTGACCAAATAAGAAGATATTTGGAACCAGTAGAGCCAATAAAGTGAATGTATTTTAAAATACTATCAAGTTCTTCATCATACATAAACGTTTTTATTATAAACTAGTTATTGCCTTATGTTAACTAACCTTATAAATAGGAATATGTATTTGTTTGTTTGTTATGTGTTTACGCTTTAACTACTTAACTGATCATTATGAAATTTTGCAAAAACGTTACCAGTGGAACAGAAAAGACAGAGTACCTCTCACCTAAAAAAAGTACTAACTCACTAACTTAAAAGATTAGGGTTAAATCTAAACTCAGGCTAGCGAAGCCACGGACAAAGGCTAGTTTATAATATTAGTTAGTAATAATTATTGCTTTAATATTATGAACTTCATGATAATTATTTATAGATCGATTTACCAATGAAAATAAAGTAATTCGTTATAATTAGAAATTTATGACTTAATAGTTTAAAACTTCAAAGAATGCATTCACTACTTGGTTGTTAATTAGAATGTGATTCAAAATCTAAATTCGTTTAAATAGACATTTAGTGAATACAAGTTGAAATAGTGAGATGATTTATCCATTTCTTTATCTCTATCAGAAATAAATTATTAATAAACATATATTATTTGTTTTTTTTTTTTGTTATAAGCGTGTGATATAGAATATGATCCTTAAGGAGTTATAACAAAATTTACCAAACTTTTCATTTCCAAATATATCTATGTGGTTTAAGCAATTTCTCTTATTTGTTACTGGCTTCTTGGTAGCTATATAAAAAGAATTATTACCTTAAATAGGTACCATATATGTGTTCACTTTAAGTGAATGACCCTTGAAGGTAAAATAATTTGTGCGCAGTTCATCTGAGTTCACGATTTACACTCATTTCATCAGCATAGAGGTTAGTGCTCAAGTCGCTGTTTACCGCTTCCAGAGTGAATTTTGTCGTCTTTGACAGAAACCTATTTGTATCACATAAATCTATAAATATAATAAAAATATTAATCTAATAACATCTCTGTACTTTTTTTATTTTCGTGCAGCTGTCTTGGAAAATACAATAAAATACATTTCAATCATTTTTTAAAATGTTTGTTTGTTTATCTGTTTGAAGATGCGCGAACACGCATCACTGTTAAAGTACTCGTTTCACAATAAAATCACACCAAGACAATCATAAAGCATATATTCGAGAACAACTTAGTTTTTGTTTCATTAAAATCAATTCTCTCTATCAAAAGTTATTGTAATTTAAATGACGACGCGGAATAAGTACAAGAGAAAAGTAGATAAGTAAATGGACTTAATATATTTAGATGAATTTAGTAATCACTATTTTTATATAAGCTTCCACGCAGACGAATTCGCGGGCACAGCTAGTATACATATAAGATTTTTCACGTAAACCAAATTTAGTCGACTGACTTATAACAATAAATTTCCCAACAAATATCCCAACAACCGTCTCCCACGTATCACATCTACTGAATTTACTATCGACCTCTCTAAGTGCTTCCAATCAACGAATTGCTTGTTACGGCATCGCTCTAAAACTATTTGATTAACATTATACTTATGATACATTTTGTTGATAATATTCTAGAACTGTTACTAAGATGATCACTGACTTCTTTATAATTTGACTCTTCTACATAAAAATATTAATTCGACTTCCACAAGCATCAAAAATAAATTGCTGGGAAATATAGATTTGCAATGTTATAATTATCAACATAATTCTAATTTTAATCGGAGATAGATAATAAATAATGATTAAAATGTACCCTTAAAGGAAAAAAAAATGAGTGCATGTAACCGGCACACGACATTGAAGTAAAACTTTTTTTGCGTATTTTCTTTATTTTATTTACTTTATAATTAAGAGTTGATAAAAATGTTTCATGTGTTTAGTTCAGAATAAGCTGATAAATGACACTTTTTTTTTACGTGGAGAAATCTCTTATGGACACCCACCCTCCCGGGGGAGAGGATGGGTTATGTCCGACTCACACGGACTAAAGCCCGACGGTGTACCGACAGACCGTGATGTTTGGGCGGCAAGGGATCGTTCTCTGCTATTTCCCTTGAATAGCCGCCCCAACGGACCACCCGGCGGGAGGTTGCCACCGGGCTCCTACCTATAGAGAGGCAGCTGGGTACACGCCAGCTGCCCCCCCCCCTCGTCCGCCAGACCTGTGCAATGAAGCGATGAGCCCCCCGACTACATCACCTCAGGTTCGGCTACGGTGGCAGGAGGAGTTGGGCAAATCGCCGCCTCCTCCTGCCGCTCCTCCGTCGGCGAAGACGGCTACTGAGGGGGTCCCCCTCGCGGGCCCTCTCCACCGCCTCCTTTTGTGAGATGACTTCCTCGCAAAAGGAGGCCACTGCTCGCAACGCCTGTTCGCTGCCGAGCATGGACGAGACCACGCTCGGCAGCGACAAATCCTCTCCTACCACCGCCACTAGAGTACGGCGCTCCACCTCCCACGCAGCACACTCAGAGAGAGTGTGCTGCGCGGTATCTTCCTCAGCGCCGCACTCATGGCAGGTGGCGGTCGGCTCCCTGCGAGCGATCCGGTGCAGGTACCACCCGAAACAACCCTGTCCGGTCAGCACCTGCACCAGCCTGAACGACAGGGAGCCCCATCTTCTCCCAATCCACTCCCGCAGGACTGGGCGGACGGCGTCGACGGTGTACGTCCCGAAGCGCGCGTCCGCCAGGTCCTGCATCCACCTCCCTATAGCCCTCTCCCGCAACTCCTGCCATTTAACTTCTATATCCCTGGGAGCCGGAGGCTCCCCATTACGTTTCCAGCCGTGAATTCGTACATGGCGGCGAATACCCCAGCTTTCAGCTCCCAGGGAAGGGAGTCGGCGAGCGTACGGGCTGCCGCCGGTGACACCGTCCGGTATGCCCGCTCGCTGCGTACTGCGCAGCGCGCGCACGTTGGTGGCACCGAGGGCATCAGCCCAGGCCGGTGCCCCGTAGGCGGCCATCGCCCACATGACTCCCATGAAGAGTCAACGACACCCGGCACTCGGCCTGATAGATGACACTTAATGAAGCTTTAAAAAATATTTAAAAACCGGATGGTACAGAAACGTGACGCCAAATTTGCTGTAATATACTTGCGTTGCATTGTCGTCTAGTTACTTCCTAGTCGCGCCTAAAGAAGTTTCACTTCAAAATTAAATACATTCAAAATCAAATTAAAATATCCTTTATTCAATTTAGGCCCTGAGAAGACGCTTATGAAAGTCAAAGCTATCACCGGTTCGTAAAACAACCCAGTCATCGAGAAGAAGCGGCAAGAAACTCGATCTGGTTAATCTGTTCATGTTACATATTTTGCAAAGCATAAATAGTTACAAAGTTTTTAGTGGATGCTTGAACTCACTATCTGTCAAATCGGTAATTATATTTATAACATTGTAATAAAACTGCAAACCCTAAATGCTATATTTTTTAAACGAAATAATATAATGCGCGATCGCACCGTGGTAATGGCTGCAATGAATAGCAGTGAATAAATTGGGCAGATATTTAACTTAAAAGTCCTAGACTCGCTACGTTTAAGTGGATGTTAATGGATATTAAAGTGGGGCCTCATTGCTCTTTCATTACTATCGAGATAGCCGTAATTAAAAACACAGATAGTTCGAATATTAAACTAGGATACTATTAGTGTTAATGGAGTTTAATTGTTTCACGAAGTCAATAACAGCACGTAATACTTTCGTGTGTATTGATGCTTTTAGCTGTGGTTTTAAGCTTTGTATATAATGAATGGTTTTATTTTGATGCCAACAATTATATTAAAGATGAAAGTAATTAAAATATTTATGTTAAACCTATGTATTTATTGATTTATAGAAAATAATTTGACAGTAATCCAATACTAATTGATGATGTGTTCAAAAATTAAGATGCTAAACATAAAATAAGCTCATCCCTTAAGTTCTGTTCCGAGATACTGCAATAAATGGTAACGAAAAACTTTCTAATCTAGTTTGGTTTTTTAATACGAAAGGAGCAACCAATTAAATACGTTATTGATTTTTTTATGTATCATTGGAGGCAAACGAACAGGAGGGTCACCTGATGTTAAGTGACACCACCGTCCATAGACACTAGCAACACCAGGGGAGTTGGAAGCGCATAGTCAGCCTGTGTTGGGGGAGAGGGAATAGGGAATTTAGGATTCGAGGAGGGAAGAGGAGAAGGAGGTGGTTTTCCGGCGCTCTCACTGACCGAACGAAACGCAACAATGCAAGCACTGTTACTTCACGTTGGTTTTCTGTGAGAGGGTGGTACTACCCCAGGCGAGCCGACCCATTCATGCTGAAAGCAGTAATAGCTTCAGCGTGGCTCTACCACCTACAAAAAATGATGTGATAATAAGAGGACATTTGAACTCATATATCTATAATTAATTCCAAATAGAAGTGATGAGTGAAATTGACTACAGATTTTCAACCCAAGAGTAAGCCCAAGTAAGCTCAGCGGGCTTAAAAAAGCCCTGCCATCATGGTATCATTTCATTACAAAATTCTCTTTTATTGAAAGCCATTTATAACAACTAAACCATCATAGCATCAAACTATCTTCAAATTTAAATATTAAATAATTATTTATAGGAGTAAATATACGTATTAAATAAGATGCATATTAAATTATTTACAAATTTATCCAATTCTCATCAGTACATCCGTTTGTTGACAAAGTTCAAACGAATGCTCTGGTATTAAATCTGTAGGGCTCTCGGAGCGCAAATTCGAATGATTATGAACAAAATTGCAGAGTTTTTCACGCGAGGCGCCACTGCTATTTCGCTCAATCACTAACTTAATTATAGCGAAGCTAGCGTTGAAAATATTCAAAGAAATTAACCGGGTAATTCGGGCCATGATACCGGGTAATATTATTAATAACTTTAGTAGTCTAAGCTCGTCGAAGCACGAAATTGCTTTACCTATTCATTTATTCAAACTCTCTCATAATTCAACTATTTTTAATAGATATGAGAAAATTTACGTAGATTTATATCTAAGAGTAATTTATTAAATGGCAATGAATCCATGACCTCTCTCACCTTTTACTTTTAATGGTATCAAAGCACTGTAGATGAATAATAATTGGTCTGCTAAAAAAATTACTTGTTTAAAGTATCAATTTTAATACATTCTTCACATAGTTTAAACAAACATCTATCATTCTATACTCCTCTGTACTTCATAATTATTTTTCTTATTTTAAAACCCGTTGTGGTGTTTGCTTGTAAATATACATTTCAAAGAAAATTCGTATTTATTTACGTGCTTAGTTTAAATCTGGCTTTACTTTGTTTCTAAATTGTTCCATACACTATTCCGTAAATAAGATTAACCGATAACTTCAATAAAGTTTGTGTTTATTATTTAATATTTTTATGTATTACATACCTCTTGACTTAAGCAGAATAAAATATAAACAAATTGGAGACCATTTTTTGGACTTCTTAAATCTTACGGTAAATTACAAGTTTTACGAGTGATAACGCGCTGTGTACGATGTGTTTGTTTGTCTGTGTGTCTTTTCCCTTTCTTTACAGCCAAAGTTTTTTTCCAATCCATAAATCGTGCTGTATTTTTAATCCCTGTAAGATTCCTAGTAGTCCGGTGAAACTGTAAAGGCCGCAAGGCTAATAGCATAGTCAGTTTGAAAAAAAGTAACATTCCTATTGGAACCGTAATTTAGATGTAAATTTCCAGACCTGAGATTGGTATTTTACAGTCTAAATCTTTGTTCAAGTCGCATTAACAGAACGATGATGTGCAAGTCTATGTTACAATGATTCACCCAACTGATTGTCATTACCGATACTTCCAATTTCTGTCATTCGTCATTGATATTATAATTAGAAAGCTGTAATATTATTAGTCATTTTCTTTGTAATCTGCCCCTTTGTCAATCAAGTTAAACAACAAAAAATAAAAAAGTTATAAACGAGTAAATATATACTAAAATACCTTTGAGAAATTTTAACAGGTGGTAAATAGGTGGAAATATTTCAACGGGAACAGTTGTCTAGCAAAACTTTTACGATGGCAATGAATTAGTTATCAAGGCGGCCGGTATAGTTGATGAACAATTTGTTTCACGCGAGTGGAGGACCTTCCCTAAACTCTTGTTTAATTGTCTCGAAATATATCACGCTTAAGTTCACTTTACCCAGTTTGTACTAAACTATACATTTATACCTATCATTCGTATTGTAGTGGTTAGTAATTTTGTTTCGAAACTCTTAATAATTGTATACAACTGAGCGATTGTACGACTATATATTTTATTTTGAAGCAGTATAATATGATTATAAAACTTTATGATATTTATAATTTAACTGCCCACAATAGCACAGTTAGTAATATGTGGTTATGTTTATTTTCCTTTAGTAATTAGATTGCTATTATATAAATAGTTTCAAATTGTAAATGTAATTAATATCTCTGGAAATCATTTTAAATAGTCTACTTCATTTATTTACACTATCTGTCCTTAGTACATCTACACCACTAATAAATTCCCATGAAATTTAATACACGTCTTTTCATGCAGAATTTAATGCAAATTATTTTACTAAAATCGTCACTAGATGGTGCTGTAAATCAATTTTTGAATTATTCGACGTATCGCATTTTCTACACCATTATTATATAAAACTGTACCTTCTGCAAACAAAACCTAAATAAATATTAATAGCATGAAGGTACATACGTCTTTCAAAGTTATGATAATGGTTTCTTAAGAAAACTTTAAAATGAGGTTTCTTGTGTATATCGTTTGTATGCCACGAGGTGACTTGGTAAATCCAATAAAAATTTCATCTAAAACTTTAACAAATAAAAAGCTCTTACGTATAATAATTAATTTATCCAGGAAGTTATCTACCAAAAGGGAAGAGTTAAAATAGCTGAATAAATAGTTCCTCCAAGCGTCACTAAGGACGGTGAACATTTTATTTATTAATGTAATTAACTTCGAACGTATCGGACTTCGTACTTAAAGCTTGTTTAAAAATTTAGCGCCAGTTTTCTCCGTTGGAGTTTGTTGGCCCCACGAGCTTTCACTCTTAATTATTACTTTGGGAAAATTAAGAATGTCGTTTAGCCCGGAGTGCCCAACCGGCTGAAGGTTGCTACGCTCCTCCATTTATCTAAATGTACTTTATTTAGCTGGGGGGTGAAAATGGAACACCGATGTACGGAGAAGACTTAGGACTCAATTATTTTGTTACAGTTTTTTATTATCTTCTTAGTAAACTTCTTTCTTCTAAAAATATTCTTTGCAGTATTTAAAACCCCATATTTCAACAGTATTATAGTTGTTAACAATTTATGGACAATATTATATAACATCAAACTGCTATACAACTCTTAAACACAAAGTTGTGATTTAAAAACTTGTTTTCCTAGATAATATTATTTCTCATTTGCTCGTAGAAAGAATTCTATTTGGATTTGTCGAGGGCTACCTTTTTTTTGAAGTATAAATTTGATTTTATTAGTAACCTTTTATAATTCTTTTACTGATGTTGTATCAGTAAAATTTTATAATATTGCTTAGTTCCTATAAGAAAGCATAATGATATACGTGATACTGTTAATAGTCCATTGTGTGAGATTACCTCGAATAGATAATATATACTTAAATTTTATACATAGAAATGCAGCTCTATAGATTCTTGTATTCTTTTGACGCCTCAAAGTAATGACGATACTAGGCACTGCCGCGCGTTAAGTACATTACCTATTGTAAGTGTTCTTTGAGGTGCCTACACACCGTCGCAGATCTGTGGGACGCTTTTACTCTAATTATGAACCTTACCACTTATGCTCACGTACGAAGAACCTTTATAAACGGGTTGCCCCTATTACAGAATTATATAAATGTGCCTTAACAAGTGGATATGGTTTTGAGTCATATTGATATAATTAAGAGATGTAGGCACGTTCGTTTTGTTTCTAAATGGATTTTCACTTTTCGGAATTGAAATTATTAAACAAAATACGTAAAAGATTTCGTTTAAAATGTTTTTGAAAGGAAATGCAGGTTACATTTTAGCTTCACTTAAGCAGAATTCTGTAGTAAATATATATACTACTTACCACAAAAGCATGTTTTTTATGTTAGCTATAGGTATATGTATATACCTAATAATAAGTAGCTTAGCTGACTTTAACTCAGATAGGACGCGATTCTTTTTACATAAAACAGGTGACAGCCCAAACCGAGGTGTGCCGCGCACCCTTTGAGTTAGTCTCCCAAACAAACCAAATCGGCTGAGTGCCTTCAGCGATCGCCGTAATAGTTCGGTGAAGCTGTACGGAGCTGTTCAGGTCAAGATCGTAATCGGTTCGAGAAAAAAAAGAGAAGTGTATATTTTTTTTTGTTAAGAAAATAAAAACCAGTCACGTTCGTTTATCAAAGTATTTCGAAACAATACCGTCAAATAATATATAATCGCACTAAGATTCTCTCTAAACTGATATAAAAATTCCAAGTCTCAATTGCGACATTAAAAAATAATTACCAAATTTATGGTAAACCAATTTGGTAAGGATTTCATTTGCAACGCGTAAATTGTGGCCGGCTCTCATTTACATTGTTATTCTGAATAACAAAATTTTAATCCAGCGGTGAAAAGGATTAACGCTAAATTTCGGTTGATTAAACGAAACACTCGAATTAGCTTAAAATTGACGTTAATCTCTGGTTAAAACATGTTTTTTATCTTAATACATTTTAGTTTCGAAAGGGAAGTTTGTATTATTAAGAAAATTTACTAAAATGGGTTTATTTATGGTTAGAATAAACCAGAAAAGACTTTTACTGCGGTACTTTTTTACGACTTTCGCTTAGAATTTTCTCAGGAAAATTAGGGTAAACTGCTAATAGTCCTTTTAAGCATTCATTAACATATATAATTTGTTACTTTAGTATATCACTCGAATATTATATTTAAAAGTGTGTGCTTACACTACACGATAGAAGAAAAAAGTTATAAATAATTACATACCCATCCTAGTCTATACAGATTTATCAGTATTTAAAATTTACAACGACCGCTAAAAACTAAATAATAACAGTCTACTGTTCTGCACTTCCGTGTGCCTTTAAATGGTTTGCATATCCTACTTTTACGGTAAACGTGCCATGACATTGGCAGGTCAACATACCATGATTATAAATATATTGTATAGCTATAGGTCTGGCTCTCAGTTATGGTTAACATCAAGCTCCTCTTTACTGCTGCTGTAAAATATTTTTTTCTAATTAAAACCTTTCTCCTCTCTGACCGATTCGCAGCTCTCGTTTCACATACATAGGAATTTATTTTGCAAACTTCCATTTGCCTCTTTAGCACATTCTTACACCGTAATAGTTGTCCGCCTTGATTCATCTTGTCTTCTTCAAGCTCACAGTACAAAATACGCTTTAATACGCTCTCATCTGGTTTCCGAAATATGACCACAGCATGCAAGTTGGCTCCACCTTAAATATACTTCGATGCTCCATACATTTACATTACAGGTGTACTATGTATTTCTAAAATTATTGGATCAGTGTACACGAATGATATATCTATGCTATAAAATATAAAGAGGTAGAGTTTGTGAGTTTGTGACGTTGTAGTGGGTAATATCCGGAACTACTGGTCCAATTTTGAAAAATTTTTTCAATGTTATATAGCTCGTTTCTCGAGAATGGTTATAGGCTATATATCACGCTAATACCAATAGGAGCGGAGCACTAATGAAGAATGTTTTTAAAATCAGAGTTTTTTTCCTCTTTAGGTCTTCCGCTGCGTGTTAGCGTTAGCCCAAAGTATCTATTCTACGCGAACGAAGTCACAGGCAGAGGCTAGTCTTAGATATTTCATGTGGAAGCGATCAAGTGTGCGTACATGTCTTCTATATAAGCATCATGTCTCCGATGACTAGAGTATATTAATTATATGAATACTATATATCAATATTATAAAATAAATACCTGACAATAAAAACGTAATTATTGGAAGGAGTTCTCAATTCACACAGTTAAATACGTCATGGTTCTCAGTGTACTTGATGTCGAATAAAGCCGAGTAAGCCCGATTCAGATTCACCGACTCGAGTTTGACGGTTTGCTTTCGTTCACTATTCATTGTACCTTAGGAAATTTTCACTTCAAAAAAGGTTTTTTCGAACTGACTACGCTATTGACCTAGCAAGGTCTTCCATCAATCATGTCAACGATTTGGCCTTGTTGTCAATACCTCCAAGACCCAAATACTAAAATAACCACCAAGAGGCTACCAAACGGTTGAAGATGAGTTACATCTAGATGGAAAATCACTAGAAGCTGTACCGCAGTTTAGGTATTTGGGTAGTAGTATCAGAAACGACAACACTTTCGCCACGGAGATACCATCTCGCATTGCACAAGCCGCTGCAAGCTTCGGACGACTTAATGCTCGCGTTTGGAAGTCCCATGATTTAAAACCAGAGATGAAGTTCAGTGTATACAAAGCATTAATTTTACCTGTCCTTTTGTACGGAGCAAAGACATGGTGTACTTACAGAGCAGATATTAAAAAGCTTGATATATTACATCTTAGATATCTTAGATCTATCATGAAAATAAAATGGCAGGACCATATATCTAACACCGAAATCCTGCGTCGTTCCGGAGTCCTTGGCATCGAAGCACTACTTATACAGTGTCAACTGAGATGCTGTGGACACATACTTCGTATGGATGACCGTCGCTTGCCAAAAGCAGTCTTTTACTCCGAGATGGCAAAGGGTAAACGGAAGCACGGTGGTCAGCATCTGCGTTATAAGAATGTGTTTAAAAGACATTTGAACGCTTGCAGTGTTGATTATACGTGTTGGGAAAATCTCGCTTTACAACGGTCGGCTTGGCGCTCTACCATCTTTAAAAGTGTAGCAAGGTTTGAGGCTAACCGATTGCAAACAATTGACGACAAACGCCAAGCACTAAAAGATAGACCGAAACTTTCTTACACGTACACATACAATCAAAATGGCCAGCTCTACTGCTCTGTATGTGACCGGGTTTTCAAGAGCAAGTTTGGTTTCGCAAGTCACATTAGGGCCCACGTTCGAAAGAAATGAAACGTTTTGGAGTCGCCGTTATCGAAATCGATGAGGAGGACTATATATACTATACATACCAAGGTCTTAACAGCTTCACCGGACTACTTTTTTTCGAACTGACTACGCTATTGACTTCTTCAAAAAAGGAATTCGTTATAAGTGGTTATAAACAACGGCACTTAGAAATGTTGATAATATTGAATTCTTAAATAACTGTCGATGTAATATTTAACTGACTGTTGCTCGTCCCAGCTAGTCTTGAAAAGAAATGAATCGATTTGGACTAGACTTTTATTTGTTGATAGACTTTCCAGAGTTATCATCTAGAGAACATATCACCACGCTTGTCCACAGTGGATATGCCATAACGATAATTTTTAACTGAGATAATTTTAAATTGTTAAAAGGTTATAAAGGTTAAAAAATAATATCAAAATTATAATAAAAATCACCTCACAATTAGTCTAGATAAAATATGTAATTCTTGTGACGATATACTAATAAGCATTTTTAGTTAAAAAAATTACGCGAGCAACTAAGTTAATGAAAATAAAAATATAAGACATTCTATTTGCTCCTTCAAGCTCCATCGAATTCAAACACTCTAATTATTAATTTTTAAGGATTTATACGTATAAAATGAATGCCATAAAATGAACCACACATTTTATCTCCTTTCGTTTCACGTGAAATTTTATTTTGAATGGACCATATTTGATTTTTTTATTCATTTCTCACATTCCCATATTCCTTTTTTTTCCGAAATGAAAACGCTGTTGACCTGAAAAGGTCTTTACAGCTTCACCGATCTATTGAGGCGAGCGCTGAAGGCACTCAGCCGATTTGGGATGTTTGGGCGACTAACTGAAGGGTGCACAGCACACCTCGGCTTGGGCTGTCGCCTGTTTTGTGCAAAAATCGCGACCTATTTGAGCTAACCTAAGCTATCTTGATATACGTATATGGGTTATTGAAACATGCATGTGTACCAAGAATGCGTGCCTCAACAACTCTTATATGTATTTTGCGTCGGAAAAAATTCTCTAGACTAATGTATATAGTATAAGATAGGATTCCCATATTCCAAAGCAGCTGTCACAATCGCAACCATGGCATTGGTAGATTCTAAAACATTTTCCTCCGCGTTCATTCATAAATATTTATGGAAACACTGTCCGAATTAAATCCAGTCTAAACGTTTACGATGTCGTATTGTTCTCCCTTTTTCACAGACGTCTGAGCAATAAAACCTTAGGTAGTCGTTGACGTTGTATGATTAAGTGTTTGTTAGTTTATCGGAAGTCAGGATATCACTCATTAACTATTGCTATAAAAGCATTAGAAGTTATACATCTTTGGCGTAACATGATAAAAATCTTTTAAAAATTTTTATCTTTGGCCTTATTCTATTTATGTTTGTGGAAAAAACGATACTAACAATAGAAAAACAGTATTTAATATATTCAAAGTTTTGATACAAAGAAATACAAAGAAACAAAAGGTTGACTATAGCTAACTGCAGGGTGTCGGTTTTCCGTGACAGTATGCGCGCGCATCGTAATAACTTCAGGGTGCCGGTTTTTCGTGAGGGCGCGCGCGCTTCGTAAAAATCTAGGGTGTCGGTTTTTCGTGACGGCGTGCGCGCGTATCGTAATAACTTCAGGCTCTCGGTTATTGGGGACGGCGTGCACGCGCATCGTAATAACTTTAGGGCGTCGGTTTACCGTAACGGTGTGCGCGCGCATCGTAAAAATTTACTCTCATTATTTTTCTCTATCGTACCAAAAGAAGTATAACTTAAAAAATGTCTTTCGCTCAGTACTAGCAGTAAAAGAAGGATTTTCTGTTTTAATATTCATGGTGTTTTGTATACGTAGTTTTGCTTACAACTACAAAACGATTAATAACTAAACTATTAATGAATATTAATATTTTTTAGCACGATCTTAACCCTCAAACGCATTCGGTGTTATTACAAATAAGTTAAATATGTATTGAATACTTGCTTTAAAAAAGATTGGGTACTTCCGTATTAAATGCACCGCGCTCGCCGAACGTTCGACATCTTGCGCTTTTATCGCTTTGGTTAGGTTAGGTTAGGACGCGCAGTACGTTCGATATACCATCGACGCCGTCCGCCCGGTCCTGTACGAATGGTGCAATAGACGATGGGGCTCCCTGATGTTCTGTCTGGTGCAGGTGCTGACCGGGCACGGGTGCTTCGGTTGGTACCTGTACCGGATAGCACGCAGGGAGCCGACCGCCGTGTGCCATGAGTGCGGCGCTGAACTGGACACCGCGCAGCACTCACTTTCCGAATGTGCTGCGTGGGAGAAGCGGCGCCGTATTCTGGGTCATGCGTCATCAAAGCCATGCTTGGCAGCGAGAATGTGTGGAACGTTGTTGCTTCTTTATGCGAGGAGGTCGTCTCGCAGAAGGAGGCGGCGGAGAGGGTTCGCGAGGAGGACCCTCTAAGCGGCCCTCTCCGCCAAAGAAGAACTGGTAGGCGGAGGCGCCAGTTCACGCGCCTTTTCCCGCCACCGTAGCCAGACCTACGATGAAGTCTATAGAGATCTCGTGCCGCCCCAACCATAGCGGAAGACGTACACCGTGGGGTTTTAGTCCGTGCGAGTCGGACATAACCCACCCTCTCCCCCGGGAGTGTGGATATCCATAAGGGATTTCCCCACGTATAAAAAAAAAGGATAGGTTAGTCTTGCGAAAAAGCATAACGCAATCTTGCGTCGGCAGCAGGTGGCGAGCACGGTGTATTTAATATGAAAGTACCCAAACTTTTTTAAAACAAGTATTCATTACGTATTTAACTTTTTTGTAATAACATGATTTGTACCTCAAAAATGAACGACTATCTCTAACCTACAAATAAAGTACTAAGTACCTTTCATGTATAAAGTATGTACACGTAGTTCACCAGATTAGGCACCACTCGGCAGCGGCTCAAGCCTAGGTCCGTTCCCTCAGCGTGGAGCCCTTGAGTGTGCTGCTCGCGCGATACAGTGGCAAAAAATGTTACATGACTGCAACAACAGTACACATATCACCCCCACGCACGTGCACGCATACACGCCTACACATGAAAGTGGAAGGGTTTAGTTTCTTTCCCTTATCGAACTGAAATAGTTTGGAAAATTATCCGATATGAAATATATATAGGAGTTGTTGAGGTATGTATGCTTGGTACACATATATGCTCCAACAACTCATATATGTATGAATAGTTAGCTTAGGTCAGCTCAGATAGGTCACGAATTGCATGTGTCGGGCAGCAGTCCAGACCGAGGTGTGCGGTGCACCCTTGAGCTAGTTGCTCAAATAAAATCGGCCGAGTGCCACAAGCGCTCGCCTTAGTAGTCAGGTGAAGCTGTTAAGACCTTGCTGGGTCAATAGCGTTGTCAGTTCGAAAAAAAAATTGTACTCGTAGTGAGAGTTTTAATTTTGGGTATATGACATCGTAACTAGAGGCATTCAATCGAAAAAAAAACAAATACATAAATCTACTCGCTTTTTAATATGACATTAATTCTTTGTACACCGTGTGTATCGTACTATAAAACTTAACAAAAAATAGTGACACCTACAAATTATGTTTTCTCTTATATAAACCTTCATATGCTCCACATAGAATAAAAATTTTGTGTAAAAATTAATACATTTTTAGAAGTGCGCGAATAATTCTAGAATGGGATAATAATGTTCGATTCGATTTTCGAAAAATATATTCGAACTATTCGAACAATACAAACAATCCGAATATGCGAACTATATGTATATTTTTAAAATTAGGAAGAATTATTAAATTTATTTATTTATTTATTTATTTACACATGGATAAAGCAACAGTCGACAATCAAAAATAATAATACAATAGCAATAATAAATAAATATTATTATTTATTATTATTATTATAATTATTATTCATTGAAAATACAAAATATATCCCAATTCATTTTAATAAATAAAAACTTAATTTAAATAATTTTATAAGGTAAATAGTGAACTTTCTTATTTATTATAAATTTTCAAACCATTTTAAATAAAATTCCGTTGGCTGACAGACGAATCTATTAAAGTAATTTTGTATATTAATAATTATTTAATACTTGATAAGTAGGTATGTAACTAGTTAAAATCATGAAGATAGTTTGAATTATTTGAATAATTCGAATAATTCGAATTATCCGAAAAGTTCAAATGGTTAGCATAAATTCAACAGTTCGATTCTAATTCGAATATTTGGACATCCCAAGAAATTATGCATTTAACAGTTATAGTACCAATATTTATTTTCATTGCATTTTTGTATAAGATTATTATTATCATTATCAAGTGGGTAAATATTATAGAATTAGTAACCTGATTATAGAGTTCTAAGTTCTAAGTTGGTAACCTTGTTAGAGCTTGCTGACAAGCTGTTGTGATAACTTAGAATTCACTTCCCATGCTTTTATTTTTTATCCACTATAATTGTGCAGCGTAGTTTTTGGCGGGATGTAGTGGATTTTTTATTTTATTCATAATCTTATGTTATTTGCCTCTGTATTTTGTAACTTTGGTGGTGTTTTACGTAGTATACTTGGTTTATTGTGCATAAGTGAAGTGAATGGAAAATGATACCATGAAGCATGAAATTCTGAGATGCCACAAAAACTCTCTGGAAGATTCTAACAAGGGAGCCATCATCTTGTTAGAATATTGAAATAATCACACGACGCTTGTAATATTATTAACTACACTACAATAGCAGTAATAGTGTGAAAGATTGATAGCCAAAAATTAAGTAAAAAAATGTGCATCATTACTAAATTATATTACGCAAAGTATCAGCAATACCACGAGCTCCAATAATATAAATAAATAGAGGGAGGACTGGTTCTCTAGCGCAGCTGCTAGAACACATCTATCGCTTGAAGGCTTGGAGACTTGACTTGACACTAATAAAACTTAATCTTGAGGGCTAGCCAGACGGGTTTACGGGAAGCACTACTACCGTGTTACAGTTTCATGTCAATAATTAACAACCTCCTTAAAAAGTTTTACAATCTCGCATATCAAACAAAAAAGTATATAATAATATCTAGTTCTATTCATTTCACTAATAATGATATCTTTTGAAATTAGAATCAACTAATTATATACTCTGTATTTTGCATCATTTTCTTCTTCAATTAATATCTTTAAATCATATTTATGATCTAAGATATTCTATATTATTATAATTGATGATTACAGTTAGACGGATTTCGAAAAGAAGACGATACTAAGCACTCCAATAGTATATTAACTGAAAACCCAATATAACAAATATTGTTCATGAGAAAATATATTTACGATAGAACAGTAACTTAGCCTGATACGAAACGTATTAGATTATCTCTCGAGACCAACATAATGTAGCCGTAGTCTAGGGGGAATCAATAATCCCATAACGCACCATCCTTCCAAATCCATTTATGAAATATCACATAAACCAGTCCGCAGGCGATTCTATTTATTCTTACTAGACCGGTGACAGAAAAGATCAAATAGCCTTTGTCCTTACCCTTCTTTACTTATTCAAACAAAATTACATATGCCTGCTTCTGGATCGACATTACCCGAAATTTTACGCGCTAGAGATAGTGTCATGAATATAAATCTATCGTAAAGTATACCGCCGAGAGGTTAGCAGAGTTTACGGCGCGACTCACTTTGCATTCTTTGTACGCAGCCCTTTACAGCCGGTTTATAGACTTAGGTCATTTTGCATAAACCTCTTACAGCCGAGGAACTTTTCTGCCCCATCGTGGTTGACCGTTCAGAGACGGTGGTAAATTTTGTATGACTATTGCGGAAGCCATGATAGTTCCACGTCTTTGAGTTTCCTTCCGAGCATCTATTGCAGGAGAAATATCCCACCAATGCGACGTTTATGTTGTTTTAGTATTCACTGAATATTCTAAAGATATAGAAAATTTGCATTTATACGTACCGAGTTAGTATTAAGTTACAAATATACAACATATTCTGTTAATAGTAATCACGAAGACCTCTCATCGCTACTACATTTCCTGAGACTTTATTTCGATAGTACAGTTTCACCATATAGATGTAAAAATCATTATGCAAGCTAACTCGAAGTTTGCTATTTAGTAGGTTTATACCAAAAGTTTACGTAGATATTTCTCAATCTTTACGTAATTAATAATCTCAAAGCGTTTAGTTTCTCTAAACAACTATAAGGATAAAATGTAGTTAAAGCAGATTGTAGTTAAATACAAATGTAATAACGTCTTTGATTTATCCAATCACCCCAATCCAATATTGATTTATTCTTCAATTCTCGAAGCATTTTCTTGCCAATTATCGTTTACCGATAAAAGTTGTTTAACAAAATGAGTTGTTTCATTGTATGTTATTATCTGAAGACTTAATATACTATTCTCTCTATTCTTCTTTGTTGAATTAGTACCCACTTAACTTTTATGTGGTTTTTTATCATTTTACTTTTTGCAATCTATGTTACACGAGTAAAATTGTTTATTTATTTAATTTGTTGATGAAAATGCATTTTTTTTTCTCATCTCTTATGTAAAGCCAAAACTTTGTACCCCTTTTTAAGCGAATTACGCGAACGGATGAACCTGTAATATGGCATAGTTAAAGTTTATATGGAGCAGAAGTGCAGAAAGCTATTTTTTCTATAAAACGCATTACACGCACATTAAATTAATTAAAATATGCATTACTCACACTAATACTTGAATTTTATACAACATATACACACTGTATATGAAAAAGACCTTCAGACATCCGTCATTTTACTCTTAGGTTCCAATCAACTTTTCAATATTTTTAACATGACGTTGCATGCGTTACATCCCCTTTGAAATCAAGTGGTCAAATTGTAGGTTAATTTTATAATAATATAATGTTTAATTCATAATATACATTAATGATTAGTTTATACATATTTTTTTAGTAAATTTATGGAACCATTGAAATATTTATTAGTACTAGTGGGCGCCCAGTGGTCGACATTCGACCATAGTTATTTGATATTTTAAAGTTTGAACTTTATTAGAGTTTTTTTTTTGTCAAAGAGTATACTTCTATAATCAAAGGTTTTCATCATGGCTACACAGTTATTTGCCATAATTTTCTATGTTCTAAGTCTATGTGTGAGTGAAAATTGAAATTAATTATAAATTTGAAACAAAAATCACGTGGTAAAGCTCTCAAATTTTAAGCAAATATAACTTTACGAAAATAAAGAAATTTATCGCAACCCATGACACAATTTTCAATTAATTTTACACGACACCATGGGTGGGTGCTATTTCTGGGTGATATTGAATTAAATGTAGTCTGTTCATTATGAGAAATAGTGATATGCCCAGTATCATCGTTTGAAAAAATAATGGATTCACAATACAATCAAACGATGAATCCAAGACAAAGATGTTTTTTATACTACCATTAGCTTTTGAAAATAAATACTTTTTTGTTGCTACATGAGGTTGAATTGTAAAATTATAACCGCGGAGGTGTAAGTCATGGATTACTTTTATGAACAAAATTCTTATTTTTATTATACAAAGTATTATTTGGCTCATATTTTTATTAAATCATCATTTAAAGTGAGTTCACCATACAAATAATAAACATTACAATAATAGTTATATTTTATAATATTATTGTTGAATGTAGCTTAAAAAATGGTAATTGGAACGTAAGAGTTAAAAAATACATACAGTCGAGCATAGCAACCTCCTTCACAACCCTTTGAACTTCGTAATTATTGACGGCTGTCAAAATGTCTTTTTTATTTACATGTGTGTATATGTTGTGTAAAATTCGAGTAGTAGTGTGAGTAGTGCATATTTTATATAAAATAAACAGCTTTCTGCACTTCTCCGCCATATAAACTTTAACTATGCCAAATTTCAAGTTCTCCCATTGACGGGAAATAGGTTAAAAAGGGGTACAATTTTTTTGCTTCACGTATTAATATATAGATCTTTGGTCTTATTAAATGTCAAAAATTTTAAGTGACAGAACTGCATTCACTTTATGTCACTTTGCTTTACGTTGTCATAAGAGTTAAGCAATATTAGCAAAGTCAAAGTCAATATTTTAATGTTTATTATTTTTTATAATGGACTCACTTCAAATGACAATTAAATTAAAAAAATGAGCCAAATATACTTTGTAAAATCAAAATAAGAAGATTTGTTTGCTCATGAAAGTAATCCATGACTTAGCTTTCCGCGGTTACAATGCTGCAATGCAACTTGATGTAGCAATTATATTTAGTACAGTTGATGATGAACTTTGATCAAAAATGAATGCATTTTCAAAAGTTTATTGTAGTATTAAAAAGATCTATGTTTTGGATTCATCATTTGATTCTATTGTGTATCCATTACTTTCCCAAACGATGTAAATGAAATTACTATTCCTATCCATCATACGATGATGATATTAATATTCCTCATAGTGCACAGACTATATTTAATTCAATATCACACAGAAATACCACCCACCCAGGTTATCGTGTAAAATTAATTGAAACATGTGTTATAAGTTGCGATAAATTTCTTGATTTTCGTAAAAGTGTTCATTATATAGTAACACGTTAATGAATAATCGAATATTTTGTATTCATTTTATTAATGACAATAAAAAAGGTCGATCGACATTATCGCACTGTAGAAACAAGCAAGCATTATGCAACAACCAATAGGTGTGAAAGGAAAATAGCTTTAATTTGCTCATTTCTAAAGTCACGATAGGAGCAACGAAAATTCATTTGATTACTAAACATTTGAAATGACACAAAACGAAATTATTATTGTTATATAGCTTTTATTACAACATATCCCAATATGCATTAAATATGAATATTATCAGCCTGTAAAGGTTTAATTAAAGGTTTGTTAATAAATAATCAACCTTATGAAAATAGATCTGAATAATTATAGAGTAGTCATCACCTTCTTACCCTTACTCCACCTAAGTAGGAGCTGCACAACATATTTTCCTTTTCCACTCTTCCCTGCCAGATGCCATCACAGTATTCAAATCTTTTATACGCATAATTTTTGACACAAACTGTTCATACCTTTTTCGGTCATTCACTACACCTATATCCGTCCACCTTCATACTACATACTCTAATTACATGGCTTTCATCTCTTCTCATGACACTATCATATGCTCATACCATACTAACCTATTACTCTTCAATTTCTCTGTCACTGTTGTTATTATCAAACTTTCTCTGATACACTCATCCTTAATCTTATCTATTCTGGTTACACCACACATCGATCTTAGATAAAGAAAAAACTTTACGTATGTAATATAATCATATTGTAAAATGTGTACAAGAATCCGGAAGAAAGCTATTACGTCTAAAGAGAGTTTTAACCTGACATTGAATTGTAAAGGAAATTCAATAATGTATCAATAATACTATATTAAAAAATCAAAATCATAAAAAAAATGACGTCTACATATCAGAATTGTCTAGAATTACGGAAATTTCTTAATTTAACATTGATGTTTAAGCGCCTGCAGCGATCTCTGTTAACTATTAATCCCATTTTCTTTTATTCGAGATAACGAAACTCATTTAAGATATCTCGCGAACGCCTTTCAGACGTTTTGGGGTGCAAGCGGTGAACTGGACACAAAATGACGTGGAGTCGAAATTTTAAACCAGTTATCCTGGTTTATGAAACTGTTTAAAAATAAGCAATAAAAATAAGTTACAGTTCTATATTTAATGTCGGAAAAAATACACTATATTTAGTAAAAAATATATATATTCGGTTAATTATCTAAAAACTAACTAAAATGCCCATTACTTTGTTGATAAAAGTTGTAGGTACCTACTGCTTGTTCCTATAACTTTTTCAACTATAGTCTTTTCATAGGATTTTTTTTCTCGAACTGACTACGCTATTGGCCTTATTTTTTTGGCCTTTACAGCTTCACTGGACTACTTTTTCATAGGATGTCTTTCTTTTAGTGAGTTTTAACCACATTTGGCCTACAATAGGGTCTTCAATACTTACTAGAATATGTACACATTTACGAGTACTATATATTACCTATAAAAATACTTTTGTAGGTTTTTACAATTTACCATAATCCGGCCTGATATAAGTTACACAAATTACATTACATAGTGTATTTTATATCAGGGCCTCTAGTACTCTAGGACTTATTGTCAAGTGTTCGAAACCACAATCGACGTAGATTTCGAGAGAGTCATAAACGAGTCATTATTATTTTTTAATTAATTTTAAATAGTCCACGTATTTGATACTCTATTGATTTTATGTTCCTTAATACGTATTTCGTCTACAGAGACCAAAGGTTTCTCTTTATGTCTAATAAAATTTTCTTCAAAGTATCCTTAATTGAAAATTCAAATTTATGCATAAGCTCTGATTGTAGGAGCAGCTTAGCGTAGACAACCAGCAACGAACCAGGAGAAGACCATTTAAAGAGATTCAGAGCCTTTTAGAGATTTTCCGGACAGGATTCTTAGCAAATTGGGCAGATGAATATTACGATGCGGATTAAAAGGAACGGGTTTAATTAATTCTTAGTTAATCCATGATAATGGAATTGCTGTTTTTTTTTTAATTCCATTAGTTATATATACTCAACATCTACACTATTTACAAATTACCTTAAACTAAGACAAAGATAAGAAGATATTTGATAAATACTTTTGGTTATCAGAATAAATTATTCTCATTCGGTTCTGGAAAGAAGAACATAGCATTTTCATCTAGTATCATCTCTATAAGCCCAAAAAAACAATCATTACACCGTGTTTAAAAATAAAATTATGATTAAAGCAAAAGGACAGTTGGAAGAAATGTTAAGACATAGTTAATTATCATAGTAGTGATTTGAAACGGTACTTCATCCCTTCGAAAAATCTTCTATTATACAAAAGGCAAGATCGACCTCCTATGGAATATTGTTGCCATGTCTGTAATTGTTTTGATGAACCGTCAAGTTTAAAGAGAGATGTCACTTATTTATGTATGTTTTGCCGTTTGTGTAATAGGCTGCGTTCCGAGGAATTATTTGATATTATGCCTGCTGATTTTCATGATCCCACCAGCTGGGCTTTCCTACCCTCACATCTTAAAATAACGAACAGTCCTGTTGCACGGGAGATTCCTCCCACGAACTCTCTGATTTATTTATTTATTTTTTATATCATAGGAGGTAAATGAACAGATGTGTCACCTGATGTTAAGTGATCACCACCGTCCATAGACACCAGCAATACCAGAAAAGTCGCAAGTGGGTTGCCAGCCTGTGTTGGTGGAGAAGGAGGGAGGGGGAAGAGCGGAGGTGGGCTTCCGTCGCTCTTACTGACCAAACGAAACGCAAAAATGCAAGCACTGTTATTTCACGTCGATTTTCTGTGGGTCGGGTGGTACTACCTCGGGCGAGCCGACCTATTCATGTTGAAACTAGTTATAGCTTCAGAGTGGCCCTACCACCTACAAATGTATGTTAAATGAGCTTCCTACTGGACCTTTTCTAGAACATTACAGGATTAAGTTTTTCAAGAGACTATTAAGCTATTTTTGAAATGGTTAGCAACGTACATGCGATATACTTAGTTTGGAATTAAATGGTAATTTGTTATATCGTGTCTCTAATGTTATAATTAAAATGATTTGTTTCAATAAAAATGCTTTAAATCTTAACATTCCCCAATTTTACTAAAAATATCAATACAATTGCTTGAAATTATTGCTGCCTTATTTGGTTATTGCCTGGAAGCTATACAAATGATTTATTGATGTGAAAGTTATCAAAATATAATTAAGAAATATTTTAGGTCACGAAAAATATTTACGTTTTGGAGTCTGGAAAAGTTAATATTTCTTATATTGTTGGGAAATTTACAAGGCTTTATAGATTAATACCATGTTGTGATGACTTGCAATCTTGTTTCTAAGTTACAATTTTAAGATCTTTTATATTAATTTAAAATTTTGTTGTTATTGTATTTCGTATCGGATAATATTATTCTTATTGGATAAAGTTCACTTTTGTATATTTTATGTTTATATTTTAGCGATATGTGATGTGGCAAAAAAAAATTATAAGAGTCTTGCGTTTTGACCGTTGGAATGTCAATTCGATGTCTGCAGGTTCGAATGTCGGTATGTATCAAAGAATTTGTCGGACTTCGCGTACATTTATTAATTTATATTAGTAGCGCTGACGGCGAAGGAACCTCATGAGGAAGCCTGGCAAATATTCCTCTAGTACCACCGTATTTGGAAAAATATAGAACAGTTGATTTCTCAAAGTTTGAAATCGTCAATACGACGTACGTGGTAATTAAGCCCATACCTTCTTTCGAGTAGTGGCCAAAGCCACATGACCCTTGCAGACTCTCTTACAGGCTGATGTGATTAATTAAAGTCACCAATATTCGTCATTGTCCATTACATAGTCTTAGAGAAAGGACGTGATATCCGATATATTTTTTTTACATTCTTTTGTTTTACCACTCTATACTATTATTATACTCCGCCCGCTACATATATGTATAATGGGCAATGTTAAAACGATCTCTTGTAAGAAAAAGTTTCATGTTATAAATTACCATAGTGTTATTGTTACGATGAACGATAAAGTCTACCTGAGTAATATAGGATGTGAAAATATTGATTATAATTACTATGAAGTAATGACCTTATTGCATGTATCCTTATTTATATACCAATTGTTATTTATGATTCTATGTATAATATCAGAAAATAGGAGTCTAGCCGCGGGACGTAAGCGGAACAAATTGTTGTTAAATGATAATTTAGCAGAATTTCGTGTAAAATATCTGTTTCATTGGGGCGTCACAATCGGATGCGCAATCTAACATCGCTCCCTCTTCCGGACATAAATAAAATCGGACGACATTTATTATCATAACGACGGAACTGTGATAAGCAGAGACTTCGTGTGCTTCCGTCAACCTATCTGTTAAGTCAGATATCGTTTAGGTACATCTATTATGAAACGATTTTAAGGCAACTTATCATTCGTATAATTGCAGTAGAAGACAAGTATGTAATCCACCTGAGGCTACTGTAGTCTATAGCTATCTATAACTAGTTTTAAATAAAACCTCATTGCTTATTCAAATCCTTCGAACACCTACATAGTTTAAAGACTATAGTTTATTGCTTTCGATGACTGAAGTGCTAACAACAATGCTATGTAGCAGAAATAGGTGCGATCACTCTTGAATTATATTTCTTCGTTTAAAATATTATTTAACATATACGAGTATGTCGAGGCAGCGATAAAATGGCGTCCATATAGAAGTATGACATCATCCACAGTGACGGTTATGATTTGATCGTTCAATCCACCGAAGATAATCGAATGAAATGTTAACCAGTTACAGAAACACAAAACTGAATATAGTTACGACGAATTATCTGTAGGTGTAACTAGCCCAACTGTCTGAGCGACGATGCCCAGTATCTAGTCGTAGGTCGCCTTTTAAGGCATAAAAATACAAGAACATGCGATACTTCCAATCAATGGCGTTTGAGCTCATTAGTACCATCCCCGATATAGTCAATAGCACTGTATCGCAGGTCAATGGTGGCTCCCCCAATATATTATATTATACAAATTTAAAACAATTTATAAATTTAAGATATGATAAAGGTAAAATGCAATTTTATTATCCCGTAAAGCTTATACATTCTCGCAAATAAAACATTAAGGCTAACTTTTATTAAATTTACAACATTTTAACGCTAAAGTATATTAATGGACAGCCGGTAGTCAAGGTGAAATAGCTTTTAAAATCTCGGGCTCGGTCCACACACGGTAGGTGGGCGGTAAACATTAGCTAAATTGTTAAGCTTCGCGACATAATCTCTTTAGCCTTTGGACTCGTTATTTTTACCAGAAATGTCCGCAACAGTTACTTGTAAAAGCTGAAATAATTTAATAAAAGCGTTATATCTTTCTCGGGTCACGTAAGAGGGCCTTCGGGGGGAAAATTACATTTTGTTTGGCCACGTCCACGCCGGCGACATGGGACAACTCAGTTAACGAGTGTTCAGGATTCTTGGTATTCTTTCATATCTCGTACAATCTCTTTATCGATATATGAGTTTGCGAAATCTCACGCCAAATCAGTAAATACGCATAATCTGTACTTTTCTCTTGGGATTTTATTTTATACTAGCTGTGTCTGTGACTTTTCCGCGTGGAATCTTATGTAAAAAATAACAGTGATTAATAATAAAATCCATTCAGATTACTTAATATATGTAAATATTAATCCTAATTTACTTACTTTCTCTCGTCCTTAAGTCGCGTCGCCACTAAAACTATAATAACTTTTGATAGACCGAGCTGATTTGAATGAAACAAAACTATATATTACTCGAAGATATACTTTACAATTTTCTTGAAAAGCTTTTATCTTGAACGCAGTATTTTAGCAGTGATACCTATTCATACATGCAAACAAACAGACATTTCTAAAATTGATTGAAATGTATGCGTTGTATGTGAAATTTTATTACATATTCGTAGACAACTGAGTTTTTTTAAATCAAAACCGAAAGAGTACACATACGTTAGATTACATTCTCGTGGTATGTACATATATATGTTAAATATATTGTTAACCACACGCTCTATAGGTGGTAGAGCCACGCTTAAGCAATTATTGGTTTTAGCATTAATGGGTTGGCTCGTCCAGGGTAGTACCACCCTCTTAAAGAAAACTGACGTGAAGTAACAGTGCTTGCATCGTTACGTTTCGTTCGGTCAGTGAGAATGTCGGAGACCCACCTCCCTTCTCTTCACCTCTCCTCTCCTCTCCTTCCTACCCGTTTCCCCATTCCTCCCAAAGACAGGCTGGCAACGCACTTGCGACTCCCCTGGAGTGCATAGTGTCTATGGACGGCGGCAATCTCTTAAAATCAAGTGACCCGCCTGTTCGTTTGCCTCCAATAATATAAGAAGAAAATATTATTCGACTAAACTTGAGCTGAATTGAATTTATCATTATAACTTTCCTGCTTTCAGTTAAAACGTTATCGACATTTTTGTATGGTTACTAATTGACACCCGTCTCATTCGGCTGTATAAAAGTATCCTATATTTTATTCCGCGTAACAATTTATTTCTATAACGAATTTCATTGGAATCCATCCAACCGTTTAAGCTTGACTGATGTACAATACATTCAAAAACATAGTCACATTTATAATATACTAGTTACACCTCGGGATTTATTCGCTTATATTGTTTTAAATTTAGAATTACTATTGAAAGAGTTAGATGAATTTGATTGGCTATTACGATAGGTCAAGTACCATGTCAAGCATATCTTATGTCAAAAGGTTATTATTATAGGGTGGATCAATATGTGAACGATGGCGATGACTTGAAATGCCGCTTCTTTTTGTACATCACAAGTGTGATGTTCGGTACACTACAAGTGAGTGTAACTATAATTTTTTTTTTTCGAAATGACTACGCTATTGACCCTGCAAGGTCTTAACAGCTTCACTGAACTACCTATAACTATAACGTGTTATTATAAAAATATATACAATAAAATTGGTCATCTATTCTATTACTTATTTTTTCTGAACTAGATACCGTTTGAATGGAATTTGCTTCTTTCCTGATTGCGTTTGCGATTGCGATTACGATTTGTGTGACATTTGATAAGCTTATAAACCTTTATAATAAAATAATCTTCAAATGCAATAAGATTTTTTCCAGCCAGACTGGTAATTTCAAAGATTAGTTAATTCAAACCAACATAAAAACTTATTGATTTTTTTTTAGCTCTAACCATACGTTACGTATATTATAAATGCGATGCATACACGTTCTCCGAGATACAGATTGGGATATAGTATACATTTCATCCCGAAAATATGTACTGTTTCTGTGGGATAGATGAAAACTACATTAATTCAGGCGAAACCGAAAACGAAACGAAATACTATTATATATAGTGATATAATGAATTATATAGTATTATCTATATATTAATACGTTTAGCAGATTTTTTTTACCCCTTTTTAACCTGTTTCCCGTCAACGGATGAACTTGAAATTTGGCATAGTTAAAGTTTATATGGCGGAGAAGTGCAGAAAGCTGTTTATTTTATATATAATACATTAGAAGTACATTACATTAATTAAAATATGCACTACTCACACTACTACTCAAATTTTACACAACATATACACACATGTAAATAAAAAAGACATTTTGACAGCCGTCAATAGTTACGAACTTCAAAAAAGGTTGTGAAGGAGGTGGCTATGCTCGACTATATGTATTTTTTAACTCTTACGTTATAATTAATTACCATTTTTCATCCTACATTCAACAATAAATTTATAAAATATAACTGTTATTGTAATGTTTATTATTTTTTATGGTGAACTCACTTCAAATTATGAATTAATAAAAAAATAAGCCAAATAATACTCTGTATAATCAAAATAAGAATTTTGTTCATAAAAGTAATCCATGACTTAGACCTCCGCGGTTACAATGTTGGAATTCAACCTCATGTATCAACAAAAAATAATTTATTTTCGTAAGCTAATGGTAGTATTAAAAACGTCTTTGTCTTGGATTCACCATTTGATTGTATTGTGCATCCATTAGTTTTCCAGACGATGAAACTGGGCATGTCACTATTTCTCATAATGAACAGACTACCTTTAATTCAATATCACCCAGAAATACCACCCCATGGTATCGTGTAAAATTAATTGAAAATTGTGTCATGGGTTACGATAAATTTCTTTATTTTCGTAAAGTTATGTTTGGTTAAAATTTGAGCTTTACCACGCGGTTTTTGTTTCCAATTTATAATTAATTTTCATTTTCATTTACACATAGATTTGTTTTAATGATTACATAATAAAGATCATGGCAAATGGCAAATAACTAAGTAGCCATGATGAAAACCTTTGACAAAAGAACTCTAATAAAGTTCAAATTTTAAAAAATCAATTAATTATGGCCGAATGTCGACCACTGGGCGCCCACTAGTAATATTAATAGAGTGTATATTTATCACTCAATAGCGTAAGATTATTTGTTAATACTGAATAGTATGAGCTCATGATATTTGAGAAGTAATAAATTAATTTGAGAAAGATTGTTAACACGGACACATAATTTTGTAGTATCAACGGTAATGGAGAACCATTATTTTAAACACTATGTATAAAGGTAATATTTTTATTTAAAACAGTAAAAATAAATAAATTATTTCCTGCTCAACTTCATTCAAGCCTCGCAAACGATACCTGCGAACATTATTTCAACATTAGCGAAGTTCCGGACATCCGTCCCAACTTTCGTAAACGAAGGTTCCTTATAAGTGCTATATAAAATTCGCATTTTTTTTTTTAATTTCAGTCCTTACATACTACGATAAACGGAGTATTATAATTTTAGAGTAAATATTCCAGGGAATTAAAATTCAAGGCAATCATATATAGTTTTCATAAACATATACAATAACTCCACAAAATTTCATTTATGCTTACAGTCTATATTGGTATTCATATATGCAATACTAGCTGACACAGCCACGAGTTGTTGTGGCTCAGTTTTTATATCAATATATAATACTAGCTGACCCGTGCAACTTCGTTTCCACTAAATAGGTTAACATCGTTTTCAATTGTATTTTTAAATGCGAAAAATTTTAATAAACCTAAAAGCCGATTGCCGCCACACCTACGGTTTCTAATTATTGTGAATTCAAACTATCAAGGGACTCACTCAAACATATACCCAGATGGTATGTGAAAAATCTTTTAAAATAAGCCTAGAACCCGTTCGTAGCATTATCTACCGGGTTCAATTAAGATAAAAACTAATCTAAATTTATTGGCGGTAATGTAAACAAAAACCCTGAGAGGTCTATGGCCCCCGGTTGAAACGTAATTCCTCTATCTTTTTTGTTGACGTTTACTAAACAGTCAATATGGTTTATATTATAAAATATCAAGTTAATATATTTAAATTGTAATTTAAAGGATAAAATATACTTATAAAACAAATAATGATCAATTAAACATCTCGGATAATCAAGTTGATAAAAGTCAATATATTATCAATAGGTAATCCTTGAGTTGGTTTGCTGTTGAAATCAAAATTTTATGTATGTATGTATTAGATACACTCTCTCTGTCATATGCACAGTACGTAAAGATAAAATTAAATAATCATCTCTACCATTTACTTTATCATAACTATCTTCTACTTGTATTAAAACATTTTCACACTCTGTTGATTGAAAAAAAATATAAATATGTAAAAGAGCATCGCGTCGATGCGTCAACTGTCACTTGCCTGTAACTATTATTCGTCTAAGAGCTACGTTTTTGAAAGCGTATATTATTAAAAAGCCAGTTTTATACATAGATTTATATGTATGTATTATTTTCCTCCGAACTGTCTGTCCTCTGGCTGTCGGGAAACGTTGCGTTCACTTGTGCATATTGCAGCTTTACAGGCAAAAATATTAATTTTTTTTTCACTGTCTTTGGAACGCTATTAAAACCTGGAATTATTATTACCAGACGTTTTTGTTATTGAAAATAATGTGCCTGATGTTATTTTTTGTTGTTAATTAAAATAAAAGTAATTTCATATTTCGATAACTATGACAGCGTATGTATTTCAGATGACGTCAGTCTTAAGTTATATGTTGTTGAAATTAATTATTTTTATTTATAAGATATATCATCAGGCACATTATTGTATATAAAAAAGTCTGCCTATGATAAATTTATATTTTTAATAGCGTTTAAAAGTTAGAAAAAAAAATGTTTTCTTAAAATTATTTATAAATCAAAATTTTGACCTGTAAACGTTTTCTCCAAACGTTGCTGGCTTTGTACTAAGGTGTCGCAAAAAAGTCTAGTTACATTAACTACAAATTTTTGTCTTACATTATCTTGGAGAACCCCTATCGTTTTATTGGACAAAAAGTATTTTAAATTTAATCTTGTAATATAAGTTATCGTTGTGTCAAGTTTCGTCAAAATTGGTTGAGTACTTTTAGAGTAATACGTGTTCACAGGGACAGACAGACAGTTATTTTTGGTTTCTATATCGACAAAAAAAATCTACCTCGATTATAATTTTCAAAAAATATTTAATGTACCGATTGTATGTACAGATAATATTATAAAGTTTCTTTGCTTGAAGGCACTTATCTCAAGAATTACTGGTCCGATTTGAAAAATAAAAAGTATTGTTAGATAGCTCACTTATCGAAGAAGGCTATAAATAGACCAATGTGGGCGGAGCACCAACGAAGAATGTTCCAAAATCGAGGTATTTTTTTGTGTTTGGAGGCCAAAAGTAACTATTATACGCGGACGAAATCGGCAGCAGAAGCTAATACGTTATATCGGTGTATAAACCACTAACTTACGAAATTTCGTGAAAATCTATCTAGTAGTTTTCCGTAAATTTCTTCTCTTTTGTGTTCTCTTAAAATTAAAATATACAGGCATACGAATGTCATGTGTACCTACTACCATTCTACTACCATTCCAAATTTCGTCAAAATCCGTCCAGTAGTTTTTACGTGAATCCTGTACAAACGACAGACAGACAGACAAAAATTTTAAAAAGTATATAAATGTGTTTTCTTATTAATTCTAAGCCACCCCAGAGTATTTTTTCTTTAAAATATTTAATATACAGATTTCGTCCCGTTAGCCCTTTTTTATATGTATAGATATGCTACCAAGATAATTTGAAACGTGGAGAAGAATTAATATCATATAAGTTGTATTATTATCGTATAGTATTATGTTTTTTTTTATTATTGTAGAAAAATGGTAACTAGGTAATTAAAAGAAGAAAGGCGCAATCGAAGCCACAGGAAAAGCTAATAGACATTCACATAAAAACATTGAAGAAAAACAATCACAATTTTAACTATTGTTTCGAAAGTTATTCATTGTTCAAATATTAAACAACTGATCGATATGTTTCATTACCTAATGTACTCTGTGAGAAATATATTTTGGTATAGAATAAATTATGAAAATACAGACCAAATCTGATAATGATTTTTATATTTGATATGTATATTAAAACTCACGGGTACTTCTAACTTACATCAATAGCGAGAAATAATTAAAATTGATATCAGTTCTATATGTAATACTTTTTTTAATGTATAGGTAAAATAAATAGAAGTCCTATGAAAATGAATGAATGCAATAATTTCTTTTGTGTTTATGTATGCGTCTTGATTGTCAAGTTATTAGTAATCGCGTAACAAATGAATACGTATATTGTTGTAGTCCGGTGAAGCTGTGAAGGCCTAGTAACGCCAATAGCGTAGTCAGTTCGAAAAAAAAGAATACGTATATTTTCAAAACAATTACGATATCTATAAATAGCAAACTAGAACTATAATACAATATATGCTAAAATAATAAGTAAAAGTTATCTCAAACACAATACATTAGCAACGTATTCTTCTATATTATAAATGCGTGTTATTCTGTAGAGGGGGAAAGTAATCTCCCGTAATACCTTGTTTTAATTTCCAACCGTAAATAATAATTTGGTCAATTTTCCACAATTTCGGTTGCGTGTTCAAAGTTTTTATTACAATTTTATTGTTATTTAGGCGTGTTTGTTCCTTGTTCCAGATTACATCGGAGGTTTTAAAGGAGCCGGGCGCTAATGTGAGTTTCCGAATTTTACTTTTGTTTATTATAATACATAAAATGTAATTGAATTTCTTCAATTTCATCCTATGTAGTAAAACTGAATATATGAACGCGTAAATTACAAAGTTTCATGTCCAGTAAGTTGAGGTCCAGCGCTGTGGTAATAAAAGCCCAAAAACATTGAGACACAGGTAATGTATGCGAAATTAACGTGAACTTTTTAGGGAAATTTCAGTCACTGGGAGGTTGCCCAAAACTATGAGTGTTAAGAAAGTTTTATGAGCGTCCGAGCCATTTAACTGCGAGTCAAGAGCTAATCCTACTGCCGGGCAGTGGCATACCTCGCCACCCTGCGGCGGCATCGAATAGCGCACCTGAGACCGGCTTTTTATTTCTGTTTCACATTTCCACCTAATTTCAGTTCGCAGAGGCTGCCGAGGTGGGTTGAACTTTGTCGGGCGTCATAAATTTATTTAACGGCCCGAAGGCAATAAGAGGCGGAGTGTAAAAAGAAAAATACGATACCAACGTGCCTAGCCGTTATTGCAATTAAACAGAGGAAGTAAATCTTTCAATACGAGCACAGAACGTTTGCCTTACGTTTCCTGCCCTAATTTATTGCTTTGTTTTAGTCTGCAGCTCGTCTCATTGACGGATTGCGATTTATTTGATTAAAAACGAAACTTGATCTTTCCCATCAATGATATTCTTGTAATATCATTGTTTGCCACTTTTTCATTCACATTCAGTTTGAAAAATATTGTTCATACAGCATCTCAATGCACTGTTACACTAGCAATATTCAATATATATAAACAACTAGTAGCCACCCGTGACTCTGTCTGTGTTCGTAACTTTATAAATGATGATACTATATAGTATATAATCATTTTATAATTTACTTTATTTGTACAGCGTGTGCCGAGATAGCTTTTTTATAACATTTTTTTTTACTTACTTAAAGCTTATTATCATATGTTGCGCAACTTAAAACCGTTATAAATTAGCCTATATGTTATTATAATAATACATTATCATAATAGTATAGTTCATAAACTATACTCATTAATTTCATCAAAATCCATTCAGTAGTTTTTTTACTTGATAGGTTAACAAATACCCATCCATTCTCAACAACATTCTCGTTTATATAATTAACACAATATAAAATTACATTTTGATGTTTAGTTTATTTTCATTGACTTAATAAATGTAGACTCATTTGTTACTTAGTATTTCCAAACCTTTACAATACACGTGCTTTGAAGAGATAAAAAACTATTTTTAGAAAAATATAAATATTTATTTCACAAATCTTAAGTTGTAACCTAATATGTAATACTAATTTATAAAATACTAAGTCTATATATGTGTGTATTGTGTCTGTTTGTATGGTTTTTTCCTGGAATTTAGTACGCGACTTTATTTATATTTTCGACACAGACAAGGTGGATTTAGATAAGGAGCGCAGTATTTACAGTACATCCTTTTAATCTGTCGCATTTAGGGATCAGCTAGTGCATATTCAGCGGCTGAGAGACTTGCGACGCGACATGATAGGGTCGACTGGCGATTGTTTGTCGATCGCCATTACCTTTGGATTATACTGTCCTTATCATTACGTACAGTGATGTTACTTTTACATACAATAAAAAATTATGTATGCAGTATACACGCGGTAGAAGTAAAATCTTTAAAAAATGATAAAATATTCATACAAACGATATACGTGAATAATATACTACACTTTTTTTTCGAACTGACTACGCTACTGACCTAGCAAGGTCTCTCAACAGCTTCACCGGACTACAATATACTACACTAGTTATGACACCGTTCAAGACTTCATAATACGCAGACGCACTCTCACATGTACTAACATACACACTTACAACGTTCAGACCATATATGCCATAAACACTAAAAATACCGCGAATATAAGAAACATTGTAAAATGTATTCTAGATCATTCTCTCGCACGTGAAATCTTATACATGTACGTTTTTCTCTTTTTAATGTCGCTTTTTCGTTCCATCGATTTTCAAATCACAACGATTCTAAAGAAGATTTAACTTTAAAAAAATGAAGCGTTAAATTTAAATTTTCTATTCTACAATAATGCTTATTTCGAATGCTTCAATTTCAAATGAAAAAGCTAACTAACATCTGCGTCAAAGTATTCAAGCGGAAAGGATTCCCTCACGTTATGCCAATGATTTTTTCTTTTTTCATTTCCTCGGAAGAAGTTCCGTTTAATCGTCGGATTGGCTCACATCGTACAGCAGCTCAATTGCTCTACACACGTATTTAATTTACTCAGTGTTGATTTATTCCGCTTCGATTACTTCATCGCTCTTTGATCCAGACGGTCGGTAAATGATTTCTGCTATTTTCAACAGCGTGAATTTTTGATTGCAGATATACGTACATTATAAATAAGCTCAAAATTCTCCTTGAATGAACATAAATACGGAGTGTTGGTCATCGCATATTTCGCATACATCTTGATTCTTTATATTTGTGGTTCATTTAAAAAAGAAACTCAAGAGTGTAAAATCCAGGATAGTTGTTGTGGTAATTAATGCCTATGTAAAGAAAGCGTAAAATTACGTTGTTAATTATATTTGAAGTTATATTGAGTGAGCCTGAAGGATGAGTCAAAGGTCGCATATTGAACTTAAGCTAATGAGTATTTCATTAAACACAACAGAATATCAAACAAGGCCGTATAATGCAAAACGAAGAATATTTTGTATTATGGTAATAAACAGCTGATATACCATATAACCCAGACTATGTTATACTATAGGTTAATTTTATGATTTAAGTTTACGTTTATTTAAGCTACCTTTGACAAAGTGTATATATACAATATCATAATAAGTAATTAAGTCGTGAAAGCATAAGAGACAAACGTACAAACTCACATTCGCATTTACAATATTAGTTATGATCATTATATTACTGTAAAGAAGCATAAAATATTTTATTTCTAAATAGCATATTAAATAATTAAATTCCGTACTTGAAGTTGCGAGCCAGAGTGCATTTTAAGGTTATTATGACGTCATTTCTGACCGTTTTTTAGGTATAAATATAGTCACTGTTATGAAAAATGAAAAACAAAATCAAAATTATTATATGAAAGTAATACTGCAACATTTTAGACAGTATATGTGGTATATTGTATGTTCAGCAGGATATACCGCGAGTACGTGACGTTGACTAATCCTCGTGTTATTTAGGTCGTCTTCATAGGTGGTAGAGCCACGCTGAAGATATTACTGGTTCAGCATGAATGGGTCGGCTCGCCCGGGATTGTACCACCCTTTCACGGAAAACCGACTTGAAGTAATAGTGCTTGCATTGTTACGTTTCATTCGCTCAGAGAGAGTGTCGGAGACTCACCTCCACTCCCCTCTCCCCTTTTCTTCCCTCACTCTACCTCCCCGCACTCTTCCACATTCATCTTCCTCCAACCTCCCAAACACAGGCTGGCAACGCACTTGCAACTCGCCTGGTGTTGGTAGTGTCTATGGACGGCGGTGATCACTTAACATCAGATGACTCGCCAGTTTGCCTCTTATGATATAAAAAAATACCTCTTTCATCACAATCATAAAATGTATACAAGTATATAAAAGCTAATAATAGTAAATGTATTAGTAACTAGCTTCTGCCCGCGACTTGGTTCGCGTAGTTAGTGTAGTTAGTAGTAGTATAGTAATAGTTTTTTTGGGCTAACGTTTACACGCAACGGAAGCTCTCCAGAAAAAAAAAAAAAACATTTTGAAACATTCTTCATTGATGCTCCGCTCCCAGTGACCTTAGCGTGATGATATAGCTTACAGCCATACTCGATAGATGAGCTTTATAACACTGAAATAATTTTTCAAATCCGACCAGTAGTTCCTGAGATTACCCCGTACAACGTCACAAACTCACAAACTTTACCTACCTTTTATAATATTAGTATAGATGTACAGAGGTGCGTATACAATACGAGAATATTTTATATAATATAATTTAACATCATCTTGTAAAACTTACACCCTGGGAGTAAATTGCGTAATTTCTGCGGTAATAGGAAAATGAAGGGACGAGTGTTAAATTCAAATTGCTTAATGGTTCGGAAGCAGGCATTTCATTTTCCATTCGAATTGTCGCGTAATTTACAACCGCGTGCGTAAACGACGCGGGACCTCTTCTTTTGTTTGGGAGAGAAAAAAAATTAAAAAACGCAGTGAATTTGTGTGAATTAATAAAAAGAGTCAGTGACACGACCCCTGACACTGCGGACATAGGCGGGAAATATATTTCCGTAAATATTTTTGTCAGTGAGGGTAGTAAATATTTTATGCATTAATTTATTTTCTTTTAAATGTTTTCTTTTTATCTTTATGTAGTAAATAAAGATATATTAATTATCAATTTGGATAAGCCGTCTCTTTATTGCATAATATAACAGCTCCATATATATAAAATAATTTCATATTTATTACTAACTAACCCGGCCACGTGTTGCTGTGGCTCAGTTATTATACCATTTCATACTGATAAGAGTTCATAGTGGTTGTTAATAAATAAACTAATAAACATTACTTAACGAACTAAAACGCAGCGGAAGCTCTCAAAAGGAAAAAAAGATTTCGAAACATTCTTCATTGGTGATCCACTCCTATTGGTCTTAGCATGATGATTTGATATATATAGCCTTTCTCGATAAATAAGCTCTCTAACACTGAAAGAATTTTTCAAATCTAACCAGTAGTTTCTGAAATTACCCCCTACAACGTTACAAACTTTACCTCTTTATAATATTAGTATAGATTACGCTAGCGGGCCCGGCGGATTTTGTCGTGCCCGCGCCCTTGTAACAAAAAAAAACTCGAGAAATTATATACCTAAACCTTCCTCATGAATCACTTCATCTACTGGTGAAAGCCGCATGAAAATCCGTTCAGCAGTATTTGAGTGTATCGCGAACAAACAGACAGACAGAGGCGGTAGGAGACTTAGTTTTATACTATGTAATGATTAGTTATTCCCAACTTTATAACAATTTTGATAAATTCATAATTCTAACACTTGCTAAAATTGAATTGGAAACCAGAAGGAGCTTAGCTTAAATAAGACATTTTACATATAGATCTGTATTTCACATAATGTATCATTTGGTAAAAGTGAATGTGTTAACCAATATTTTAAATAATAAGAATAGCCCAAGACAAAACGAAAAGCAATATTTAAATTTTACCGAAATGGGACAATCTTATATAGTAAAAAGCGACTAATAAAGTTAAAAGCTAATAAAAATCGCTTGGTATAACATAAATCCTTCCTTCAGAATATATATTTTAATGTATGATAGTGTATAATTGATGTCATATCAATGTTCTTTCTCGCCCTTTTCATTAAACATCTGAAACATAAAAATTATAGGGAGTTTGATACACAAAACTATTTCAATTAGGCCGATAGACTGGCGCGACAAAAGTACGGACGGCAAAAAGCGTTCAAATATTCATAGAACACGGTAATTCATGGTATCGATTCCCCTTGCCTATGCCCTTGTGTTAGGGTGTTCATGATCTCGCTTTTTAATACTACTTTTTTTTTTATTTTGTGTCATATTCGTATAATAATATTGATTTGTTTTAAATATCAATTAAGTCATTTATACATTGTCTTTTACTAAATGAAGTTATTATATTTCTTTAGTTTAATTTAAATGAATAAAAGTACCTGGGCGACCGAGTCTACCTCAGTTCTTTAAGGAACAAATTTAAATTAAAATAAACTGTTAGGTTTGTCTCACGAAATTAGCATTTTTTTTTTACAAAAAAAAAAAGATACCCCATTTTCTGTCACTCGAATTCGAACTGGGGTTACACGGGTTTTCGAAGCAACCGATTTCAATCTGAGCTATTTTTGTTTTGACAGCGGCAGCGAAATGAACCTTCATATTCTAGCTATATTTTTTCATTGCCTGAAATCTCAGTTAAAAAGGTTTTCTATGAAAGAAATCTAGCTAGATCGATTTATCGTCCCCGAAACTACCTACATACTAAGTTTCAATGAAATAGATGACGTCGTTTCCGAGATCCTGAATATATACAAATATAAAAATATACAAGAATTGTTCGTTTATATGTATTAGATATATAAAAATAGCCTTTATTACGGAGACCAGTTACATAATTACGTAACAACTAAATATTATCACTTATATAGTAGAGTATACATTTTAAAGAATTGTAATCATCATTATTTTTTATAAAATATCTCTCATCTCAGTTTGCCTTTTGGGAAAGGCCTCCTCTAACTCTTTCCACTGAGTCTTATCTCTGGTCACTCTTCTCTAATATGGTCCGGATATTCTTTTCATTTCGTCTTCCCACCTATACTGCTGTCTGCTCTTACACCTTTTTGAATCCCTAGAAAATCAATTTGTTATCTCTTTACTCCATATTTCTTCTTTTGTAAGCATCATATGGCCACACCACTTCCATTTGAGTTGGTCTATTCTTTCTAGTCTAGTTTTATTTACTTGTATATAATATTTTTACCATTTTTCCTTTATTGTTAAAAATAGATCTAGAAAATTCACACCTCATAAAAATTTATAACTATGCATTTCTTAGATGTTGATAAATGTATCTAGAATTGAAAATATAAGTCTAATAAACGTTTATGTACAAGTTTCATAATTTACCAGATTAATAGCCCTTGTCGTTGTGATAATTAATTTTGGTTAATTAAGTAGTCGTTAGGTTATGTAGCACGGAGTTAATTAATTTTGTATTGTGCTTAATACATTTTAATATATCTAATTAAATTTAACATAAATGTTCTTGTCAATATTACTATTTAGTATTTTCCGAAATAATATCAGTAGAATTTGCATTATACTCAATAAGCCAGGTTCTTAATAAAGAAATTCAATCGTTTACTAAAAAGCCGAACGTCATAGTTTTATGCAAATCATTTAAGTGCTAGTTATTACTTAGATTTCTAATTTAAAAAACATTCATTGCTTTAAAATATTTTCTGAGGTTCTTTTGGCGGGATTTCAGTCTGTCATGTAGTGGATTTTATAATTTATTTATGATCACGTGTCATTTGATTAAATATTTTGTAAACTTGGTGGTGTTTTACGTAATATAGTTAGTTTATTGTGCATAAGTGAAGTGAATGGAAAATAATACCACAAAATTCTGAGATGCCACAAAAGCTCCCTGGAAGGTTCTAATAAGGGAGCCACCAACTTTTTAGACAATTGAAATAATCACACGACGCTTGTAATATTATTAACCAATTGACAATGGCAGTAATAATCTGAAAGATCGGTTGCCAGAAATAAAGATAAAAAAAAATCTACTCATCTTTAAACTTGTTCCGAAAAGTCGATAAGTTAAAATAAGACAACCCTACCTTATATCATAAATATACCCTACCAAAAGATGGTATCAGTTACCGCGCCCGTATTATTGTGGGCGCTGTGGTGAAAATACAAAGGTGTATTGTATTGGTGGTAGAATTTCAGACAGTATTTATATATACGGTATGCTTTATGAGTTATGATATATAAGACATTTTTTAAATCGACCAAGGATGCATATTCCAAAATACGCTAAACTTTAAAATAATAATACAATGATATATGATAGCATTGTGATGAGACAATCTAAAAGCGACTATTACATTCTAATTTAAGCACAGTTTATGTTACGATAACTAAACATTCGAAAAACCATAAACAGTTATAGAAATGGTAATTATGAGAAAGTAGCCATCGAATTGCGGCTTTCAAACTTGCAAACCCCTCAACTCTGTAAGGCTTAATACCATTACGTCACAAGACCTATTCACATATATTAAGTAGTTAGTTACCGAGTGGTTGGAATTAAATCATAATAAAAGTAAAAAAAAAATGTACTTTTGCATCACCTGGTAGCGAATTATTGTAAAATGGATAGTATAAATTAATTAGGTATTTTTACGACAATCGATAGACCAGTGTATGTTTTGTTTTCTCGATTTGAATATGCTATTGACCTAGCAAGGTCTGAACAGCTTCACCGGACTTCTCCAGTGTATGAAGGAGTCATAATATCGCGAGCCACATTCGCTCTTACTCCCGAAATTAACAAGGTTCGCTGTTGACGGACACGTCAGGGAGGACATCATCATAATATTAAAATCATCTCCTGGCTTTACTTACAAGGTGTTTGGCCGTGTGAAATGCCTTTCACGCGAGAAAAATCTTGCGTCTACAGGTTAACAAGAACAAGATAATGCATGTGTTTAGCTAGTTCGAATCCCTCGTGCAAGCCTGTCCGCCTGTTTTTTCACAAGGAATGAAAACTAATAGGTATTAGAGTATGTAGTAAGAAGTTGCTGCAGTGCATAGTCTAAAACTTTACGTTTTATAGTAGTTTTGTTTGGTTTCGTTTTTTTAGTCTTTTGGTTATCTCATTTTTTATTTTTGGATCAATATATAAAATACGTAAGTAAATAAAATCAATAAAAATCAATATATGGGTATTCATTATTGCTCTCTGTATTTGTTTAACCAGTAATAAATTTTTTGAATCTATTACATTTTAAAAACCAAAGAATACAATACCTTGTGACGTATCTATGTGCTCTACTCGCATTGTACAAAACAATCATGGATTAGTGACACATAATCGTGACAAATTAAGAAAATCTCTTATGAGCACGCATTGTTTTTTCCTCGATCTGACTACGCTATTGAACTAGCAAGGTCTTACCAGCTTCACCTGACTACTCTGAGCGCGCGTGTTTATACAAAACTATGTGTTTTGTCAAAAACTCCAGAAAACGAAAGTATTGCATGTTGAATTGCGCGTAATTAGATAGCCTTTGCACGAGCGCTCTTTGCGCTGTGATTGAAAAACGTGAGTAATCACACGCGAATAAAGAAATGTTTAATTTTTTTTACATTTACATTATTTTATAGCAATCTGCACATTCTAATCGCGAGTGAAAGGAGCCGTATAAATACTGCTTTAAAGCCAACTATCTGGTTCAGAGTCTAATTTGAAAACATTCTGTCCGAAGGTTCTAAAATGGTTTCATTTTTACTTCATGATGTCTTATTTATCAATAGTATAAAAAACATGAAATAAAAATAAATTTTAAAAGAAACTAATATTTTTTTAACTGACTACGCTATTGACCCATCAATGTCTTAGACAGCTTCACCGGACTACTGAGAAACTAAAATGAATAAAAATGAAAGACTTATAAACGAACAACGTTAAGATATGAGTTCCATAGTGAAAGTGTATTTGCCTTTGAAGATATTTAAATCTAGGCGAGTTTATTAATGAAATGTATATTCGAATACTAATTTTCTGAGATACTATTTACTTCGGATAAAGATTTCTCGGGCTTGAATTTACTCCTTGCTATTGTATATATCCTGAGCTTCTAAGTTTGTTAATTCAATTATCAACTTTCTAAAGCAACGACCTTAATACTGATTATTGAATGACATAGCACTTAACTATATTACTTTTTTGTATTACTTTGGTTCTACTTTATTTTTCTAAGAAATGAAGATTTGTATGTACCTACAGAATAAAATATAATGCGTGAAGATTTGTTTCCGTTATGTTTTTAAGCGAAAATTACTAAGGCATGTTTTCCTTTCTTTAAGGAGCCTTTGATGGATTAATTGAAATAAGCTTATATTTAATACTAAATATCGTTCTTATAATGTAGCTATGACATCGCACTATATTTTCTTGTATTTATTATTGCGACCGGATTAGCAATATATATTTATCCATAACTTAATGATGTTGTTAAAATACACATGACGCTATGTTCAAATAGTGTGATTCTAACTTATAAATAAACATTTTTATTTAAAAAACTAGTAGATATGTAACTACTGAGTATGTCAACCTCTTTGGCACACTAACAGAGACATTTGAATATTGTAAATAGAATGTCGTTCAAACAATTGAACAAACAAATGAAATATTGCCTGTCTGTATAAATACCACATATGGTCATCTATATATTAATACGTGAAGCAAAAACATTGTACCCCTTTTTAACCCATTTCCCTTCAACGGGTGAACTTGAAATTTGGCATAGTTAAAGTTTATATGGCGGAGAAGTGCAGAAAGTTTATTTCATATAAAATGCATTAGAAGTACATTCAATTAATTAAAATATGCACTACTCACACTACTACTCGAATTTTACACAACATATACACACATGTAAATAAAAAAGACATTTTGACAGCCGTCAATAATTACGAATTTCAAAAAAGGTTGTGAAGCAAAGAGGTTGCTATGCTCGACTATATGTATTTTTTAACTCTTACGTTCTAATTACCATTTTTCATCCTACATTAAACAATGATATTATAAAATATAACTATTATTGTAATGTTTATTATTTTTAAGGTGAACTCACTTCAAATGATGAATTAATGAAAAAATGAGCCAAATAATACTTAGTATAATCAAAACAAGAATTTTCATCATAAAAGTAATCCATGACTTAGACCTCCACGGTTACAATGTTGCAAATCAACCTCATGTATCAACAAAAAAGAATTTATTTTCAAAAGCTAATGGTAGTATTAAAAACGTCTATGTCTTAGATTCACCATTTGATTGTATTGTGCATCCATTACAAACGATGATACTGGGCATATCACTATTTCTCATAATAAACAGATTACATTTAATTCTATATCACCCAGAAATACCACCCACCCATGGTGTCGTGTAAAATTAATTGAAAATTGTGTCATGGGTTGCGATAAATTTCTTTATTTTCGTAAAGTTATGTTGGCTTAAAATTTGAGAGCTTTACCACGTGATTGTTGTTTCAAGTTTTTAATTAATTTAAATTTTCATTTACACATAGATTTTTTTTATGTTTATATAATTAAAGGTCAATGCAAGTAACTGAGTAACCATGATGAAAACCTTTAAATATAAAAGTATATAAAACCTTTGACAAAAGAACCCTAATAAAGTTCAAACTTTAAAAAATCAAATAACTATGGATTTCGATAACTAGATCTTAGGATCTTAGGATTTAGATAACTAGATAACTAGGAATTTCGACCACTGGGCGCCCACTAGTATAAATAAACGGTCTATCTTACGTATTCCGAGTATTATTACGCTGCCCGTGTCAGTCTAGATTTCAACAGTAGTGAGCCGTAACTTCTTCAGACATATTCTGCAGAACTTGGCCTGTTTCACACAATAAAAAATAAAAACAATTCAAAATATATTGAAAGAAATAGTTACATTGAAAATATGAAATTACATATTTATATACATACAAAACTGTTGCAATAAAAAAATGTGTAGTTTAACAACGGTACAATTATAACTAAAAATATTCAGAAGTATTTTCTGTAAAAATCATTACAATTTTAGAAATCTAGAAATGAAACTTTGGTATGGGAAAAATGACAACACACACATAGACATATATAAATATAAAGATATGTTCTTTTTTTATTGAAGCATGACAAAATGACTGCACTGTGCCTGATGTTAAGCATATTACAATCCAAAAACATCGGCAACCACTGATAGACAGATTATCCATCGCTGGTCGCCGGTGTCATGCCGGCCATAATGAAGAAAGTCATCCGGTAATGGATATGCACAGACTGATCCCGAAACGCGACACGCAGAAGCGAGTCACTATGATGGGCTTTTTCGCTATATACATGGTGATTGCGACCCGGTCGGGCTGTAAAACCCTACCACCCCGCTTTCGCCATCGCCTCGTTCGTTGATCAGCAGGGTGCACCACGTGCAGGTGAGGTTGGCTTGGATGTCTCAAGTCTTAAGATGTTACTCGACACCCCTTACTCCCCAAAATACAAATATGAATCTAGACTTTATTTGCAAAGCTTATTCTTAGGCAACGATCATTTAAATCCAATGACATATGTAAATAAATTTTATAACAACTCATAAGATTTAAATAGGTTTAAACGTGTCTTGCAGTGATACAATTCATTGACATTCATGTAAATGGTACGTGGCTACAACATATAATCTGGCCGTATATTAGCCGGTAATAGCTTCAGGGGCAATTGAGTCGGACCAATCTATTACTGTCGTTACATTGATTTGCGAAGTTTGAATACTAATCAGGTCAATATTCATAAACATGATTTAATTCTATAAGTATGCGAGTTTATGTAAGAAAATTATTTTCGAAATAAAATATTTATTTTTATGATTCATTACTTTTTTGTGAAAGTAATACAAATTATTTTGTTTTTCTAGAACATTAAATATTATTTCGTTATAATAAAATAATCACAGATTTTAAAAAGATAGGCAGACATTGTGTTAGAAAATTGTACTTATCTTCGTAGATATCATCTTCACATAACATGCAAGACATGAATATTATCAACATAATTCGCATCTATACTAATTTACTTATAAAGATGGAGGGTCTGTTTGTATGTTAGGTTAAACGAAGGGACTACTGGCCCAATTTGAAAAATTCTTTCTGTGTTAGATAGCTCAGGCTATATGTCATCACGCTAAAACAGGAACGGAGCACCAATGAAGAATGTTTCAAAATGTTTTTTTCCTTTTGAGAGCTTCCACTGCTTAGCCAAAAGTAACTATATCACGCGGATGAAGCCGCGAGCAGAAGCTAAATAAAATACACTAAAACTACATTTTATTAAAACCTCTTTTTATTTTACTCAATTATAAAAATGAAAACGAAGTTTTAATAAAGAATGCCATGAAAGCAGATAAGACATAAAAAAAATAACATCAGTTTGCAGTCGGCGAGACTTTGTTAATGCATTTTTAAATCAGACTATGAGTTCATTTTCGTGTCCCATTATAATTATGCAAATGGCATATTCTCCCTTCATGGATACAAATGCATATCACAGTGCAGGTGTCTCCTGTTTATACATTTGATTTAATAACTGGGCTCATCGCGAATCGAATGAACACTATTGTACGCAGAATATCAATGCTGTGTTACAACGCATTAGTGGAATAGACAGATAACAAATAAATCAGGGTTGTATTTTAGTAATCGCGTTATTGGTTACTTTGTTAGAACATTGTCATATCTTAAACATTTTGAAAATCAAGAAAGCTTTCGGTTTCTATTTTCTATCTCCATGAATTTAGTTATTTCTTTTTTTCTACTTTTAGTGATCAAAAGATATTGTTTGAAGAATCGACATTATGTAAATGTATTTGTAAATTCAGTAGTTATAAAACAACTTTCTCTGTATCAGCCGTCTTGACGAGGACTTGATTTTTATAAATATACTTTACAAAATATAAAATCCTATTAACATTTTTCCCGCATGTATTAGCTCCATATTGTATACTAGCAGTGCCCGCGACTTCGCTCGCATGTAAATGTATATAATACACAGAGATTAATAAAGTCGTCTAACTGTATTAGGTCCATTTACTTATCTACTTTTCTCTCGTACTTACGCCGCGTCATCATTAAAATGACAATAACTTTTGATAGAGTTAACTGATTTGAATAAATAAAAAAACTAAGTTATTTTCGAAGATATGCTTTATGATTTCTTTGATGTGGTGTTATTGTGAACCCAGTACTTTAGAAGTGATGCGTGTTCATACAAACAGACAGACAGACATTTCTAGAAATTATTGAAAACTGTTACTTATTTATAGACACCAGCAACAATTTTTTTAGAGATGTTACATTTACATTCGTATTATATGTATAGATACATAATTAAATAACTAATTATAAATAAGTTTGATACTCTATTGCATTGTCCTTTGTACAACAAAAAATTTAGACCACAGTTTAACTAGATCCCTAGCGACATATTAAAACTCCATTATAGTCATCCATTAACTATAAAAGTAATGAATTTTACTTGATAAAAAAACAACGTAATTTCAGTAAGCAAACAAATATAGCCTTTTAAAATAGTATCATATTACAATGAAAAAAACCTCCACATTCATTTGTTAATTGGATTAAAAAGCATAAACTATATTCTCACACCCTACATGAGATTTATACGTTTTAACAAAATATTAAAACATTCTTATCCTTTTTAAATTATTTCTCGTCGAGTAAGTTTCTTTTGCCTTTTTTGTTATGTTAAAATGTATATTTTAAAAATGTCATACCATCTTAATACTGCCCTGTGTTCCTGATTTGCTACATCAAAACTGATAAGAGGAGGGTGGATGCACGACTGCGTTCAGGTACTTGGGGCCATCCGGGGGCACAAGCGGAGTGGGGTTTATGTTGAAGCCTCCACACGGTTCAGGAATACCAACGTGATTAATGGATTCCGCGCGGTACGATAATGATAATGACCCCGTCTGCCACAACCGCATCAACGGAATGATCGCTGAATGCAGTACTTAGTTAGTTTTTGCATAGTTGGCGATTGATTCGTGCGAATGCGTTGATGAGAACGCATAAATCTGTTTCGATTGCTACACAGAATCGCTATCAGCTTCATTTGTTTTAATTTGCCGCGCGATTTCTACTTTTTCATATCCTTATTATTTAGAGGTATTTCCATTTAAATTGAATTTTCATGTATTCATATTGACTTATGCGTAGTCTGAAACTACGCTTGGTATATAGGCTTTATTTTATCTAAACTTGATAGAAAAATACATTTTATTTTAAAGTTTTAGGAGTCTGTTCAGCCTAATACAGTTCTTAAAAAACACAAAACATGTCAACGTTATAGTTTATTTTGAGATGCTTTGTGTTGCGAACGTGGATGCTAGAGCCAATCTTCTGTGTTAGTGAAGCAAACAAACTTTTTGTTCATGGCCCCAATCATGCTACGAGAATTTCAACCGTTTTACACAGAAAAGTTTTATAAGTCAAAGAAGCATACAAAATCGCGGCATTACCAGTTTCTAATTTTCCTAGTTAATCTCAAGTATCCAAGCTATATCTAGAATATCTTAATGTACTGTTATGAATTGACTTAATTTTTTTAACCTATCCCTAAACCGTATCCAAAACGAATACAGATATTATATAAACAAATGATAGGAGTTCTTCAAAATGTGACTGTAGTATTCACAAATTATTTTCACTATAAACATAATATTCTAATATTATAACGACCAAGACTTTAGTAATATTTTAGAGAAAGTATTTTTTTAAATCAAAATAACGTTGCTATAGATTGACTATAAACAAATTTTAATTAGTCTGTTCAGTATGACATTATTTAATTAGTATTAATCAAATATATCTAAGCCATAAACGAAGAGTATACATGTTTCTTTACACTGATGAATACTTACTAGTTCTAAAATTTTACAAAAACTCTTTAGAATGTTGTAATTTATATCTTCTATACATATAATAAAAATGAAGTGTCTGTATGTAACAGTAAAATAAAAATTTTTCGCTGATTGGGTACGAAAGTATACACGCTTTTGATAACAAAAATGCAATTTTTAAAATTTTTGTCGGTCTGTCTGTCTGTGTGAAAAACGAAAAAAAAAACGCTAACTTTATACAACAAAAAAATTGGTATATAGAAATGAGATTAGTTTTAATAGCAAGGCATAGGTAGCCGGAAAAAGAAGGGGATAATTATTTAAACTCTTGTTTAATCCCAAAATAATCCTTAAAAATTACTGTTTGATGTTTTCCTAGAAGTTATAAATTCATTGATAAAAAATACAAAGTAACTTCAATTAGAATGAACCAAAACCAAAGTCTATATCGAGTTTAATCAATGGCAGTTAAGATACGCAATTTATATTAACAGCATCGTATAAGTAGACGGAGTAACACGCTTAAAGTTTTCTTTTTCTCGAACGTTATAGTAGAGATGTCGGTCACCGTTCTCGAGAAAACTCCATTAGTTACCCCTGGGACAAGGGATAATCCGAAAGTAAATCATAGAGAGATGAACACTAGGTGTGCGGTGCGATAATAGTTAAATATGGCTCGACCGCTCATATACTGTGTACTTAACTTGTCTCACAGCTGCAATGTCCTGAAAATGCATGAATTTATGTCTGTTTTAAATCTCGAACAGTCCTATCTTGTTTATATTAATTTTTATTTTGTATTTTTACATTTTTTGTCTATACTAATATTATAAAGAGGTAAAGTTTGTAAGTTTGTAACGTTGTGAATTTGTGACGTTGTAGAGGGATAACCTCAGGAACTACTGGTCTGATTTGAAAAATTCTTTCAGTGTCATATAACCCATTTATCGAGTAAGGTTATAAGGCTATATATCATCACGCCCAGACCAATAGGAGCGAAGCACCACTGAAAAATATTTTAAAGTCGAGGTCTTTCCTCTTGAGAGCTTCCGCTGCGTGTAATCGATAGCCCTAAGTAACTACTTCATGCGAACGAAGTCGCAGGCAAAGGCTAGTGTGTGATATTGTGGAAGTAACCGGTGAGTAAAAGTGAGACATTACATAGTGTATATTCATTCAAAGTAACAAAATGAAGACTAATTAGTAGGTACTGTTTCTAAGTGAAGTTTTCTTGCAAATATCCTTACCAATATTATAAAGAGGAATATGTGTTTGTTTGTCGATTTGTTATGCTTTTTTTAAACTATATTTTTGGCAATCAATCTTCCAGATCATTACTGTCATTGTCAAGTAGTTAATACATGTGTCGTGTGATTATTTCAATGTACCAACAAGGTGGTGGTTCCCGTGTTAGAACTTTCCATGGAAATTTTGTGGCATCTCAGAATTCATGTTCTGTGTTATTATTTTCTATTTACTTTACTCATGCACAATAACCGAAGTGTATTACGTAAAACACCACCAATTTTACAAAATATAGAGTCAAATAACACAAGGTTATGAATAAAATATAAAATCCTCTACAGGACAGAATAGAAACAAAAACTATTGTTATGCCTTAAGTACTCAACTGATTATATTGAAATTTTGCATATGCATTGTGTGGTGATACAGAAAATGATATAGGATACCTTTCATTCAAAAACAAAGAACTGTATCCGAGAGATATGTAAAATCTACATCAACATGAGCCAAGCCGCTGGAAAAGCTAGTTTTAATAATAAATCTACCTTTATAGATGTAGAGGGATATCTGGGGATGGATATACGTAGATGGTAAAGCCACGTTGAAGCTATTACTGTTTTCAGAATGAATGGGTCAGCTCACCCGGGGTAGTACCACCCGACCCACAGAAAACCGACGTGATGTAATAGCGCTTGTTGCATTGTTGCATTTCGTTTGGTCAGTGACAGCGCCGGACACCCATGTTACCCCTTCCCCAATTCCTCCAGTCTAAATACAGGCTGACAATGCACTTGTGACTCCACTGCTGTTGCAAGTGTCTATGGACGGTGGTAATCACTTAACATCTGGTGACCAGTCTATTCGTTTGCCTCCTATGACATAAAATATATATCTATAGCTGTTATCCTTTCCTGTAAAAGTATAGATTACAAGACTGAAGTGTGAAACTGGGGACTATAATAGCATAAACATAACTAGAAAACAAATATGTCAATATTTTGATAAGGAAAATAAGCAATTAAAATAAAGTTATACCTTTAAAAAGGTTACAATTTACCTGCAATAATCCATCTACTTTGGAACGCATCCGTCTGCACCCCCACCGATACGCTCAATATCGACTATTAACAGAATATAAATGTTTCGTTGATAAATCGCCGTTCCGCTTGCGTTAACTGCTAAATAGCGTGCCACTAATGGCTGTGTAGTAAAAATGCATATAGTGGAAACTAGAAACTGCTGAATACTTATTGAAACTACATTTACGAACTTGCTGCTTAGCACAGTTTAATAAATATTACCTAACTGGGAGAAGTTTATCGAAGTCACGCATAGAACATGTATTTAAAGCGGTAGCTTATTATTTACATTATATTACTAACTATACTTACAGATTCGTATATAGATTAATAAAAACGATTCGTATATATATTAGTAAAGCAAACAAATTGTACCCCTTTTTAACCGATTTCCCGTTAACGGGTGAATTTGAAATTTGGTATAGTTAAAGTTTATATGGCGGAGAAGTGCAGAAAGCTATTTATTTTGTATAAAATGCATTAGAAGTACATTAAATTAATTAATATAAACATTACTCACACTAATGCTTGAATTTTACACGACATATACACACATGTAAATGAAAAAGACAGTTTGACAGATTCTTCACTTTACTCTTACATTCCAATTACCTACCTTTTCAATATTTTTAACATAACTGATGTTGCGTCCCTTACATGCCTTTTAAATGAACTGGTTAAATTGTAGGTTAATTTTATAATAATATATAGTGTAAATTTATAATATTCATTAATAATTGATAAATAATGTATAAATAATTGATAAAATAATTGATAAATAATGTATAAATAATTGATAAAATAATTGATAAATAATGTATAAATAATTGATAAATAATGTATCTTCATTAAATTTATAGAAACACTGAAATAATAATTATTCTGTTTCGTCTTATTGAATGTCACATTTTTTAGGTGACAGGATTGTTTTCTCTTCATTTAGTGTATGACATTGCTTGATGTTCATAAAAGTTTCACATTCATAAAAGTAAAGCAATACTACCAAAGTCAGTATGTCAATATTTTAATGTTTAGTATTTTTTCATGGTGAACACACTTCAAGTGATGATTCAATGAAAAAACGAGCCAAAAAAATACTTTGTAAAATAAAAATAAGAGAATGTGTTTGCTAATGAGAGTAATCTATGACTTAGATCTCCGCCGTTACAATGATCCAGTTCAACCTGATGTAACAATCATGATGATGAGTTTTGGACAAGAATGAATTCATTTTCAATAGTTTATGATAGTATTAAAAACGTCTTTGTTTTGGATTAATCATATGATTCTATTGTGTATCTATTACTTTTCCAAATGATGATACTGGCCATATCACTATTCCTCACAATGTACAGACTACATATAATTCAATATTACCCAGAAAGACCCATGGTGTTGTGTAAAATTAATTGAAAAATGTGTCATGAGTTGCGATATATTTTTTTATTTTCGTATAGTTATGTTTACTTCGAATTTGAAAGCCTTACCACCATACATAATCACCTGTTTTTCTGGTTCAAATTTAATATTAGTTTTAATTTTTATTTAGACATAGATTTGTTTTGTTCATATAATAATAAAAAATTGTAAACAACTGAGTAGCCATGATGAAAACCTTTGATTGTATAGGTATACCCTTTGACAAAAGAACGCTAATAAAGTTCAAACTTTAAGAGATAAATGAACTATGGTCGAATCGCCCACTAGTTTGTATAAATTTGCTAAGATTATTATTCGTTGCAATTATCACAGTACATATTTTCACGACAATCAATCCAACAGTGTAAAAGTCAATGTTCCGCAGTATTGTCTAGTGACGTTACATTGTTTATCATGTAAAACCACTTCGATGAAACAGGTTTGGAGCTACCAATGTCATATGGCAAACGAACAGGTGGCTCACCTGATGTTAAGTAATCTCCACCGTCCATAGAGAGTTGCAACACCAATGGAGTCGCAAATGCGTTGCCAACCTGTGTTGGGGCGGCGTGGAGGAAGGGGGAAGGTGAGGAGAGGTTTCCACCAGTGCTTCCACTGACCGAACGGAACGCAACAATGCAAGCACTGTTACTTCACGTCAGTTTTCTCTGATAGGGCAGTACACTACTTTGGACGAACCGACCTATTTATGCTGAAGTCAGTAATAGCTTCAGCGTAGCTCTACCAACTAATGAAATTAATTAATGGAATTAAATAATATGAAAAAAAAATGAAAATATTAAATAAAAAAACATAAGATTGACTTTAAAATGTAATCAGAACACAAATACAAATATACGAGTATCTTTCGATGTTGACGTAAAAATACATACAAACGATACAATTTATGATATCAGAACATAGGTTCGTATATTATCAGGGAGGAATTTTCCCTTCATTTTATCCAATTTACATAAATGTTTTTCATCGTCCTCTCCCCTTCGGTTATTTATTTGTTTTGTTTTAATAAAATCCCAAAAATGGGTAGTTTTCTTACAGTGTATGTGGTGTCTACGGTTATGGATTCTTTACATGCAAGGTAGTTGCTATAATACTCGCTCATTCCGTTTTAGTACTAAGTTTATTACAATAAATTAATATGGATGCAACGAATAAATTAAGGGACTATCTAGAATAAATACATATATGTATGTGATAGAATTAAATTTTATACATACGTAAATATTACTAAATGAAATTCACCAATTTCAGTTCAAATCGCAAAGTGCATACTAACCTTTAATATCAATTATACGTGTATTCATTATACGTGATTTCATTTAGCTCATTAGTACGTTTAGTTACAGATGCTACTGTATAATCCTATTGCTTTCGAAGGATTTACATAGAGTTTACGGTTTGTTTTTTTTTTTTCGATCTGACTACGCTATTGTCCCAACAAGGTCTTCACTTCACTTCAACTTCACCGGACTACTATTTACGGTTTGTACCAAGCTTTAACCCTTTAGGTACCTTAATAATTACATTTTCTAAAAGTTTAAATATTATTGACATATTTTTGTCAAAGAATGTATACATATTGTAGATTAGTAAATGTATCCACTCGATGATGTTAAGAAAAAAAAAAGAAAACGAAATGTTTCCAAATTTTTTATTGGTAACAATGAAGTTGGCCAAAATATATAAAACAAAAAACAAAATTGAAAATCGGTTAATAAATACAGGATCGAAAGGTATTGAACTGTTTTATCTTTCTCTACTTATATATAAAAGATAATTAATTAATTATATAACCTTGTATTTAAAAACAGCTTTAGCAGTCTATCCATACAATATTAATATTGTAAATGTGAAAGTAACTGTCTATTACCGGTTCATAACTAATTCTCTGAATGAACCACATTTAGACATCAAATACACTATATAGTTTAAAAACACGTAGATTAAGAAGATATAATGTCTCTATATTTATCGAAAACCTGTCACTACGCAGTTAAGAGAATTGCAAACAAAGTAACAGCTTAACCCGAGATTCAGCAACTTTGGCATCCTTAGGCTAACTGCCATTTCGATTGGGTGTTTCTGCTGTCGCCACCAAATTCGGTGGAGTTATAAAGTTCAGATCAATAGGAGTAACATTGGTTAAATCGGAAATAAATAAGGCTGTAATTAATTATTTTATTTATTCTTAATCATCTGCAGGGTGCAATTTGATTAAGTATATTCTTTTTATCAAAGTTCCTAAATTGATTAAACATTTCATGTACTTCGTAAGAACAAAGTTGAAAACCACCATTAACCCACAATATCCTCTCATGATATGGCCGAAAATGGAAATCTAAGCCCACAAAGTGGATTACTTCTCAAAAGCTGTTTCCGAAACTCAATGACAAACGCTTGACGAGATAGTACTTTGTGGTTAGTGGCTATCTAGACGAATACTAAAATGTTCTACCACAGTATAATTATTTCATTTTAATGATTTTTAACGTGATGTGGTGCATAGGCTATTATCACTTCATATATAATTAAATAAACACTTGAACGTTTTTCATTTGTTATTTTAAACTAAGGGATCCCTATAAAATCCATTCATAAAACATAACTGGACACTGATTATTTAGTTTTTATTTAATAACATTATATTAATATACCAAGGAAAATACACCAATATCAAATCAAACTTAATTCAATTAACTATTGCCAATATCTAACCTCTGAATAGTAGAACAAATACAGCCGATGAGAAATCTATAGCAGCAGTAGACGAGCAAGGCACTAGTCAGTGGACTGCAATACACAGTGAACACGATATCGATAAATTGAATTGGACCGACCGCCCTGCAAGCCACACTGTATGTTAATTGGTAAATAACTGAATATTAACATACGACAAACACACGTAGCCACATATCTCCCCTCAGATAGATTTAATTTCGAAATACATTAGGGTTAAGGTTTTGGGACCTTTTAGTAATTTCTATGTATATATGTTAGTAGTATTCATTGCTTAATCGTTGTATCAGATTTTAATACTCGACATATTTTATTTTTCAACTTTATTTTTGGCAACCAATCTTTCAGATTATTATTAGCGTCGTGTGAATATCTCAATATACTAACAAGATGGTGGCTTCCTTGTTAGAACCATCCAGGGAGTTTTTGTGGCATCTCAGAATTTCATGCTCCGTGGTGTTATTTTCCATTCACTTCACTTATGCACAATACACTATATTACGTAAAACACCACCAAATTTAGAAAATATAGAGTCAAATATAACAGATTAAAATCCCGCCAAAAACTCCAAACTCGACTTATTAGTATATAATAATAACAGATTGAAGTGATGTTACTTGATTAATACCAATAGTGATTGGTCATAAACAAATTTATATTTGCACCACTTCAGTAGCTAAATGAAGTGAATTGTCAGTTACCTACATTATATTTTAAAATTTGCACTATCATACAACCTATGTTGCTGTGTACATATGATCATTTGTTAATTTCCTAAGTTATTTTTACATCATAGTTGATGTGAAATATCTATAGCGGAGAGAAAACGTGATTGTTGGCGTGGCGACGCAAAACACGAACTTTGCACTATTAACGCAATACTCAAAAACAATCGCAACCCTATCTGTATAAACATAACATTCAAACTGGGCCGACAGGCCACTTGTTCTACTAATGTTACGTGGTACGCGGCGATGACCTAATGCTTTATAATAAGTGCCGCCAAACACACCGCGCTTGCGTCTAGTTGAATTTTTGTATTTAATAAAAATGAATATTTATGTGATATAGTCATTATTTTATGGAACAAATTTGTATTGCTTTATCTTTTCATTATCCTATGGCTGATTCCTGTCGTAATCTGTACTTTTATGCATGTCACGTTTCGCGTCTGCCAAGCGTCTCGTGACGGCTCATTTTTTTGTTTTTTTTTTTTTTTAAATCAAATTATTGTTATTAAAATTCAGTTAGTACAATTAGTAATACACAGCAAGTTATAGAAGCATGTATATACGTTATAGTAGTATCATATATAAGTCAACAATACAATAATAGAAGCAGATTTGTCTAATGATAAATCCAAGCATATCAGAATCAATACTACTTCAACGAATAACGCTATAAAAGCATACGAGCACTTGCTAGTGATCAAATAAAGAAAAGAGCAAACCCCCTCAAGTAAATCAACTAACAGAAGCAAACATCGAGTTGCGAATCGATTGCACGGACGTGGGACAACCCCTTATCTCCGCGGTGCGCACGTGTGAACCCCGTTCAATTTTAATTTCATGCTCAAACAATGACGCTATCGAGCCGGCTATTATTTTGTATAGTCGCCAAGGGTTCAGTTCATCTAAATCCGCAAGATAAGCTCTGAGCTCTTTGTCGACGGCTCTCCCGATAGCTAATTCGGGAGCGCTGCGAGTTCGAAACTTTATTACCATAAACATTTTTATTTATTACTAAAATATCGAATTTATTCAATTTAATTATATCCTATCAAATCCTCTTGTTACGTTTATTAACTTTCATATATTTAATTAAACAGAACAGCGCCACGCTGTTTGCAAAACAACTTCAATAATTTTCAGTTCAAATGAGATTCCTTTCATTTGCATTCAAATCACGAATACAATCGACGTGGTACGAATATCGGGATTTAATATTTTTGTAAGCTTATCTTTTTGCAAATTGTTAACTATAATTAATAATATTATACACGATTGATTTTATATTTATTATACATATTGTAGGTGGTTGAGCTAGTTGAAGCTATTACTGACTTCAGCGTGAATGAGTTCGCTCGTCCGGGATAGTACCACCTTCTCATAGAAAACCGACGTGAAGTAACAGTGCTTGAATTGTTGCGTTTTGTTCGGTCAGTAAGAGTGCCGGAGGACCACCTCCCCTACCCCTCCCCCTCTCCTCTTTTCTTCCTATTCCTCTCTCCCCTAACACAGGCTGGCAACGCACTTGTGTCTCCCCTGGTATTGCAAGTGTCTATGGACGGTGGTGATCACTTAACATCAGATGACCCACCTGTTTGTTTGCCTCCTATGATAAAAAAAACATTTGTATATTAATGATTTATATTAAAATTGTTTATGAGATGATATAATCATATGTGGTTGATTGCTAATACTTCTTGAATTGTAAAGCAATATAAGAAGCATATTTAATAAATTGTTACAAATTAATATTTCTGCCTATACAGTCCGATACAAGACAGTGTTAAAATATTACGTAATCAAATGACTCCATGGGCAAAATTTATTGCAGTTTGATTTGATATTACTACCTGCGTTTTCGCTAAACTTATAATTCGGCAATACTCTGTATTGTACTGCTTTATGTAATGGTAATACAGTAATTAAATATTATACAAACCCATGATTCTTTTTCTGTTAATTCTAATGTTATCGAGTTGCACAAATAGTAGACGTAAGTATTACGAAATATGACATATCTATTTATCTATCTAATACCTTTAAACGAGCAATTCCTGTATATTTTTATATATCCAGGATCTCAGAAACGGCGTCAGCGATTTCCTTGAAATTTAGTATGTAGGTAGTTTTGGAGACGATAAATCGAACTAGCTAGAAAATTCCTTAAAAGAAAACTTTTTATCTGAGTTTTCAGGCAATGAAAATATATAGCGTGAATATAACGGTAATTTTTGCCACCGCTGTCAAAACAAAAATAGTTCAGATAAAAATCGGCTGCTTCGAAAATCCGTCTAACCCCAGTTTGAATCCGTGTGACAGGAAAAGAGGTATCTTGGATTTATTTTGATGAAAAATCCAAAAGGTGTTAGGTAAACCTAACAGTTTATTTTAATTTAAAATTGTTTTTTAAAGAACCGAATTAGGCTCGGTTGTCCAGGTACTAGAAATTTATAAATAAAGGGTTCGACTCGTTCGTCCTGAGAAAAGAAACTGTTCTCAAATTTATTTTAATATTGAAAATCATCAAGAATTGCTAAACAAAAATAAATTAACAAAATCGGTTCACAAAGAAAGAAAAAAATGTTCTTGTAATGAATGTATATAATTGGTTTACAATAAAGTTTAAATAAATAATATATGGGTGACATATATAGTAAGTGAAACAACAATTTTTAAATATGAATTAATAATTTAAATCCCTGTTGAAGCTTCAGTAATTTTTAATACAAATCACTGCGATACATCTGCTATGATTTACCGAATTCCCAACAGGATCACATCATTCCGTACCCCCTGTGTCTGTGTTTATCAAAACACTTAACGATTTAATATGTTCACTGAACTTTGCTCTCCCTCATCCGACATTAACGATGCATGTTCCAATATACACGTTGATTATGATTATAATCAGGATTCTGGTAAGTTCTAAGATTTAAATGTAGATATAAATAACTAACAAAATAAAGAGTATAAAAATTGTGGTATCAATCTATTCATTGTTTAATTTTAATTAACATTCCAGACTGTTCAACTTAGTTCTATGCTAAGGGATGTCAAATAAATAAATTATTTTCAACACATTAAAACAGTAAAAAAAGTTATTTTCTATTATACAATTGGGTGAAGTACTAGTCTTGTTGAAATAAAAATAGTCTACTGACATATTTAGTCAATATCAAAAAAATTACGAATTGCGAATTCTATAGAAATAAAGTTAATTAAGTAACGTACGTATGTACGCGTACCATTCCAGAATGGGTACACCTTTTTGATAATTCTTTTTTTTGTGTTTATAATTTTCAGAACAAGCTTTGTATGAAAGAAATCGTTTGAAAAATCGTACTTAAGAGAAAATAAGTGACTGAGTTAGGCTAGGAACTGACAGAGATATTATGTCCCGAACCCGTCGTAATGGTAGAACTGTGGTTTATTCCTAACCTCACGAGATAGCTTGTTTGCGCGGTTACAAGACGGGTGGTTAATGAATTAAAGAAGAACGATCCGCCAACCGAACGTAGAGCACGCAGGTGCAACCCACCGAGGAAACGGGTGTCCACGGTCCGCGCGTTTGTACTAGTTTCCCGCCGGTGCAGTGGGAACCGCAAATAACCGCGCATATTGCGACCGTAAAACGCGTCGTGAGATGTGCTTTAATTATTTACATATTATATATCTGCATTCTACAGAAACACAATCGTGACAGTCGCGGGTAGAAACCGCTTTGTGAGTCTTTAGCCTTAGGCGGAACAGGCCGTAGGAAGTTCTTCGAAAATACTGACAGAATTGACATACTGCCATTCACTTGTTTAGTTACATGGTTGCACTCTAATGGGATGAATCGGTCCTTTCTTATTTTTATTTCTTCATTAGGTTTGGTGTGAGGCCAAGCCGGGCAAATGGTTAAAATTAGAATATCAATAACACAAATTCATAATGTCATATTTATCAGACGAGTTTGCAACTGTTATATAACAATTGATTTTAAAAATGTAAAGATGATGGTTAATTTAGATGTGAATACGTAAATAAAGTATATAAAGTTTTTATCGACTGCAATAAAATAAATAAAGAAGTTTAAAAGTCAATACCTAAAGAATTAGGGATCCATTTACAACATTAATTTGATAGATAAGTATCAGACGCTTTTTTATTAATGAATAATTGTTATTCAGACACCTCTGTTTTATTTCACGGTTCACAAAATTTAATTGATCATTAAATGGAAGCTAAACTTTATCTATCTGTAGTAACTTAAGTTTTAAACAAATTTTAGCTAAAAATTTTATGCACAGATAAAAAAGGTATAACTGTTTTTATTCCATTTTTAAGCACTAACATAACGTTTTAACTTTAGCTATTTGCTGAATTAGTCCGTCTCGAGTAAGTTCTGGAGTAGCACTCAAATAGTCATTCAAAAAATGTCAATGCTGTAAATTATTAAGAGAAATTATTACCCATTAAGTTTATCAGGTCCTGTAGGTGTCCTACGTGATGTCACTAAATGTTTTCATGTTTTGAAAAATATTGTAATATTCGAATCCATTAAAACATCTACTCCAATATTAATAGTACTGCATATACATACACATACAAATATGTGTTGCGTAAATATATGCACGTATGGTTAGTTAGCTCGCTTGAATGATTAGTTACTTTCAATTCAGTGGATTCAGCATGTAAGATAATGGCCCATGCTCGGGTCTGGTTACTGTAGTAGTTTTACACTAGTTGCCACTTCAGCTTATAGCTAGCCATCAAGTTTGGTAAAGCTCTAAAGAAGTTTTTAATCAATAGCGGATGGTCTTTTGGAATTTAAAAAAAAAACCTAAATATTTGATACATTTTCAAACTAAAATATCTGAACATCAGTAATAACCGGTGTTCCGGCATTTTCATATTTTTTCATATGTGGGTGGATCGAGATACCGGGCTCGCGAGATCGCAACGACTACAACGATAGTTGAGCTCGGTGACCTGTCGGTGAAGTTGCGCTGCCGAATCTTATTGTTTTTATTGTGATTTTGACCTCCTATCTCAATACTCCTATTTCGATTCTGTGTATGTGTATGTGACAAAAAACTGTGCATCGAAGGATATATCGAGATCGATCAGCAAAAGCCAGGTTAGTGGTCTGCCTTATGTGAGGGGTATGGAAATGCCGAACTAGGGGTAAACCAGGCCATCCCGGGTCCGTTTTTGCGCATACAACCTGTGTCGCTAAATTTTCGCAATCAGTTTGCGGTGATTTCATAGAAGTTGTATTGTTGGAAAATGTTCCTACAGAAAATTACTGTTGAATTCACAAATCACCCGTATCCAGATTAAGGTTTGCACTAGTTTTTGTGTTTAAAAGGAATAATTTGTCTGAAGTACAAGTATACACAAAAGGGCTATAAGTAAATCTTTTGCCCTCGATATTCTGAACTTTATTAATAGTGATTTCTTACTCCTAGATAAGTTCTAATCAGACAACTTCTAATAAGAAAACTTGTAATAGACTGAAAGAAACTGAAAGTCCAATCTTTGAAACGATCATGATCTAAAACAAAATAACATGAGATTATAATGGACACCTTAGAAAACTTACATATATCTTATTATCTTATATTTTTAATTAATTTGTATTAATAAATGATTATTTTTTATTAATGTATACTACAGATTGACATACGTTTTTTTTCTAATCGATTCCTTTTGGGTTCTTTACTAAAATAAACGAATCGTGTTTGAAATATTATTTTATTTAATTTCAGTCATTCTAATACAAGCGTAGCGTTAAAAACTTCCTTAAAGTTTATTACTTTAAAAAGCAAAATTTATTGTATGTTACATATTGTAAAAAAGGGCTATGGAAGGAAACGTATATAATTTTGCAAAATTACGTATACCATAACTAAGAACATTTATTAACTAACTAGCTTTTGCAAGCGGCTTTAATGTAGGTTGGACCTGTGTCTCGGAAAACAGTACATTTTCCGGACAGAAGTTACCATATGTTCTTTTCTGTACAGCTGGCAATATATATGTTAAATTTCATCACGGTCGGAAGAGCAATTAAGTCATGCAAACGTAACAAACGAACAACTTTTCGCATTTGTAATATTAATTAAGATATCTAATTTAGTCATATTGTGCACCCATAACGTGTTATTTTCTAATGTACATTAAAACAATTTAGAATGTATAAACGTAATTGAAAAGATAGTAATTCACGTAAAAAGAAGTAAAAATAAACTAAGCATAAATACACATTGAAAACAGTAGATTCGTCGTTTCCCTTTCACTTTTCGGGCTTCTGTATAAATGCTTACTTACAAAACAAACAAAGCAAATGCAGCGTATTGATATCTCGGTGCCGACAACTGATGAAAATACTTTGTTTACGTTATATCAATTAAGTCTACGTTTTGTATACATTTCCTGAAGCGATTAAAGCGGCACTTTGTAAATTTGTTTGTTTCATTACCCCTTGTGTTGTTGTTTTATTTTTCCCCACTAATATCTTGTTATCGGACTTTATTTTAGAAGCATTCTAACACTGCAAAATATGGTCTCACTACTCAAAAGTAGATGGACAATTTATTTATTTAGATTTAATATTAATGTATATATGTATCTGTTGTTTGTAATCAAAGAAATAATTTACTTTGACCTAGACGAGGCATAAGTTTATTTTGTCACTAAAGTTTATATTAATGAACACTGCATATCGATAGTGAATTAAGATATTTGCTGTTGACAGTTTTCTCTCTTAGTCCTTTTCCATAGTAGGTAGTAGTAATTCGGAAATTAGTAACTGGATATGTTATTTACTATTTAAAGCTAAGTTGGAAGATAGAATCTGTACATCAGACGCTAATAAAGGCATTATCTCATCTTCCACAATTCATTCGCTTAGAATTCTCGTCACAAAAATTGATCTGTATAGATATCTGCCAGGACTTTTTTGGCTATTAGAACCAGGTACAGTATTTTCTCTTCAATGAGAACGTGTTGTAAACTTTAGTCCTGCTAATAAGTCTCTGATTTCTACGTTTTTTTTATTCCTCATATTTCATCACCTTGCGTGTTCTTGGTCCCGTATCTTTTTTAAATACATATTTTTTCTTATGACGTATGACTATGTATCTCTTATTATGTTGCTATATATTGCTTCGTAATAATAAAAATATGTAAATCAGCTATAATTTTTCAGTTTTAATGTAATTTTTAAGACGACGTGCGAAAGTTTTCGACTGCTTTCAGATATTGATAGCACATTAATGCATTCCTTCCATTTGCATTCAAATCACGAATACAATCAACGTGGTACGAATATCCGAATGTAATATTTTTGTAAGCTTATCTTTTTGCGAATTGTTGACTATAATTAATATTACATTATACACGATTTATTTTATATTTACTACATATATTGTAGGTGGTAGAGCCACGCTGAAGCTATTACTGGATTCAGCATGAATGGGTCGGCTCGTCCGGGCTAATACTACTCTCTCATAGTAAACCGACGTGAAGTAACAGTGCTTGCATTGTTGCGTTTCGTTTGGTCATTGAGAGCGCCAGAGGACCACCTCTCCTCCCTAATATCCATTCCCTCAAACAGAGGCTAGCAAGGCACTTGCGACTCCCCTGGTGTTGCAAGTGTCTATGGGCGGTGGTGATCACTTAACATTCGGCGACTCGCCTGCTCGTTTTGTCTCCTATGACATAAGAAAGAAATAAGTAGATCGCAGAACGATTTCCAAAGCTCGTCTGAGACAATCATAATAATTAGTGAAACAGATATCCTATATATTTAATTTAAATTTCACTCATGATCTTTTCGATTTACTGTGCCTGGTTAAAATGAAATCACTACGGACACTGTAGAGCATATACATGGTACCACAGCGAGGGCGTTAATTGAAATCAAACAAAGATTAACTGCAGGTTGAGCGGGTTGCCGTTCCTTGCAAAAACCTATCTCGTTTTCAATGCATACAAATGGTAATTTCATTGTGCCTTGCCGCTATATAATATGAACTGTTTCATGCGCCTTTTTGCTGTCTAAAACAAAGGTTTGCTGCTCTGTAAATCCTTTAACACCGCTTTCATTCTATATATTCTTTAAAATTATACCATAACGTACAATTACCTTAACGTGGCGTTGGTACTACACTTTTTTTTTCGAACTGACTACGTTATTGACCTAGGAAGGTATTAACAACTTTACCACAATACCTCTACACTTAAATATGTGCGTAATTGAGTTTATTTAAACTCCTTGTTCTGTATAAGAATGTTACAGTGACGGTAACCCAAGCCATTGGTAGGTGGTAGAACCACGTTGAAGGTATTACCGGTTTCAGTATGTAAGGTAGTAAGTACCGACACACAGAAACACCGATGTAAAGTAACAGTGCTTGCATTGTTGCGTTTCGTTCGATCAGTGAGAGCGTCGGAGGTCCATCTTCCCCCTCTTCCTCTTCTCTCTTTCCCTCCCTTTTCTCCCCCTTCTCCACCAATACAGGCTGGCAACGCACTTGCGACTCCTCTGGTGTTGCTGGTGTCTATAGACGGTCGTGATCACTTAACATCGGATGACCCACCTGTTCGTTTGCATCCTATAAAAAAAAATAGCTTAGATTATATGTGATAGTAATCTAAGGAAATATAAATAATACAAAATTGGTAATAAGTCTTTCTGAAAGGTAAATTAAGGTGTACCCATTAGAATTACAGTTTTTGTTAAGTTTCACCATTTTAACACGAGGTTACATATTTCTCATTTAGTGTTACATGTCAATATGGCTTAAGATTGGAACGTTGAATTAACATTCACAAATTGCGGAAATGCACAAGTGAATTGCTGTGTGCCAGTGAAGCTGTTAAGACCTTGCTATGTCAATAGCATAGTCGGATCGAGAAAAAAAAGAAGTGCTTGGCGTCACTCTCAAAGGTACTATAGTAGCCAATTGAACTTTAAAAATGCCCTATCTATGATAGCTATGATTAGACTATGATTTTACATATAATATTGTATTGTTATCGCCTTACAAAATAGTCAATCAAGAGATAGAATTCACTCACTGCAATCTCAGTTTATTAACCCTCACTCCCTTTGAATTCATCACGAAGCGGAAACTCGAATAAGTGAATTCGATTTTATGTAAAAAAAAAACTTATATAAAACTCTGGTCTACAGACTGAAACCGAACAATGGCTCATCGTTTATGCCGATCACGTTTCGTCGCCTTAAAAATGTGGCGCTTAAATCCATAAAGTACACGAAAGTATTACTATTCATTTTCAGTATTTTCTTTGAACACTACATTACAATATTAGATTCTCTACACAATCATATCTTTGACAAATTCTAAAGCAGAAATAATAATATTTTACAATATAAGTAAATATATCTATACTAATATAATAAAGAGGTAAAGTTTGTGAGTTTATAGAGGGTAATCTCAGTAACTAGGTACTATTTCGATTTGAAAAATTATTTCAGTGTTATATAGCTAATGTATTGAGAATGGTTATAGGCTATATATAACGCTAAGAACAATAAGAGCAGAGCACCAAAAAAGAATGTTTCAAAATCGTGGTTTTTTCCTTTTGAGAGCTTCCGCTGCGTTTAGCATTAGCCCAAAGTAACTATTCCACGCGAACGAAGTCGCAGGCAGAGGCTAGTAATATAAGTAAATATATGTTAAATAAGAATATTATATTAAATAAAATTATATTTATAAAAAAATTATAAATCATTGCTATAAATATTAAAACGTGTTGTCTATAGAGTTCATTTTAACGTATAACCTTTGTTTATCTTTGGTAATACTCTTAGGTAATGCTGACCAAAAGATTTTTTTAAAACTTTAATGTTTTAGTTTAAGTTGTTAATACCAAACTAGTTTATCATATACAGCTGCCGAAATACTCATAAGTAGTTGGAGACAGATTTTCAATTAGCTACCCAGGTGGGCTTAGATAAAACCCCTATTACCATGCTATGGTTTCATCACGGGCCAGAGTAAACCTGATTATTAACGTGGCGATACAGACCGTCTGTGCGAGACGTGGTGACGCGATGTCATGCGCATGCGACTGTGCACAACCTCTCTTGCCTCACTGAGCTCGCACACCTATAGCATATGCAGTGTTGTTTACTACATTACACATGTGTCAGATCTGCCAGGCGTCCCGTGACAGTTCATTTTTTTTCACCGAAAATTCCCTATCATTCGTAAGAATTCGAATCTAAATTTTCTTATTTCTAGAGTTGCTTTGTTAGCTTATAAATGTATGTCTTTAATTAAGTAACCGAAATAGTAGTAATACACTGTGAATACATTATTCAATAATTCATCAATGAAAACAAACATACGATCTTGAAATGCTAACAAACGCATGCAGCAGTCAATAGGAATAACGACGGCATGCCGATTGCCGATCTGCATATTCGAATACCTAAGTGGTGATATTCGAAGTATTCCGCCCGCCCATGTCTGCCTATAGAAACAGAAACATCATAAAATCTACGGAATGCACATAATGGCCGGACGAACTGCCGGTACGGAGGCCAAAGTGTCAATGTATTGAATTTCAAAGATGATTAATGGAATTACTTGAATTCTCGGCCGAATCCTATTATTCTATTTATTGGTTTATTTTGATGAACGTTCGAAAGCTAAATTCAAATCTATTGTTCAATAGGTAAAATAATTTACGATTCCTGGTGTCGGTTTGAACTATTCTAATAAATTGAAGGCATATTGTTTTGATAATAAATAGCCGGTGTCCTGATAACTGTATAACTCTATTGTATTCTTCGAATATTCAATATACGCTTTGACAAAAATGTTTTACAACGATTTATTGTACAACATTTTTTACGAACAAAACCTTATTTCACACTACGTGCACATGATGATACATCTTGTCAGATTTCTCAGGAGTGTTAGTGGATTTTTTTTTTACATTCGACCTGCCAGTGTTATGATGAGAACGTTATATATCCATGAAAATTAGCTATCTTAACTTATACTAAATAAGAAAATGGAACAAAATGAATTGTACTAACCTTGTCTCATTTCATGTTAGTTATTTGAATCTAAATTTAATAATTACTATAAGAGTCAAAACACGTCAAGTGGGGGGTCCACTTTCTCTTTTCCAATTGATTATTAAATCCAGGTATGAATATTTGTTCATGGAGTATTTGCTATGAACAATTAATCGCCAGAAAAGTTTTTGAAAATTTTTATTTTAACCACATTTTTTTTAAAGGAATAATTTTGTGACTTAATTAAAAAATCAATAAATTGAAACTATTAAAGATATTTTAATGAAACTTTTAGGATTTCTAGTTTAATAGTTGTACTTTGATAAGATATATAAAAGTTTAAAATATTTTATTTTTTTCATATTGTTAATTAACTTTTTAGTTAACAAATGAAAATTTCAATGACTTCTTCCTTAAAAAAACAATTTTTGTTTCTCAACATTATGCATTAATAATTTCAGTAATAGAATCCGCAAAAAAATTTGATTGCTCGCGATTAGATTGAACAAAAAAAAATATTTATGACGGGCGGTGAGCGTTGTCGGTACGGCGCGCTGCCGCGCGTCTTTCACTTACCTTTTATTGTACTCAATAATTGTAAGTAAGAAGCAATTCTTTATTTTTTTATTAAAAATAATGTTATTTAATTGATAATTTTACTAAAATACATTACATAATTTTTTTTTAAGTCAATTTTGGTTTCTGTTCTCAACAAGACCATGACTCTCATGAACAACAATATAAATCCCGGCATGAGCAATCTGTTACAATTAAAAATACACGACAGTATAATTATTATAAAGCTTTAGATAATACTTCACTCGAGTGCAAATTTTTTTCTAAAGACATTAAAATTAATGGTCTTTAAAAAAAACAACGCAATGCCGATGGATTTATAATGAAATTATATCTTATTTAATTTTTTTGTTTATAAAAAAAAAACATTTTATTAATTAATTTTATGTAATGTGTTTTAGTAAAATTATCGATTAAATAACATTATTTTTGTTAAAAAAATAAAGAATTGCTTCTTACTTACAATTACTGAGTAGAATAAAAGGTAAGTGCAAGACGCGCTGCAGTGTGCCGTACCGACAACGCTCACCGCCCGTCATAATTTTTTTTTTTGTTCAATATAATCGCGAGCAATCAAATTTTTTTGGGGATTCTATTACTTAAATGATTAATGCATAATATCGAGAAATAAAATTGTTTTTTGAGGGAGAAGTCATTGAAATTTTCATTTGTTAACTAAAAAGTTAATTAAAGTATGAAAAAAAAAAAATTACCCTCTTATATATCTTATCAAAGTACAATTATTAAACTAGAAATCCTGAAAGTCTCATTAAAATATCTTTATTAGCTTTTAATTTATTGATTTTTTAATTAAAAGTCATAAAAAATTTTATTTAAAAACAAATGTGGTTCAAATAAATATTTTCAAAAACTGTTCTGGGGATTAATAATTCATATTAAATACTCCATGAACAAATATTCATACCTGAATTTAATAATCAAGTGGAAAAGGGGGGTCCACTTGACGTGTTTTGACTCATAACCTATTTAATTTATCTCTGAAATACATCTATATTGACTATTGGGCGCCCAGTGGTCGACATTCGGCCATAGCTAATTGATTTTTTAAAGTTTGAACTTTATTAGGGTTCTTTTCTCAAAGGGTATAATCAAATGTCTTCATCATGGCTACTCAGTTATTTGCCATTTGCCAATCTTTAATTATATAAACTTAAAAAATCTATGTGTAAATGAAAATTGAAATTAATTATAAATTTGATACAAAAACCACGTAGTGAAGGTCTCAAATTTTAAGCAAATATAACTTTACGAAAATAAAGAAATTTATCGCAACCCATGACACAATTTTCAATTAATTTTACACGACACCATGGGTGGGTGGTATTTCTGGGTGATATTGAATTAAATGTAGTCTGTTCATTATGAGAAATAGTGATATGCCCATAACGATATCATCATTTGAAAAATTAATGGATGCACAATACAATCAAATGGTGAATCCAAGACAAAGATGTTTTTAATACTACCATTAGATTTTGAAAATAAATTCTTTTTTGTTGCTATATGAGGTTGAATTGCAACATTGTAACCGCGGAGGTCATGGATTATATTTATGAACAAAATTCTTATTTTAATTATACAAAGTATTATTTGGCTCATTCTTTTATTAAATCATCATTTGAAGTGAGTTCATCATAAAAAATAATAAACATTACAATAATTGTTATATGTTATAATATTATTGTTGAATGTAGGATGGAAAATGGTAATTGGAACGTAAGAGTTAAAAATAACATATAGTCGATCATAGAACCTCCTTCGCAATTTTTTTTATGTCGTTATTGATGTAAAATGTCTTCTTTATTTAAATGTGTGTATATGTTGTGTAAAATTCAAGCAGTAGTGTGAGCAGTGCATATTTTAATTAATTTAATGTACTTCTAATGCATTTTATATAAAATAAACATCTTTCTGCCCTTCTCCGCCACATAAACTTTAACTATCCCAAATTTCAAGTTCACCCGTTCACGGAATATCGGTTAAAAAGGGGTACAAAGATTTTGCTCACGTATTACATTTGAATTACATTTGAATTTTGAAAATTTAAATTTAATCGCTTATATATACTGTTGTCATAATATTAATTTATTTTAAATCAGCTATTACAGATAAAATACAACAACAATAGTAGTAAGTTTATTCTCTCTCTTAACTAACTGTTACCCACGACTTCGACCGAGTTGTTTATCTAAAAATAAACTTTATGTACACAGGAAAAACAAAATTGAAAGCAAGATATGTACTTTACTGACAAAAATTCTTTGTAAACCATATTATCAATTTACCTGTACCCTCATATTAAATCTACTAAAAGATTATATCAAATGAAGATAAGGTTATTTTTTGAGGATCTATACAGGATTATACAGACTATCTGGATTCGTCGCATTACATGAGACAGGACAACTATACTGTTTTTTACACAGTGTAGAAAACATTAGTTTAAAGGCGTTGGATTGATATAGATCTGGGAAAATCCGCTCACTTATCAGCATAACTTTTGATATTAATTTTTACGCGAATACTAGTTAAAGCCTTATCAGATATGAAGGTATAATTTTATTATTTATAATAGTATAGTTTTATTCGTTTTGATGTTTCTTGCCGGTTTTTTTCGACTACTTAGTGTTTTCTGAACCTGAGGTAGTACTTTCATATTTACAAGTGTACTATCAACACTTCATTAAATAGAGTAATAATCATTTTCTAATACTAAACATATTTTAGTTGCTCGCGTTAGTATAATTATTGGTACAATTATATCAAAAGCAATTAGAAACTGATACAAGATAAAATGAAGTGTCTCCAATTCGGTGCAAAAAAAAAAATTCCGACTAATAGATTTTTTTATTCAAAAACTTTTACCATCAACTGGTGGACATGTTTGTTGCGGACAGACAAAAGTGTGAAAACGTGTATAACAACTAAAAGGATCATGGGAAAGGGGAATTTCTCCCATATGACAAACATCGCCGGAGGCTATGTCGTTTCCTGATTACCCTTAAGTGGACTAAGGAGTAAATTGGGTCATCATTTTATCGTAACATTTAGGGATTAAAGGGTAAAATATTCTATTCTTTCTTTTTGTATTTATTGTGTAAATTTTAACAAAGCGTGGGTGGATATATTGAACCTACTAATTCCTATTTTATAAAATCTCGGAAGAGGACCAGAAAAACTAAAATTATACAGGATACAATTGTGCACGCATAGTGCAAAAACTACACAACACTTTAATAGATACATTTCGTTAAAATATTTTATATTTTATTTTTAGACCCTTAGTCCTTAAAAAAATATTACGATACTTTCTTTAGAAACTTTAGAACTAAGATTTTTATAAGTACTACATGTTCGGTGATTATTTTCTGGTCATGGTGATTTGGGGCAAGCGGTGTGGTTCGCATACGCTGCAGAGGGGAAGTAAACGGATAATATTGTTTACAAAGTAATTTTGCAAGCAAAGTATATTATTTGTTACAATTTTGTGTTTTATTTTAAATGTTTTTTTCTGTATTGTTTAAATAAATAGTTAAGACATTAAAAAACCTGGACGAAATCACAGATATTAAGTTAGTTCTAAATAAATAAACTTTATGTAATTGTATTCCACAGATATAAGAAACGTCAGTATTACTGTGCAAAGTCATCAAGAGTTTTAAAATCACTATCATTCGTATAATGATATATTATCTTTAGTTCTCCATATAAAATATAACTTTACTATTTACAAAATTAAGCAAATAAATACCGATATACTATATATTGAGATACGAACAGCTTTCTTTATTTATTCAGCATTTTTCTTATGCCTGTCAGCTCGTGTATTTGACTGTAACATTTAAGTTACTAGAGTTTTATTTTATCTATATTACATACATGCGTTTGGAATATTTAGTATTACCAAGGTACATAAGAAAAGTCTATACATATATAGTTCGGGTAAATTACGAAACGACGGGATTTCATTTGAAGAGACTTTTACAGGAAGATAGAGAATGTTTTAGAATGTAATAATCTCTATAAATCAGAATCTAAACTCCGTATCATTATGCTGTTCCAAAAGGATTCATCGGTATTGTCGAATTAAAGAGGATTAATTTAAAAACAATATATATACAATTAAAAGATAAAAAGTTGTTCTTAATAAAATAATGTATCACAAGCTAGTATTTTAATAAAGTATATAATTCTTTTCCTCATTTAATGGTTATAAAATAGTTAGTTAATAACATCATACACGATAATGTCCTTAGTTTTAGAATTTCCACAGTGGCTAGCTCGTCCCATGAGCTGCTGTCTCTACATCCCATACTTTAACGGAGAATGTCTGGTACGCGATAACTGAATATTAAATATTGCCCACGGACAAGTATTGTTACGGAGTTTCGTTATAATAATATTATAAAAGGAATTATCGAAGAGCAGAGTGTGGAATTCTTCAGTAACGCGACGAATTGTTTAAAATATTTCGTTTTAAAATTAATATTCACAAAGTTTGGTTGAATGAAAAAATGATATTATGGTATTTTAATCTGATAAATAGTGCAAATTTTACAGTACTTGTATATGTTAAGTTTAAAAATCTCGATTATAAGCAGAAAAGTAATACATATAGTATTTTTTTAAATATCTTTTGTGTACAAGAAAAATACCTGAGCCAAAAATAAAAACAATTTACAGTGAAGGTATATTAAAAATGATTGAGTAAATATAATTTATCTTCATTATTATTATTACTTTGTAAAATGTAGGAAAGTCATTAAATTATCTCAAACACTACAGTGGAATGACGTCTTCTTATACTCTAAGAACATTTTATGCAGTCACTGTTATTTACTATATGGTATTAAAAATAATTTCGATGTATAATTTATATTAAGAAACAATCGAATCTGTATCACTGTTTTTTTTTCATATAATATTATGAATCTAGAGAAACTGTAAATTAAAATTCATAAAGTTAATACGTCACTTTTAACACATTTTCTACAATTATTATCACATCGTAACCGTAAGTATAAGAACTCCTACCCAAACAACTGTTTGGGCTAATGTAGAATAGTTATATTAATTTTACGGGATCATTACATTTAAATTAAACAATTACAAGACGCTTTCATTTTTCACCTGTAAAATAACAGTGGTGAAAAATGACACTTTATACTTTTTTATGAATATTTGTATTATAAAAATACATAACCTATGAAATTGCCGTTCTGCAGTACTGGCCATTTCAAATCAAAATAATTTTTGTTTGGCTAAAAATTCTAATTTCAAATTTATTTTATTTTAAAAACATGGAATTTATTTTTCCAAAAGTAGTCATTTGTTTATTGATTAGTGTTACATTTTCATCACATTTCATTCTTTTCTGTCATCATGGATACGTTAAAAATTCGAGTAATTATGGAATATGAGTACCGTCGTGGCAACAACGCGGCACAAGCGGCGCGCAACAAGAACGACGTTTACGGAGCTAACACTACAAACCAACGCACCATCTGTTATTGATTTACTCGCTTCCGTTCTGGGAATTTCGACCTGAGAAATGAACCTCGCGGTCGTCCGAAGACTTTGGTCGACAATGACGAATTAAAGGCGATTGTGGAAGCTGATGATACACAATCTACGGCTAAATTAGCAGCAGCTATCGACGTTTAGCATCAAAACAATATTGGTCCATTTGAGTCAAATTAGCAAGGTTAAAAAAGTTTGACAAATGGGTGCCCCACGAACTCAATGATCGCCAGCGCGAAGTACGCGTTGAGACGTGCCTTGAACTGCTCAACAGACACACAAATGGAGGAATTTTGAACCGCATTGTTACCTGCGATGAAAAATGGATTCTGTTTGACAACCGCAAGTGCTCAGCAAGTTGGTTGGAAACGAAAACTTACCCCTAGAAACGTGATGACCATGTTAGATGGTCTAGCGCCGGTGTGATTCATCACAGCTTCTTATCAAACGGGGTGAGCATTACTGCAGATGTGTACTATGAAGAACTGAACACAATGATGGAGAAGCTGGCACATCTCCAACCAATCGCTCGTCAGTCGCTCGTCTCCGCTGCTCCTGCACGACAACACGCGACCTCATACTACACAGCTGACAGTCTCCAAGTTGCAAGAACTAGGGTTGGAAGTTCTCCATCATCCGCGCTACTCACCAGACCTTGCGCCTACAGACTACTACTTTTTCCAGAATTTGGATAATTCTTTAGTGGGAAAAAAATTTAGCTGTTAGCTAATTTCTTTTAGAAGGGTATCAATAAACTGTCACTGCGTTGGCAAAGATGCATTGATTGCATAGGTGATTACTTCGATTTATACAAATAAAAAATACATGAAAAAAATCGTTTAAATTTTATCATACAAAACGGCAATTTCATAGGTAAAAATGTACTAATCGCTAGTCTGAAAGTAAAGCCGCGCAAACGCAATACGATTGCTTATGGTTACTAACATGTTGTAACTCGAAATTATTAATTATTATTATTAATTCATCATATAAATTGGGAGTGTTTAAGAGTAGAGAGAACAGACTTTTAGCAGGTAAGCGCAATCCATCGTTGGCTGCATCGTGACTTACTATCAGGTTGAGATTATGGCCAAGTCAAACATAAAAAATAATTAATTTTATCTTCTGTCAACAAAATAGTGAGTGGTAGAGCCACGTTGAAGCTTATACTGGTTGTAGGTGGTAGAGCCACGTTGAAACTGGTACCGGTTTCAGCATGAATGGGTCGGCTCGGCCGGAGTAGTGCCACCCAACCCATGTAAAACCGACGTGAAGTAACAGTGCTTGCGTTGTTACGTTTCGTTCTATTATTGAGAGTGTCGGATACCTACCTACCTTTCCCTCCACTTTTCTTCCTCCATACACAGGCTGGCAACGCACTTGCAACGGGGTGTTGCTAATGTCTATGGACGGTGGTAATCACTTAATATCACGTGACCCACCTGTACGTTTTACTCCTTTACTATAAAAAAAATACCGCTCAACGCGCCTCAATATGTTTTCAATTCAAAAATCAATTGCCACAAAAGATGGGAACTTTTAAATTACCTACTTACTTTTTAATACAAAAATTTTACAAGAACTAAGAACATTAACAAAATTGAAATCGTCCAAGTTTACGTAACACGATATTACGAGAATGTATTAAGGTCGACATCTATAGAAGAAATATTTTTATAAAGCGTGAAAAAAGTAAGGTTCAGTTGTTCAGAGGTGCGAAACGAGTCTCATATTACTGATAGACAAAAGGATCTGTCGGTAAAAACTATTCAACCTCCAATAGTCACATGACTTCTACGTTGTTATCTAATTCTAAGTCTTAATTGATTGCAATTAAGACTCCATTTTTCTAAGAGCATAATTCGAATAGGATTTTCTCCTTTCATTATATATACATTATGGGTACTTTATCTCTGAAGAGCCAGAATAGACAAAAGTTATCCTGCTCTTAGAGGCTTTTGTTTAACTTTAGACTTTATGTTCAGTTGAGAGAGTTGTAATTTTGAATTGCTTTATTTTGACTTCCATCGGGAAATGTCATCGCGACAAGACTAGGCGTAAGTGAAGGCGTCAAAGTGTAAAATGAGGGGTTTTGCGCCGTGTCAGTGAAAGTCATTAGGAATGGAATGGATGAAAATTGCGGGCATATTTAGATACCACTGGAGTTTATATGAATAAAGCGATGAGATAAAAATGTTCCAAATTTTTCTTTTGGTATCTGGAATATTACTCTTGGATTTAATCAAGCATTCTAATCAATTGGATAACTTGATGTAGTCTTTAAATAATAAAAAGTGGAATTAACTTCTTAAGAATGACTTCCTAACTTATAACATCTTGTAGATCTAAAACCTCAAGATTATTAAAAATATTAATGTATTTTAAGTAATTAATGTGGTAATTGAAACATAGCCGTAATCAAATTCAAAAATATAATCATTTTTTTTTTCTCGAACTGACTACGCTATTGACCTAGCAAGGTCTTACCACATATATCGCAGCCGTACAAAATGCCAAGTTTTAGGATTAAATCATACTTTAGATGTAAGATAAAACATCAAAGAATAAGAACATAAGTAGTACTTAGTACAAGTTCGCTGACAAAAAAAAACTCATGAACAGCTAATAATAAGAATGAATAATGACGTTAAAATAAATATGATGATGATATGTACAACTTATTTTATTTCTGATTCCGCCATAGATATTAAACATTTAAAAAATATTGTCTAGCTATTTGCTTTCTTACTATTTTATCTTGTTTACCTAACTTATATATATATATATTTAACAATATTTCACACATAAGTAGACTATTGAAAATTATAAAAAAATAGGCCCGGCAGACGTTGTCCCAATCGGATAATAAAAAAAACCATGACAAATTATACACATAAACCTCCCAAATTAATCATTTTATCAACTGGTGAAAATGAAAATTCGTTTAGTTGTTTTTGAGTTTATCGTTAACAGACGGACAGAAAGACGTGGCAAAGGACTTTGTTTTTTAATATGTAGTAATAATTAGTAAAATGAATATCTTTTTCTCCTACTAGCAACATAATTATGAAGGCAGAAATATTTAGTATTTACATTTAGTATAACCTCTTCAAGATCGAATGATTTATAAATTTACAACACGTCGTATTTTTCCGCTCCTTATGCGAGTTTCTTACACTGACACGACTGCGGTACGGAGTGGATTACTGATGTACAGTGCGGTGGCTAAATCAAAGACAACAATGAAAAGCTCAGATTGTCTGCGCGCCTGTGAGCACTTCGTACCACTTTCGCTACTTTGTGAATATTGTGGAGAGCCCCAAGCCGCGCTGCCACCGTATGAGGAACGCACGAAATTAGATCGTAGCGTCAGGAAAAAAAATGTTTACCACACCTGATTGGATTTTATATTGATGGCCTCCGATGTAGGGTAAGTGCGCGGTGCTTTATAAAGAACTGAGACTTATATCGTCTTAAGCGTAACGTTAACAACAAATCAGGTAAATAAATTGTTTGCACGAAACTGGTTTTACGGGTACTAGATAAAGGTACAAATAGTAGTTGTTTGGGTAATTTGTTCTGGTATATTGCTTAGGATGTTAATATATCGGTTGTGTGTTATATGTAATGGTATTAGAAACTTTGTTCAAGTAGTGCCTGAAGGATATAAGTTTCTCATCTCTAAATTTTTACTTCTATCACGTAACATCATTGTAAATATTATTTTTAGTGACACCCCGCGGTTTTGCTTGCAATTAAATTTCAAAATTATCAGCAGAGCTGGCTAGCTAAGCATAAATAAGTTGCATATAAATCACTACTATTGTGTATGGAGCCTACCAAACGGAAAGGCGCGCGATATGATACCTCGCTTACAGAGGTAATTACAACTCGGCCCGCATAGAAAATCTTCGAACTTTGCACCCAAAACCACGCCTCATGTGTAGTATTAATTCGTTTTTGTTGAATGCACTCTCTGATCTAAATTTTCTATAGTAATCACTTTGGTTCTAAGAAACATAGCATAACATTTGATAGCTCATAATATTTCTCAGTAAATCAGGGAAATATTTGTAACGAGTTTATTAAATTTTTATGGTAATTCCAGGAATTAACGCATTGAAAGCTTTATAAATAATATAATAAATATATTTTTTTTTCTAATATTATTATTAAAAAATATGAGTAACATTTTATAGTAGAAATAGATTTTGTTTAAACAACATGGTTTTTATATTATGAAAATATTTTTCCTTGCCTAAAATTATTTTCCTGTCTGTATTTGTTAACCCGACCATTAAAGGCGAGGGTGTGAAAATTTGCTGCTTATTTTCGAAGAACACAAGGCTTACATAATATATCCGGATTATGTGTATATTTTAATATTACAATTTGATATGAATTTATTAAAAAAATATTAGCTACATATTATTATTTAAAATTAATATAATCAATGTCCAACTATGGTTCATAGGTTTTTAGCTTTTTTTTCGAAATGACTATGCTACTAACCTAGTGAGGTCTTTACAGCTTCAGCGGACTACTAAGGCGAGCGCTGAAGGCACTCAGCCGATTTTGGTTAGGTAACATACTCAAGGGAACACGGCACACCTCGGTTTGGGCTGTTACCGAATTCCCGTATCTGACCTAGTTAATCTATTCTAAGCTATTCATACATATATGCGTTTGTGAGTCATACAATTTTAATTGTATGATTCAAAAATGCTTACATGTATATCGATATTGAAATGAACTAAACTACACGATTCTGTTCCAATAAGGGAAAAGAAAACCCTTCCACTATGTTTATATATGTGCACGTGTGTGGGGTGATCTTAACGTTTAACCAAAACCTGCACTAATATAATTAAATGAAGATATAACCTAAGATGTAACATACTAAACTTAATGTAGGACTAAACTGCTAATACAGCTATCGGAATACATTTGTAAATGCTTGGAAACAGATTTTCAACCTAAGTGTTATGTAACAACATACTATAACAATTTTTATTTTTCGAACTGACTTCGCTATTGACCCAGTAAGGTCTTAACAGCTACACCGGACTACGACTATAACAAAACTGTAATATCATATTATAATTTTACCATCATATTTTTCCTACACCAATCTATGCGCTGTCCGAATTCACTATATATTTTTTTTTTATAGAAGCACGACAAAGTTACTGCACTAAGCCTGATGTTAAGCATAGTACAATCCAAAAACATCGGCAACCACCGAGAGACAAGTTATCCATCGCCGGTCGCCGCTGTCATGCCGGCCATAATGACGAAAGTCACCCGGTACCGGATATGCACAGGCTGATCCCGAAACGCGACGCGCAGAAGCGAGTCACCATGACGGGTTTTTTCGCCATATGCATGGTGGTTGCGACCCAGTCGGGCTGTCGTTCGTTGATCAGCAGGGTGCACCACGTGCAGGTGATGTTGGCTTGGGTGTCTCAAGTCTTAAGATGTTATTCGACACCCCTTACACCCCAAAATATAATAATAGTAATATAATTTATTTCAAACTCATCCCAGGATTACATACAAATTTCTTAGTACATTTACAAGTTTACAAATTAGTGTTAGTAATTATAATATAGATTTATAAAAAAAAAACAAAGAACATAATATAACAGTAAGTGGAACTCCTCGATGATATTGGAAATTCACTGTTCGACTGCATGTATTATGCCTGAGCCATAGTACTTAAGAATATTCAATTTATCTATTTGTTTTTTTATAGTAGGTGGTAGAGCCACGCTAAAGCTATTACTGGTTCTATCATGAATAGGTAGGCCCATCCGGGCTAGTACAACTTCTCTAACAGAAAACCGACGTGAAGTAACAGTGTTTGCATTGTTGCGTATTGTTCGGTCAGTGAGCGCGCAGGAGATGCAGCTCCCTTCCCTCTTTCATTTCCCTTCCCCTCTCTTCCCAATATACAGGCTGGCAACGCACTTGCGACTCCCCTGATATTGCCGGTGTCTATGGACGGTGGTGATTACTTAACATCACATGACCCACCTGTTCATTTGCCAAAACAAATATAGAGCTTTTTAATAATAATTCTAAAAAGAAGTATACAATATTTTGTCGAGAGTCTGTAGCAGATTAAAAGGCGAAATATTAGGAAGCGCAATTTAGTGCGCCGCAACGTTTTATGTCTCTCGTTTTTATCTGGCAGGTTTCTTTGTGCCTGGCATACTGTTATCTAGCGTACTGGCTGTTGGATGGTCGACTTTATCATAAACAGCTATATATTATAACCAAAGAGCTAGACTGCTGTTTATATAAGATCGTTTGAATTTCGCTTTTATTAAATTCAATAGTTGTTCAAGAATCAAATATAATATTAAAAATGTCTAAACAAATTGTTATTAATGTGCTGATATTAAAACCTTATACAAATAAAACAAATTTTGTAACTTGATAAGTAATAAACTTTTGCCTTTACTCCCAAAATTACTTCTAAAGTTAGTTACATTTCTCTAAATAAATTATTATTCGATTTATACATTAGTAAATTCTATTTATTTTTATATACGAGTAAAACAATTGTAATAAAGAAGTAAAGCGAACTTGAAAAATTTTCTCAATCCCCAGATCAAAGTTACGTTATTTTTTTTTTTTATCAAAGGAGGCAAACGAACTCGTGGGTCACGTGATGTTAAGTGATCACCACCGTCCATAGACACTAGCGACATCAGGGACGTCGCAAGTGCGTTGCCAGCCTGTATATGAGAGAAGGAGGAGGGGAAGGAAAGGGAAAGAAGGAAAGAGGAAGGGACGTGGGCCTCCGGCTCTCTCACTGACCGAACGAAACACAACAATGCAAGCACTGTTATTTCACGTCGGTTATCTGTGAGAGGGGTGGTATTACCCCGGAGGAACCGACCCATTCATGCTGAAACCAAAAATAGCTTCAGCGTGACTCTACCACCTACTAAAATATAAACTAGATTTAGTGATGATGTTTTTGATTAAGTTCAGAAAACGCCCAGCTCTTGTGATGTCATCTAGATTTTACTTTACTAAAATAATAAATTATCACTA
>JACEII010000027.1:4908098-5049385 GCA_014332785.1 Antheraea mylitta | reverse complement strand
ACCCTCGTCGGGTCATTTACAATACGATGTAGAGTGCTCAAAGCTCTCTCACCTGTAGCTGAGACCTAGGACGCTTGTTAGAACGCGACAAATAAATTCAAACTTTACTTAACACTTGTATTATCAAAGTAATTAAAATGAATCATCGCTTTACCTAGTAATATGCTTATATTATCTTAAGTTATTAATTCTTTGTACACCGTTTGTATATTGTCAAAGATTGTATAACTGCGTAATAAGTGTTGGTAAATCTTACACACAGTAATAATAATATGTATCTAGTAAATTAACAGAAAATATCACATTAATTTTGAATTTTATAAAAATATAAACTTTATGATTCGTTTGTATAGAAGCACAGCAAAGTGGTAGTAATGTTGTTTTTATACTTTGTAGGTTTTTAGAATTCGACAACAATCTTGTCTGATGATAACGATGTGTTTTAAGATCTATTTCTCAAGTGCCGTTACCGGAATACTATAACAGGTACTTTGCGATAGACTTTGAGTGTTACTCCGAAAGCTACGAATTACAAGGATAAAAGAATGTGGTGTCGTAGGACACCAAGTAGGAACGAAGTTCCTTCGGCTAATGTAAAATCGACACAATTTGCAAAAAAAAATTGTGCTCAATTTTATGTAATCGTAATTCTAATTATCAATTAAAATAACAAAATATGTCTCTTTATTTTTGTTTGTCAACATAAAATTACATAGAAATAGAAATAATTACAAAAAAGGAGAAAGAGAAAGGTATTGTATAATACTCGCTTGTGTATACGACTGTCGCGCCTGCGTACGTCTCATTTAACGGTTTTATTCCACGCACTTTTCATTACGGTTTTACTATCACATTTTTTTCAGTTCGGTCGTGCAGCAAAATCCCTATCTCCTCCAAGCCTGCCGTAAGGAACTTCGTTCCAATAACCTAAGTCAAAACTAAGAGATTATCTTAAACTTTGTAAAAAAATGTCTCTAAAACTACCGATTCAATTATAAACATTCTATCTGTAGTAAGATGCGACATCGTTCTTGTATTGTATAGGTTTTTTTTTATGCGTATTTTATTTTTTTACCAAATAGCTGATGCCCGCCACTTCATTTGCGTCTATTATTATCCTAATAATATTTTTTATCTACAAAAAAATAAACTTTATACCGCTTTTCCCATGGTAGGAAGTCCTCTTATTTTTTTTCTTGCACTGACTATGCTATTGGCCTTGCAAGGCCTTTACAGCTTCACCGGACTAAAAGCTCTCTTTGATCAACGCATTGTTCTTATAAAACATTCTTAAAACTTGAATAACTTTATATTATGTAAAGCTACTGCAATATTTTTTTAAACAAAAACCAAATGGCAAAGAAGTAAAATGAGATCTATTGAGTAATTCTTGAGTGATAAGTGCAAAACTGCTGCTTAAACAATATAATAAAATACTATTTTTATGTACAACATAATTTGTGTTATGCGTAAGTAGCGATATTAGATAAAATAATAATTTTATTAAATAAGTTTGGGCGACGTTAGTATGGATGTTATAAAAGTGTGGGGACAACCTAGGTAGACGTCATCTTTAATACAGGTAAGTAATATACTACTTCTATATACTATATTACTATATATTCTTTATAACTATGTTACGGCTATACGTAGAAATGTGAACGGTCCGAAGATCCGCACGAGAATGATCCCCACTCCTTCTTCGCTACGCCTTTTGTAGTTTTGGTTCATATTAGAGGGTAGAGAGTAACGTATCTTAGTGCAAATACTTTTTATCGCTTAAACCAACATATATAATCACTTTGTATACATATATATATATATATATATATATATATATATATATATATATATGCTCTTATTTTATTTTATGCCTATATGATAGAAAAGTACACGTATTTTATTCAAGTCGTAAAAATATTTCTACACTGCTAATTTTGGATAAACCTCATGAGATATATCCACATACTTAGGGCCTATGTATTTTAAGAGTGCCTTCAGATAAGTTTACATTAGTGTATATACATCTTCCTTAAGTTGTCTTATAGTAAACATTTTTATTTTTAGGTACCTATATTGTCAAATTATTTGTGACAATACTTTGATATTTATATCCATATTTAATTAAATATATTAGTCACGTTGGGAATATAATATATATCAGAATTATTTTTTCTAGAATAAAACCAATTTGTATAATAAAACAACCTTAACAAAATGTTTCACCAACATTTTATTTTATGCCTTCTTTTGTAATAATTATAAAACAAAACCAGCAGATCAGTTAAAGGACAGCGCTCCTATCTGGCTCAATTACATTTTAAAAGGTAGACGAAGCTTTTACTAAGGTGTTTCATTAAAAATTTCCTTCAAAGGGGCTGGGGCTTGTCTCATTATTATATAGGATTTGAAGAGCGCAAGATGTTGCCAACGACGAAACTCCACTACGGTTTACCTAAGACGATCTCTTAGTCTAAAATGAGCTGGTTAATATTAAACGTTCTGTTTAGTCTCGTTTCATTATAAAGAGAATGGTTAAATATTTTAAAAGATAATTACAAAAGAGTAATTAACTATGAAATGTTAAATATGTTAAGAGAAAATAAATTTACCTTCGACTTGGTAGGAAATTATAATTAATATTATAACCGCGAATGTGAATTTGTCTGTTTGTTACGCTGCCACGCTGTAACTTTGTTTTTATCGAACTGACTACGCTATTGACCTCTTAAGCTCTTAACAGCTTTATCGGACTATTAAAGCGAGCGCTTAAGTCACTCAGCCGACTGTATTTGGGCAACTAGTTCAAAGGTGTATGGCATACCTCGGATTGGGCTGTTGCCTGATACATGCAATTCGCGACCTATTTTTTTTTACGTGGGGAAATCCCTTATGGATACCCACCCTCTCGGGGGAGAGGGTGGGTTATCTCCGACTCGCACTGACTGAAACCCCACGGTGTATGTCTTCCGCTATAGTTGGGACGGCACGAGATCTCTAGAGACTTCATCGTGCCACCCCAGCGGTAGGCCCAGCAGCAAAAGTGCTGCCGCTGGGCCTCGTGTTGTAAGGAGACAGCCAGGTACATACCGGCCGTCTCCCTCGTCCGCCGGACCCGTGCAATGGGAAGATGGGCCCCCGACCCATCTTCCCTGGTCCGGTTACGGTAGGAGGAGGCAGTCAAACTATCAACTCCTCCTACCTGTCCTCCGTTGGCGGAGACAGCCACTTTGAGGATCCTGCTCACCGACCCTCTTCGCAGCCTCCTTCTGCGAGACGACTTCCTCGCAAAAGGAGGCCATAGCATTCCACACATCCTCTCTGCCGAGCATGGCCGTAACCACGCTTGCCAGCGAGAGATCCTGGCCTACCGCCGCAGCCAACGTGCGTTGCTGCTACTCCCACGCAGCGCACTCCGATCGGAGTGTGCTGTGCAGTGTTCGCGCGACCTATCTGAACTAACCTAAGCGAAGCTACTTATTCATCCTTGTGTAAATTATTAAGTAGTCCGGAGAGGCTGTTAAGACATTGCTGGGTCAATAGCGCAGTCACTTAAAAAAAAAAAACATATATGTGTACCAAGCATATATTATACCTCGACAACTTCTATATGTATTTAGTGTCGGATAATTTTTCTAAACTATTTCAGTTCAATAATGGAAAAATATAACCCTTCCATTTTCATGTGTAAGCATGTGTGTGTAGGTGATATGCGTTACGTTGTAGCAGTGATGTAAGATTTTGTATCACTGTAACGTGCGAGCAGTGTACTCAAGGGTTCCACGCCGAGGATACGGACCTACGCTTGAGCCGCTGCCGAGGCGGACTTAGTCTGGTATGCGGGAGCAAAATTGTCCCCCAGATCATGTTGCATCTGTTCAGTTGATCATTATGATGCGATCAGTACTACAGAAAAGGACATGATGAAGAAATGAAAGGTATATAATAATTGGATATATCAAATTTATTTTAACACGAGTGAGTACAATTACAATACAGTTACAACTCATAACGCTGTCTATAGTCGTAGTCCGCTTAAATATTTCTTTCTTTTTTTGTTATTCGTTTCCATATCCCGAATAGAATTCTTATCGAATAAACCGCAGCGCGGATTCTATATCATTAATTAACGCAGGGTAGAAGACTCTAGAATCCTGAAGTCATTATTGATTCGATTCAAGAACGTTAGAGGCAGTCTATTTTGAACCCAATTATATTCTGTTCCCATGATCGATGAGTCACACCATTCTTTATTTATTTGTTTCAAGATCCTATAAAGAGTGTAGGAAGAATATTCATTAAAATATGTATTTTCTTATTTTACTAGCTGACCCGTGCAACTTCGTCTGCACTAAATTGGTTATCATTGGTTTCAATTGTATTTTTAAACGCGAAAAAATTTAATAAAACTGTTACCCCATTGCAGCCACAACTACCGTTTCCAATTGTGAATCCAAACTATCCACGGACACACTCAAACATATACCCAGATTATATGTGTTTTTTTTTTTAAATAAGCCTAGAACCCATTCGAAGCATCATCTCCCAGGATCAATTAAGATAAAAAGTAACCTACATAAAACTAAATAAACATCTCTGCCGCTTACTTTATCATAACTATCTTCAAATTGTATTAAAACATTTTTATACTCCATTGTATTGAAGAAAAATATATGAACACCGTATCGAAACGTCAAACATCGCGCCGAAGCGTCAACTGTCACTTGCTTGAAACTATTGTCTAAGAGTTATTAACTGTTTCGAAAACGTATTTTAAATATATTTCCAATATATTTTTATAAATAATCTCTGTACCACTCACAACATAGTACCTATCACCTTTTGGTAATTTATCCATGTTGATATGTTTCTATTGTAGATTATTCTACATTGTTACACTAAATATTTGGTATTAAATTTATAACGTGTATTTGTCACACTTGATATTGGCAAAATTACCTACATAGGCAGAGGCCATACCGGAAAGAATCAATCAAGCCAGTTTTATATATTATATTCATCCGAACAACGGGCTACCTGGCTGCTAGTGTGAGTTGCGTTTATTTGTGCATATCGTACCTTTAAAGACAAAAATATTGATTTTAGGATGCTTTTTTTCACTAACTTTGAAACGTTATTAAAATGGAATTAATATTGAAAGACATTTTTGGTATTGACAATAATGTGCTTGATGCTATTTTTGGAAATAAAAATAAAAGTAATCTTAACCCATGTTAGAATAGTAGTAATTTTATTATTATTATTATATTTAGATATAAATAAGTACAAATTTCATCTTTCAGACTAATGCAGTTATTTACTCAATATTTAGACCGATTTATTGCTATAAAAATAATATGTTTATAGAATATAGAATATAGCTATAGCTATAGGTATGGTTTGGTGTAGTACTGCCTGCACGATAAAGATAGCGATAATTGTGGCAGCGTATGTTATCGACGCATTTTTTTTTTCGAAATGTAAACGCTGTTGACTGGAAAGGTCTTTACAGCTTCACCGAACTATTGAGGCGAGCACTGAAGGCACTCAGCCGACTTAGGATATTTGGGCAACCAACTCAAGGGTGCACGGCACACCTCGGCTTAGACTGGCGCCTGTTTTGACAAAAATCGTGACCTATCTGAGCTAACCTAAGCTAAGCTATCTAGATATACGTATATAAGTTATTGAAACATGCATGTGTACCAAGCATGCGTGCTTCAACAACTTCTATATGTATTTTGTATAGGAAAAATTCCTCTAAACTATATAGGATAGGATAGGATAGGATAGGATAGAGAAAAATAAGGGTAGAACTCTTTGTCGTTTATTTCTCTGAAAAAGAAAAACAGCGTATAAGCGTGTAGGTGTGCACGTGCGTATAGGTGATGTATGCGATGTTGTAGCAGTGATGTAAGGTTTTGTGTCACTGTATCGCGTGAGCAACGTACTCAAGGACTCCACGCCGAGAGATCTGACCTAGGCTTGAGCCGCTGCCGAGGGGGGCCTAGAGGTATGCGGGAGCGAAATTTACCCCCAGACCACGGCAGCGTGATTTGTGGTTATGCGGGCGTGGGCGAGAACACGCTGTGTTTAAAGAGACAGGCTGGTACTGATCGTACGCTGACGTGATTGAATCAGGAGGATCGGTAAAAATGTGTCGCGGTCGTCTTCTATACTGCGCAGCGTTGGGTACGGATTCATAGTTCGCAGCGGATACCACTAATGGGCTGGGATGATTCGCGGCGTTTTCGAAATAACTACCTGTGAGTGATTTTATATACGCCCAGACAGAAGACATCTCCAGGTCCCTGTGGAGACCCTTATTCCGGACATACCACGGGGCACCGGTGATTTTACGTAGGGCTCAGTTCTGGAGAACCTGCAACTTTTGAATACGATTTTGCGCATGTGCAAAGACCAAACAACTGTACGTCATAATCGGACGGATGCAAGTTTTATATAAAGTGAGTTTATGTCTGGGGGACATTTTACTCTTATGACAAAGCAAATGATAGAGACGACCCAAGACTATAGTGGCTTTGTTTCGCACTCTATCTGTGTGTGAATTGAAATTTAAGTGTTTATCTAAAGTGACGCCGAGATATTTCATCACGCCGGCCCAAGGTATTTCGGTTTCGTATAGCCTGATGGTCGACGACACATATATTTAAGATGGTGTCAATCCCAAGTCATACGTTTACGTTTATCGTTGTTTCAATGTATATGGTGAAATCTTAATATCAATAAATAATTTATAATAAAATGAAATTTGTTCTTTCCTATAGAAAAAAATAATTGGTTTGAAATTTATTATTTTTATTTATAAAATATATTAGCGGGTATATATATGATGGTTTATAAAAAAATGTGCCTGACTGTGATAAATTCATGTTTTTAAATGCGTTTAAAAGTTACTGAAATAAAATGTTCCTAAACTTATTCATAATTCAAAATTAATCAAATCAATATGCGTATTAAAAATACAACGTTAATCGACTACCAAGTGTCCTAAATTCTGTCTATTGATATATTGATAATTTGTGTAGGTGGTAGAGACACTCTGAAGCTATAACTGGTTCCAGAATTAATGGGTAGGCTCGTTCGGGCTAATACCACCCTCTCACAAAAAATCAACGTGAAATAACAGTGCTTACATTGTAGTGTTTCGTTTGTTCAGTGTGAGCGCCGGAGGCCCACCTCTCTTCTCCTTTCCTTCTTTGCCTTCCCTTACCCTACCCCATATACAGGTTGGCAACGCACTTGCGACACCCCGGGTGTTGCTAGTGTCTATAGACGGTGGTGGTCACTTAACATCACGTGACCTACCTGTTCGTTTGCCTCCTATGATACAAAAATATATATATTGATATATTAAAGAACCAGCTATTCTAAAATTCTTGTTCTTCCAACGTTGCCGGCTCTTGTACTAAGGTGTCGCAAAAAAGTCTAGTTACGTTAACTATAAATTTTTATTTTTCGTTATCCTGGAGAACCCCTTGCGTTTTATAGAAGAAAACTATCCTGGATGTAGCCTTGTAATATCAGTTATTACTCTGTTAAATTTCGTTAAAATTGGTTCAGTATTTTCAGAGTAATACGGATTTAGATTCTAAGCTTTAATCCTTTATCCTGGAAAACCCTTTGCGTTTTATGGGACAAAAAGTATATTTGATGTAATCTCATAATATTAGTTATTACTATGTCGAGTTTCGTCAAGATTGGTTCAGTAGTTTCAGAGTGATGCGTGTTCATAGGGACAGACAGACAGACAGACAGACAGACAGACAGACAGACAGACAGATAGACAGACAGACAGAAAGACAGACAGACAAAAATTTTAAAAATATTATTTTTGGCTTCTATATCGATAACATAGTCTATTCTGATTAAAATTTTCAAAAAATATTTAATGTACAGATTTCGACTTGTTACAGTTTTATTATAGTATAGATAACAAAATTTTCTTAAAAACTATACTCGTTGCTTTTATATTTGATGTTAATAAATCTGAATAACTTTTGGTTTATAAGGACGCCACAGTCAGGCCAGATAATTACGTAGCGGCTCCAGGTGAAATGTTTGATGCTTTAATCAGGTGACGAGCGGCGGACACGCTTGCACCGTAATTAGAATGTCTCCTTATACAGCCGGAGCTTCCATCTCTGTCCTCTAAAATCAAGCTGAATACCAAAGTGTTGCGGCAAGAACCAATTTCAGTACCATGGTGTCGTTAATGAGATTATAGATTTACGTTTTTAGTCCTTAGAGATTATAGATTGAATAACTTTATTTTATTTTACTGATTGAGATTGAAAACAAAAATTAGTTTACGATTTTGTAACCATGAGGTTTGCATTACTAATTTATATATTTACTGGTGTTCATCAGTTGCGATGATCTTTATTTTTGTAAACAGTCTTCATCAGTCTTTTTAGCAGCTCTCCTAAATTCGAGCTTGTTCGTAATATAATCTAGAATTTAATATAAAACAAAGATAAAATATTATTATAGAAAACTAAATTTGGCATTTATTTAACCTTAATTTAATTATATGGGCAGAGATTATCTATACTTATATTATAAAGAGGTGAAGTTTGTTTGTGAGGTTGTAGGGGGTAATCTCAGGAACTACTGGTCCGATTTCAAAAATTCTTTCATTGTTATATAGCCCATTTATCGAGGAAGATTATAGGCTATATATATTATCACGCTAAGACCAATGGAAGCAGAGCAACAATGAAGAATGTTTAAAAATCGGGGTGTTTTTTCCGCTTGAGAGCTTTCGCTGTATATTAGTTAGTCCAAATTAACTATGTCCACGTGAACGAAGTCGCGGGCAGAGGCTAGTTGTATATATAATAATACCTAGAGGTTTAGGCGGATTCTTGGAATGCCATGTCTTTATATTTTATCCAAAATCTTGTTTTACTTGACTCTATATTGTGTAATGTTGGTACTACATTACGTAATATAGTTTGGTTATTGTGCACAAGTGAAGTGGATCAGAAGTAATACCATGGAGCATAGATTCTGACTTGCCACAAAAACTCCCAGTAAAGTTCTAATAAGACGGTCGCCATCTTGTTACTTCATTGAAATTATATCAAGAAACTTGTTATATCGTTACTTGACAATGGCAATGGAGGTAATAGTCTAATAAAAGACTGGTTGTCAAAAATAAAATAGTAGAATACCTACGTTGTGTTCTGCCCATCTATTTTCAGAGCGGTCAAAAAGTTTGGCGCAAACTGTTCCCTTTATGTAAAATTTCATTGCGGTCATTTTAGACGTTTTGTCGTAAAATGATGATGAACAAATACTGGAAGGACAAATACAGACTACTTACTGTTTCATTTATAATTTATATAAGACTGCTTTATACTTCCTTATACAGTGTAATTAAGCACTTATACAGTTATATGGCGGGTTAAAGCTCCAAATATGTTATTAAAAGTAAACCTCGTTTGACACATTTCACTATTTATGCATATACCCAATGTACACTTTTTTTTCTTTCTCTTTATTTTAACGAGGCTTCAGTACATCCTGGATGACTATGCCAGTAATGTACACTTTACAAGGTATGTTAAGTGGCGTACGAGTCGTACCTACAAATCTTTTTGAAAAATGTAAAAAATTCTATAATTGTTCATATTCTCACAATTTCTAATTTCTTTAGTACAATTTTAAAAAAGGTGTACGGAGTTGCTGGCACAGCTAGTCTTATATAAATATGAATTGCAAATACATAAAATAAATTTGCAATTAATAATATTGTGTAAACACATTCGCTTTGCTTTGCTTATTCATTAAACCTCATTTCTTTTGGCTAGTGATCATCTGGTGGTCTAGACATAAGGACCGTGAAATATGATGAATAAAGATACTTTTAAATAAAGGCTTTAACTCCTCGATGGAAAGCAAACAAACTCTCGTCTATGGCTATTAAATAAAGTAAACCAGTTGACAAGCAGAGGAGAAAAAGGTACTGAGCTGTTTTGTCTTCGCCTGTCTATAAATAGATTTCTGTTGTAGTCATTTTAAACTAAATTCACAATTATTTTATCTCGGTAAACTTATTGCACTATAAAACCTTATAAGAAGTGGAGTGATAAGACATGACAATTCTTTATGATTAGATCACGACTACCAGTATAGTATGGAACACCTCTCATAATGGCAAGTACGAATGTCGGGATCGTCCTATGTAAATTCGGAAACCTAACTGGATAGCACGCTTACACAGAAAGCAGTGAAAGAGTTTTATTTTTTTCCCTTATCGTACTGAAATAGTTTAGATACTTCCGATAAGAAATATATGTAAGGGTTGTTGAGATATGTATGCTTGGTACACATATACGTGTCAACAATTCATACATATATGAATAGTTAGCGTAGCCTAGGTTAGCTCAGATAGGTCGCGAATTGCATGTAACAGGCAACAGACAAGCCGAGGGGTGCCGTGCACCCTTGAGCTAGTTGCCAAAATAAAATCAGCTGAGTGCCTTAAGCGCTCGCCTTAGTAGTCTGGTGAAGCTGTAAAGGCCTCGGAAGGTCAATAGCGTAGTCACTTCAAAAAGAAAGTTTTGTATGAGTCCATTGCCGACTCTGTCGTGATAACTATACAAACATAGTGATAAGTTTCAGTTACTTTGTTATCTGTTTCGCCTTTTATGATCGATGTATACGTACTTGTCGAGTGGTATACAAGCTAGATTGACAGCGACGACGATATAAAACTGTTATAGACTTCTCAAAATTAAATTTATTAGATCAGGGTATCTTCCATAGAATATTGTCGACACCTCCAAGTGATAAGGCCAAGATTTCATGGAAGTTTGTGATTCATTCTTAAAAAATGTTTGTGAATATGCTAAAGTACGATGGAAATAATGTGTTTTTATGAATCTAAATGAAATTAGGAGTAAAAAAACATAATAAAAATTGTGTTCGGTTAGGTGACCCCTATCAGAGACTGTTCTTTATGTAAAGGGGCAAATGGATCAAATCCAATAATTTCATTTAATGTTTAGGAAAAATACTCATTTACTGAAAATCTTCTTCTTATATATAGGCTGAACGTTTAAATAGTTGCAATATTTATGGAGGATACTCTGCAGTCAATTCTTCGGTTAAATCAATAAAAAATAGGTGTTTTGATCTAATTATCTAGAAAAATACAAAATCATACACAATACTCTACGCGTCTATGTTAAAGCATAGTGTCAATGACAGTCGAGTGATCAGTGACCGTCAGGATTAAAAAATTTGTTTTTATTGCCAGTTTTATTGAAAGTTATTAACTCAGGGTTGCCTATTGTAGCTTTTAACATCGGTCATTGCACCTAGATTGTTTTTATACTTTTGAAAATGTAGAACAAAATTTAACGTAGGTTTTCTTGGTTGTTTATTAGTATATGTTTTTATATTATTATTTTATATGTTAAATGTGACCACGGAGTGTCATATCCTAGAATACTGCGAATGATTAAATTTTCATCTGGTACATATAAATAAAAAATAAACGTCTGCATTATTTCGTTATCATGAAGTAACCACTGGACAGATTTTGATTTTTTTTTTCACTTATTAGACACGTAGTACATATGTAAAAAGTTTACAAGATTACAATTTCCATAAGCACTTCGCGTTGGGTGATGTGTGTTTTCTTGTCGTGAAGAAGTGAGGCTATAATTACTACAATGTACTTATTATATAAGTAGAATGTATAATTAAAATAAACTACGCAAACGAACTCGCGGGTATCAGCTAGTCTATAATATAAAAACGAATCGCTGAATGTGTTGCTAAGCGTAAATCTCGATAACAGCTGAACCGATTTTGCTAATTCTCTCTTGTTGTGTTTGTTATTGTCAGGAGAAGGTTTTTAGGCAAAAAGCGCATATTTTAATATACTTAATGCGGATAATACACAAAATGTTACAAAAAAAATTAGTTTTAATTGAATTTCCATGCGTTCAGTATCGTGGTTATACTAGGGGCGCACACGATGACTACCTGCTTGAATTTCGATACAGTTCTATATAATAAAAACAGAGGGAGAAAAAATGGCATAAAGGGGGCATAACGCTTTTCCTTACGTGACGATCTCTAATAGTCAATATCAACCGGAAGCCGCGGTTGTTCCAAAAAAGAAGAATGTAAATTAAAATCACATCGTAAAATCGGTAACTCATAGTTAATCTTAATAATGACTTGCTCTTATCGATTTTAATAAACTCACAAAAGTGCAGTAAGTAGAAATATAGTTTTGGATAAGTATAATGAAGACATTTTCATTTTTATCCACAGGTATAAGTATGTGACAATTTTAGAACCACTTAATATTCTACGCCGTAGAAACGGTATTTACATAAGACAGTTAAGGTAGAAGCTATCGAAGCTTAAGTTATGTAGCGTCTGTAAGAATAACTCAATAATTCAAATATTGGAAAAGAAATCCAATATTTTACAAGACAGCTGCAAGTACTCCTAAAAGTCTACAAGTTTTTATGTCTTTTGTAAGACTTGAATTTAAAAACTTTGGTTTGAATGACTGAATCTTTTAAGTAGATTAGTCAATCCATGATAGATTTATAAAATGTAAGTAATTTATTTTATGAAAATAAATGATTTATACTTTTTTTAAAGTTTTGGTTGAAACTGAATGTATATTAGGAGACATAATCCATAGTGCGTAGCTGAAGTTTGCTGCATATATTATATTGTTTCAATTATAAGCATCTTAAGCAATTTAATAGTTTTCAGTAAACCAAATTAATAGTCTATATGATCCTTCTGAATTTTATTTAACAGCCATGTATAAAAAATTACGTCGATGTATTGCATTTTTGGTAGAACAAGATCAAGACTGCCGTATTGTAGCAAGATCAAGGCTAAGACTGGCCAATGCAAAACTTGAATATCCACGATTTTTTCCAACATTAAACAATTGTAAGTAATTAATTTATACAAAACAAATTTATTTATATCACAAAGAGTATAGTTTATTTAGCAAAATTTAAATCTTACACGATATGCTATATAGTATCCATTTACATTCAATATGCGTCATTTTTGCGTTACTGACAGAGACGTCTTATTATAGATTGTGCGACAAGTATATCACTATTATATGCTGTTTGATAGCCGCAGTGGTTCGCTGATGTTCCAAAGAATAAAGTAAGTCCAGGTACTCAGAACGGATACAAATACAGTTTACGTTGGCCTCACAAAGAATATTGTAGTCGTAAGAATAACTAGATTTGAATATGAGTTTATTTGTTTGTTACGCTTTCACGGCTTAACTATTTACAACTCAACAAATGGTTTTTTTATTGAATTGCCACTAACAATTTTTACTCTAATCAGAAATTACGATCACTACCAGCTTGTCTTGTCAAATAGAGCGTGTTCACGTCCACACCTGCGTAACCACAAATCATGCTGCCTTGGTCTGGAAATAACTTTGCTCCGGCACACCAGATTAGGCCCCACTTGGTAGCGGCTCAAACCTAGGTCCGATCCCTCGACGTGGAGCACTTGAGAATGCTTTTCTCGCGTTACTTTGACACAAATCCTTACATCACTGCGACAAATCACCTTCATACACATGCACGCTCACATGCTTAAACATGAAAGTGGAAGGGTTTTATTTTTTCTCTTATCGAACTGAAATAGTTTAGAAAAATTATCCGACACAAAATACATATAAGAGTTATTGAGGTATGTTTGCTTGGTACACATATATATTTCAATAATTGTTGTTGCTTTGCTTAGGTCATGAATTGCATGAATCAGGTAACAGCCCAAGCCGAGCGTGCCGTGCACCCTTAAGCTAGTTGTCAGAATAAAATCTGCTAAGTCCCTTAAACCCTCGCCTTAGTAATCCAGTGAAGCTGTTAAGACCTTGCTAGGTCAAAAGCGTAGTCAGTTCAAGAAAAAAAAAACAATCAGAAATGCCATATTAGTGCTCTGTATTCTTTGTATTCAGTCGCTATTAATTATAAAATTGAAGTAAAAATACTTCTACAGACAGAAATACAGATTTCTTAATACATATAGATATTTAAATTAGTTACAGTATTTTTAGGATGTTGAAAGCAATATGAGTAAATAGTACATAAAAACAACATTGATATCATATAATAATAGAACTTTTGTAACATCAGAAATATCCATTCGCTTAACTACCTCATTTGGGATTAAATTTTCTTACCTTTTCCTAGAATGTTTCGTATATATCTGATTATATCTGCCTACGTAATCCCTTACGAACTTACTTCCGAAGAATAAACACGAGCACAAAGAGAAAAGCTTTGCGTTTTTTCCTTTGGCGGGTTATCTTTCCAATTTTATAATATTCAGATCGAGACGGATTCGGATTTTAACTTTTTCTGACTTTATTATTCATAAATGCAAAGGCGATAGATATTAGCTGAACTCGCTTCTGAATTGAAGGATTAGATTCCGAAGTTGTATTGGATCATGTCAATATTGTGATGATCTCGGGGTAATACCATTGAAGCGATAATACATACTGCTATACATTTTAATATTCCATCCAATATCATTTTCTTCACATCGGTTACAAGGTCTCTTTTTCCAGGTAATGTTTCTATATAAAATAGAGACTGTAGTGGTGTACGTATCACTAAAAAACTGTTGGTTAGATGTAGATCATTTTAGCGTAACTTCTCAGACAGACGGTCTTTATCTAAAAAAAGTTTTTTTTATATCATAGGAGACAAATGAACAGATGGATCACCTGTTTTTAAGTGATCACCATCGTCCATAGACACCAGCAACACCAGAGGAGTTGCAAGTCCGTTACTAGCCTACGTTGGGAAGTGGGGAGAGAGAAGAGGAAGAATGGAAGGAAGAGGAAGGGAGGTGAGCCTCCGGCGCGCTCACTGACCGAAAGAAACGTAACAATGCAAATACTGTTAATTCACGTCGGTGTTTCTGTGAGAGGGTGGTACTACCCTGGACGAGCCGACTCATTCATGCTGAAACCAGGTATAGCATCAGCATGGCTCTACCACCTACAGATTATCATAATCGTTACCTATCATCCTATCATAACCTATTATCATAATAGCTTTATTTAATATTAATTGAACAAAGTTTTAAGGAACTACGATTTTTTAAGCACTACGCGTTAATGTATATTTTCTTACCATGAAAAAGTGGGACAAGCGATGTAATTCTCATGTTTTTCCTGTATACATAAAATATATTATTAAGGTAATAATGCAAAATGAAGTCACCAGCTAGTCTTAAATAGGTATACCAACTCCATTTTGTTAAATGACTCAAAGAAGAATCAACATTATCTACATCAGCATTTAAATAAGACTTTTATTCTATTAGACTACGATCAATATAATTTTGATTATAATGTGATATTTTTATCAAAGAAAACTTTCTAATACAGTTAATTACTTAAAGTACTTTGTTTTTCCTTTGAGCGTAATTATTGTCACAAAACACGTATAATTATAAGTACAATCAAACTTAAATTAAAACTTTGCATGTCTAATAATTTATGAAAACTTGAAATATATTAATGGAAAATTGATTTGGAGTTGTATTATATTTGAAAAGGAATCATTACATCGACAAAAGTGAAATTATATTATTTTTTGTTTCAGAAGAGCGATGTGAAACACATAAGTAACCTATTCAGAATGGACGAGTTATCGCATTCAGCGAGGGGTGCCATGGCTCTCTTCTGGATTTTTACTGGATTAGCTACCGTGGGAGCCGTCAAAGTTGGTATAGAACCACTTCCAAAAGGTAAGTGTTTTTAATCTTAACTATCGCTTAATTGCCACTGAGATATTTGACACAAAACATAGGTGGCAAGTTCTTTTATCAGCGCGACTAATATTTCTCACCACCAGGTTTTGCGTTTCTACAGCTCTTTAGTATAGCTGTTACTTATTGGATGTGGACTTACATCCTTACTAATATATGTTAATATGAATTTATTTGTTACGTTTTCCTGCTTTAACTACTTGTCTTGTTAATCGATCATTATGAATTTTTGCATACACACTGTCAGGTTTTTTTTTCTCGAACTGATCATGCTATTGACCTAGCAAGGTCTTAACAGCTACACCAGACTACTACATTGTCAGGTTTAAGGAAAAGTTTATATGTAATTTCTCATCCACCAAAAAGTACTGTTGTTGAGAGATAGGTCAAGTCTACACTAAGGTTAGCGAAGCCGCAGACAAAAACTAGTATTAAATAAATACTGCAACAAAACCCTACGACTAAATTCAACTATATCGTTGACTAAATCTATTAACTACGCATCACATAAAATAAATACTCTTGCAAAGTAAATAACACTGCATTTCCTTCCTTAATTTAGATTTTTTTTACGCTTAAATCAGTAAACTCCCCAATGTTCCTTTCCCAGATGCTGGCACGTCTGATTTCGCTTTAGTTCCCTTTAATTTCCTATCTCTCTTGTCGTGACGTTTATTACGGAGTTACTCACCCACACCAGTTCAACAGAAATGTACTTTGTTCGCGGGTACTAATAACCGTTTGGGAATTAATTTTTATTCGTTCTTAGCTGTCTATTTTCGGACTGCGCCGCTCCGACGCTTTATTGTTTTCGCATTAATTTACAGTCCACAGCTGCGGGTAACGCGGATTTCTAAGGAGTTTTTATCCTGTGCCTTCTGTATTTTCCTTTTGAAAGTGAGAGCTCCTATTAATATTAATTAAAAAGTTTGAATAATTGAATGGATTTGGAATTGTTCCCGGTTTTGTTGGACTTCACCGACAGTGGATTGCGGCAATAATTAAAACTTGAATTCATTATTTGATCATTGTGGATGACAGATTTATATTTCTGCCTATGTTATATTCGATAAATATACATTCAGTACACATTATTCATATATAGAAACCTTAACCTTATAGGATTCATTTCAAAATACTGGCTCCTGAAACCTTGAATAGGTAAAAAACGTTTGGTCTAATTATTAAATGTTGCATGAATACAAGTATGTAAAACTAAATTATACAATTAAATATAAAAGTTGAAATAGGAACTTTTGAAATTATACTTATTTTGGCGCGTTAGGGAAAAATGATGTGAGTAAATTTTTACGATGCGCGCGCACACCGTCACAAAAAACCGACACCCTGAAATTGGCTATAGTCAACATTTTGTTTCTTTGTATTTGTAGTTTGAATTTCTTAGTATTAAAACTTGCACGGTGTTATTACAAAAAAGTTAAACACGTTTTGAACGCTTGCTTTAAAAGGATCTCTCGGTGAATGGTCGCCGTCTTGCTCTTTTGTCTCGCTTTGGTTAGGTTAGGTTACACTTGCGAAAAAAGGATAACACGATCTTACTCCGGGCGAGCGCGGTGAACTTCGTACGAAACCTTTTTTAAACCAAGTATTTAACTTTTTTGTAATAACACCGGCAATGTTTTAAATACCTTTTTGCTATTGGTAGTGTCGTTTTTTCTACAAACGTGGAATAAGGGGAAAAATAAAATTGTTGAATAAAATATTTTTATCTTGTTACGCCAAAGAAGTATAACTTCTAACGCGTGTACATAAGTACATACACACTTTTTTATGGAAAATAATTTAATTTCACTAATATTTATGTCTCAAGTTTTATCCAGCTTGTAGATTGTAAATGCTTTCAGTAAACTCATTGCAAATTAGTGTAAATTAATCAGTTTTCATTAAACTATGTAGTGATGTATACTATAAAGCCGGAACTAAGCGATTCACGGATAAACATGGGCAAACTTTGTTATAGTAGAGCGCTTTGTATCAGTCTTGCAGATCCCTCTTATTATGTCCGAAGCAGTCACACGAACTGCTATAAAACGAATCAAATACGCCCAATTTCAAACAGAGAGCTGTATTGTGAGTACGTCTGGTCCAAGAACAATAATATACTAACAACATATACTAATAACAACATATTACTTACAATATATTATGCTTTTATCTATACACATAATAAGAATGCAAATGTAGCATATGTCTAAGAATAAAATACATTTCAATCATTTTTAGAAATGTCTGTCGGTTTGTTTGAATATGCATCACTATTAAAATACTACTTTCATGGTAAAATCTTTTCAAGAAACTCATAAAGCATATCTTCGAGTAACAGTTCGAGTTACTTTGTTAAAATAGGTGCGGTCTATCAAAAGTTATTGTAATTTTATTGACGACGCGACATCAATGTGAGAGTAAATTAGATAGTAATTGGATTTAACACATTCCAATGTATTTATTAGTCACTGCTTTGTATATCAGGTTCCACGCGGATGAAGTTACGGGCACAGCTAGTTTTATATATAAGAATGAACGTTGCCAGATATATCGGATATCGATAAACTGCATATATTATTGCTAAGTATTTCTCAAGAAGAAATTTTGTGTGTTATAAATCTTATTATAGTTTATCACTAGACAGCGCTGGAATATGCTACATTGTTTTTGAGGTTGATATTTTAAGTTAACGCGGTTAAACTTGGATCTCCAAACCAAAAGTTTTCATAGCAAAATATAATTTTATAAGAGCATAAAAGTATGAGCAAATTTTCAGAATTAGCGATTCACAAACTTATTAACCGCAGTACTTCTACTAGGGTTTTTTTTAAGACAGTTTGAAAACTTAAGGGAAGGAAATAAGAACTTGTCAGGTTTAAGCGTAACTGTCCTTAATAATATTTAATTAATTTTACTTTCAAATTATTTGACCCAGGAGATTTGCTACTCTTATATCTTTTATGTAGCATACGTTATAACTACTCACTTATACATATAATATACATTGAAATAATCCCAAAAACCCCCTGTTTTTGCAGAAACCTGCACCCCGGACACTTGTTAGCGAATTTTATGTTTTTTTTAAGCTATTGCATAGCTTCTATCGCGGGCCTTGAGCGTGGAGACCGAATCCAAAAATTTCGTAACGAAAAAACCTAACACCCCCCCACTCTGCCTACCATGTAGCTCGGCTGAGCGTTCGCTTAACGTATATATGGTACGATTGTACAAAGCTCGCACGGATCGAGATTTTTTTTTTTTTAAATGACTACGCTATTGACCCAGCAAGGTCTTAACAGCTTCACTGGACTACTAAGGCGAGCGCTTAAGGCACTCAGACGATTTTATTTTAGCAACCAGCTCAAGGGCACACCTCGGCTTGGCTGTTGCCTGTTGCATGCAAAATCGCGACCTATCTTAGCTAACCTAGCTAACTATTCATATATGTATGAGTTGTTGAAACGTATATGTGTACCAAGCATACAAGCCCCAACAACTCCTCCATATATTTATTATCGGAAAATTGAGAGTTTTTCAGTTCGATAAGGGAAGAAAAAGTTAACCCTTCCACTTTCATGTGTGAGCGTGTAGGCGTGCACGTGTGTGGGGGTGATCGTGTAGTGTTGTAGCACTGATGTATATTTGTGTGTCACCGTATCGCGCAAGCAACGCACTCAAGGGCTCCCTACCGAGAGATCGAACCTAGGCTTGAGCCGCTGCCGTGGGAGGCCTAATCGGGTGCGGATCGAGACGAGCTGCTCCGAAATCGGACGAATACGTAATCAGCTGTTTGTGAGAAAGTATACTGGTGGATAGGTATTTATCATCTATGTACAACAGTGAATATCTATACTCGTATAATTTGTGTACAAAGTGTTTTCCTAAATAACTTACATGTATTGTAAGATAATAAAAATATTTTGAACAATATTAACTTCTCGTTTATTTAATAAAAGAAAAAAAATTGTTTTCTTATCGGTCACCACGCTCAAAAAGTGTAACTTGAATTAATATAAAAAAAAAACAAAGGAAAAAAATACTGCATAAATAAAATAAATAAATAGTTATAATTGCATAAGTTAATAAGAAATGCTATGCAATAGCTTTACCGCGGCAGTCCCTGAGTGCCACACGTATTTTTTTTTTCTCGAACCGACTACGCTATTGTTACCTGGTAAGGTCTTTACAACTTCACCGGACTACTAAGACGAACGCTTAAGGCACTCAGCCGATAGGATTTTTTTAAATTGGTGCCTTTGTTACTCTCGAGCACAATTTGATAGATGGTCATTGTACCCCTGACATAAGCTCAGGGCAATAAGTTTGAATTCAATCAATCAATAAATTTAACTAACATATTGAGTCACTTACTAGGTGATGATATTTTTAATTGAGTCAACTTTTATAAACATAATAGACATATTTTGAAAAGAAATATAATTTAATGGTTGTATTTTCACCTTTGAAAAGTTATTTTGAATTGTACTGAATCTTATTATTAAGTATTAAATGATCAAAGCAGTGTAATTGTAGAACCGCAATACAAATATTTCAAGCAAACTCTTTGGTGATATGTTATATTAATATATTTTATTTTAACTAGAATTATATGACTTTGAGACTGAATCAGACTCCAAACCACAAGATGTCTCGTTAAATGGAAAGTATGGGTAGGTGGTAAAGATTATATACTAGTAATTTTAATTTTGTTGAAGGAGAATTAATTGAAGCCGGTTTTATAAGTTATTAATGACTGTAAAAGTTTCTGCTAAGTTATATATAAAACATCAAGTAAGCAAATTTAAACTTGAATACATTTAAACTACTAACAAAATAAAAATCGGACTTTCTTCTTATATATATGTTGAAATTATTTCCCAATAATCAATCTAACACATAATTTCTTTTGGTTTAATTTTAGCTTTTATCATTGTTGTTTCTTATGTTTTGTTTATTTTCACATGTTCAATTAAATTAAGTATGTTTAAATTAAAAACGTGTATAGGCCACAGTCAATACCATTTTCTTTATTATTTGCCTTTATCTGGCTTTTGTGTTTTCCATAGTTTCAGAATAAATAAATAGATATTTATTATGAAGATCGTTTTATTACGAATAACTTTTTTTTCAAACTCACTACGCTGTTGGTCTAACAAGGCCTTATTAGCTTCACCGGGCTGCATATTACGAATACACTGAATTCAATATTTGAAGGATGTGAATAAATAAATGTAGTCCGGTGTAGCTGCTAAGACCTTGCGAGGTCAATAGCGTAAATACTGAAGAACCCAGAAATCGAAATCCATTAATTTGTACTTATGAGTTGCGCAACATCTATAGTATTGAAATAATACTAAGGTTTATAATAATAATCGTTACGTATAGATATATGACTTGTGCCACACGTCAACATGTCTGATGCCTGCCGGCGGTGGATCTACGGCCGCCAATTAAAACTATAGATGGCAACATGACCAGAACGAATGGCCGACACCTATGCATAGAACGTTGTATGTTGGCATCCAATACCTACAGGATGTTTTAAATATATTAACTTAACAGTAGTGGGAGCTCAGTAACAGATCTCAAAATATCTTTGTGTGTATACGTTGTGTAGAGTGAGTAATGTAAAATAATAGTTTTCTGCACTTCTCCTCCATATAAACTTTAACTATACCAAATTTTACATTAATCCGTTCCTGCAATTAGCTTAAAAAGCGGTACAAAGTCTTGGCTTCACATATTAATTTACAAGATATTTAACAGAATATGTAGACGTATACTTTCTTATTAGAATATATATTATTAAAAATGATTTTTGATTTCTGTTATGATTATCTGATTGTCCGTCGTTTCGTTGGACTTTTAAGAAAACGCCAAAGTGTCAATCAAACTAAAAAAGTAAGTAGCCTAGAACCATCTTTATTCCAACTAGCCTTCAAGTTTTAAATCTGTCACCAAGCATTTATAGGTATCTTTTAGCACTGCATTTAACAGTAAATTCCCTTCTAAATTATGCATTTTTCCATATTAAATCTTGTTTAGTATGAAATGAGATCGGGAACAAACTCTATAATCTAAATAAATTCAAAAACGTTAAAAATCCTTTAAACAGTGAATGTTTAAAATTACCTCAAATACTAGATATTACTTTGAATAATAGCATGGAATCTTACGAGTTCGTCGACTTTAATTCAATGAATATTGATGATCGTAACGTTAGTCTTTTAAAGTAAAGAAACTTTGCATTTATCGTTACTTAAGGTTATTAAATTATTCTCGGTTCGTTCTTTCACGAAACATAAATCGTAAATCTAACAAAGATTGTGAGGGGCTTTTACTTAACTTTTACGACAACGCCTGAGTTTAACGGTTAGGTTTAATTACATTTGTACTGTACTGGGTAATTTCATGCTTCGCTTTCACATTTTGGTTACATTGTTTTAAGTTAATATTGAACATTCGACTGCACGATACGACCGCTTGACTTCTCTTCGCCCAGAAACTAATTTTGGTAGGGATATGAAAATGACAATGTTGCTTTTGGTGTAATTAAATTTGTTGGATAATAGAACGTATTGGGAGAGGTTAATATTAAATTAAATATTATATAATTAGCTAAATTGTCATTCGAAGAGTTTAATAATTAATATCTATTTCTGTTTTGATTTACTCACAATGAGCGCCCGAATTAACTTTACCTGTTGTAATTTCTTGAATTAATTTAATATTATAATCAACGTTCACTATTATTGCTACTCTAAGAATATTTTATGTTCGTGCTTTATCGCTGAAGCAGCATTGTAAAATTTTTGAATTATCAAAAGAAATAATCTAACAATACTATAATCCATTTTTTTAATTAAAAGCCTATTGTAAATTAGATTGTGTTACATTAATCCAGCTAACGTGCTAATAGTGTGTAGAACATAGTGGATTAGTGTCAACTCTTTGTCGGTGACACAATAATGCTAATAACCAGTTAACATGTGAGCTGATAATAATTATAATGAAATTGTACGTCGTTTGCTTGATGTTCCTACTTATTACATACTATAAAACAGTGGCTAAACGGTCAACAAACAAAGCAACGAAACACCATCAAAGTTTCTAGTTTGAAAACACTGCATTTGTTTAGAAACACTCTGTTTTTGTTTGCCGAGGGTTCTGTCCGGGTGGGGAACGATTTGTGACACTAAAACAAATGACGCGCGCTCCATGCCCGATTGACGACAGTTTTACGGAGTCGGAATTGCATTTGCGCAGCTAACTGCGCCAAATTGTTATGGCTTAACGATTTTACCTGTTTCATTGTGTCAACTTTTGAGCTAAATTCACACATGTTCATTGAAAACACGGATTTTTAAATGAATTACAATATCCACAAGACCTTATGCTCTTTAAGATTACGTTTATTCTATAGAAGTCCTAATTATTGAGCTCAGAATTAAATCCCTAAGTTAATTTTATTATGATAAATTAGATAGTTGGTTAATACTGTAGTGTAAGTTGTTTATTAATATTGTAAAGGTATATAAGCAAATAAAAATAGGATTAAAATTGCGTACTCAAATAGATTAAAAATACTGATGATAGTGAAAACTCGAAAGAAATTAAAAGCGTATGTAGACAACTGTAATGCTATAATCACTGTTTCTAAACTCTTTTGTATATAACATAGACTGTAGAACCTCAGTAAGATACGCTCTACAGGAGATGCAAAAAAAATCGAGTTATAGAAGTTTCAACCAGTAAAGGATATTTTATGCTTTACAGTATTTTTACATGTGAAAGGCAGACTTGCATACGTTTAGACTCTATTGTAAGTAAAATTGAATTTGAAAAAAAATGAAATAAATATAAATTGTAATAAAGTATCGAATAATCGAGATAGTGATTTTTTTTTTTCGAAATGAAAACGCTGTTGACCTGGAAAGTTCTTAACAGGTTCACCGAACTATGAGATATTATTAATTTAAATAGATATACAGGTAGCATTATGAAACAATTATGCATTCGGCACGAGTCAAGTTTTTGAAGTTATGCTTCTTTTGGTGCGTTAGGGAAAAATGATGAGAGTAAATCTTTACGATTCGCGCACACCGTCACGAAAAGCCGACACTCTGAAGTTAACTATAATCAACATTTTGTTTCTTTGTACTTGTTGTTTGTATATATTTGTATCAAAACTTTCAATGTATTAAATACCTTTTTTCTACTGTTAGTGTCGTTTTCTCTATAAACGTAGAATAAGGCGAAAGATACAATATTTGAAAGAATTTTTATTTTGTTAAGCCAAAGAATTATAGCTTCTAACGCTTTTTTCGAATTATTAATTTATGTACGAAATGTTCTCTGGAAATGTAAATCGACTTATCTAAGTTGACTAGACAACCTTCTCTGTAGTGTCAACAACTGACAAAAAATATACTTATATAAAGGATCTTATGATGCAACTTTTCGTCCCAGTTCCAAGGTAAAAAGGATTTAATAACGTAAACGAGATTTAAAATTATTTGCAAGACAACAAAAAGAAACGTTTCCATCCAGCGACATCTTTCGGTAAACAGACGTCACCGGGGAGTCGGAAACAAGGGAAATGAAGGGCGCAAACTGGTAAAAAAACCTTCCTGTGGAAGACATAAGGCGAGTTGATTAACGTTCTTAACACGAGTTCTCTTTATTGTCTGACACACAATAACACACGTAAATAACTTCGTTGGCTTGTTATTGTTGTGTACGTGGCTTAATTATTAACATTAATGAGATAAATAAAATATATACCACTGTAAATGTTTATAAGGTATTTTTATTTAACAAAAGAATATCTTATTGATTCTTAGCAGAAAAGTAACTCTATTTGAAATGGAAATATTTCTTAGATATCATTTCGTATTCAAATTATTTCGTGATGTACCTTATTATGATAAAAGTATCATGATCGGTGTTAAAATAGTTTCAAATTTTATCTATTAATACAAAAAAATGCGAAAGACATTTATAATAAATAACATTTTATATTTATTATTTTTCAATATTAAATGAAATACACTGTGGATTAATTAAAAAAAAAAACGTGAAAGAACATAAACCTTTGATCTAGCTTTTATTTCGTAGTAAGTGAGTAGTTATTTTTATTTCGTATTTTTAGGATTCCTAAAAAAATGCTATCAAATTGTCGCCGAGATTGATTGTTAATTATGTTTTGACAAATTATTTTTATTCCTGATTTCTAAAAGATTGATATCTCCTATAATATATTAACTTTAAAAGAACAAATAATAACACAAAATGTAATCTTATATTTCCATATAATATGTAAATTGTATACCAAAAGGTTCCTTATGAATTACTTTATCCACTGGTTTAAACCGCAAGAAAATACGTTCAGTAGTTTTCTCGCGAACAGACAGACAGACAAGCAGACGCGGTATGGGACTTTGTTTTATGCTATGTAATGATCTATTAGTGGTTAGTAAGGTAGTACATACAAGGCATATCATCCTGAAAACTTATTATTAAATATAATGGAACTTTGAAAGAGTGCTGAAAAGAAGCATTATTTCACATTTCAACCTAAATAAAAACTGACAATTTTGACGGCTCTGAATATAGCAATAAGTTTTGACCTGCGCATAATATAGTGAAGAGTTTAACACAAAACAAACTTAAAATATTATTAGGAAACTTAAATTTTGCATTTAATTATCCTTAAGTTGTTTTGATGTTATATACAGTACCTGGAAGACCGATCCTAGCTCAGTTCTTAAAAAAAATGTTTCTAATTAAAATAAACTGTTAGGTTTGCCTAACAAAATTATAATTTTTTACTAATAAAAAAAATTAAAAAAGATATCTCTTTTGTTGTCACTCTGATTCGAACTGGGGTTAGACGGATTTTCGAAGCATCCGATTTCCATCTGAGCTATTTTTGTTTAGAAGGCGCCGGCGAAATTTACTTAGTTCTAGCAATATTTTTTCATTACCTGAAAACTGCGTCGTAAAATCTAGCTCGATAATCTATGAATGAAATCTAGTTAGATCGATTTATCGTCCCCGAAACCACCTACATTCTAAGTTTCACGGAAATAGGTGACACCGTTTCCGAGATCCTGAATATATAACGATATAAAAATATACAAGAATTGCTCGTTTAAAGGCATTAAATAGATAGATATAGATATTTATAGGTACCTAAATATATTTTCTATATTCGCGGCTATGTTCAAAGCGGTCAAAAAGTTTGGCGAGATCTGTACGTTTCCGATATTGAATAAACACCTCAAAGGAGATCGTGTTATACAATTGATACCCCAATACAGTCACACAGAATCCTTAACATGATTATGCAAACAGGTTTTCATATAGTCTGGCAGTTGCTTTTGTCTATTTATAAAGTTTAGTGTTAAACTAGACATAGTTTTCAGATAATCAATTTATACGTAGTTGTGTTTGTTTATGGTTAATAGTCTATGGTGATATTTAAGTGAAAACTTCTTTAGGAGAATTGAATAGTGACTAAAAGTATGCAATCACGCTCGAGTTGGTGACGCTGAATCGGGCTTACTCGGTTCCACTTGACCTCAAAGGTATTCGGGTCGGTATAACCTAGCTATATTTTTTCATTGCCTGAAAGCTCAGATAAAAAGTTTTCTATGAATTAAATCTAGCTAGATTGATTTATCGTCCACAAAAATACCTACATACTAAATTTCAGGTAAACGCTAACGCCGTTTCTGATATCCTGAATATATAGCAATATAAAAATATACAAGAATTGCTCATTTAAAGGTATTAGGTATATAAAATGATGTTATGTATATTTTGCATATAATTAATGTAATATCTTAGGTTTATATTGTCCGTATATGACGTCAAATGTGGAAATGAATATTATTATTATTTATTTAAATATAAAACTTTTCACTTCTATCGTGTGGTCACAACAATTCTTTAAATAAAAAATAAAAATGGCTGTAGGTCTATTCATACATGATATTAATAAACTCCAACATCATTTGACCGATCATCATGAAAATTGGCAAACAACAGACGACAATACATGGCATCGACATGTATATAGTTGCTTTGATTGGCATGCAAATTGCTATAGGTAGAATGTAGATATTTCAACAAAAAATCTATTTACACAGTAATAACAGTATTATTTTACCATGTATTACAATAAATAACAATAAAACACCTGTGGCGTTAGTATAGCACTAAATTACAATTTATAAGCATCACAAAATTAAATTTCTATATTTAAAATTAAAACAACATACCAATCTATACTAATATTATAAAGCTGAAGAGTTTGTTTGTTTGTTTGTTTGGTTGAACGCGCTAATCTCAAGAACTACCGGTCCGATTTGAAAGTTTCTTTCAGTGTTAGATAGCTCATTTATCGAGGATGGCTATAGGCTACATATCATCACGTTAAAACTAATAAGAGCGGAGCACTAATGAAGAATGTCTCAAAATCGGGCTATTTTTAGAGCATCCGCTGCGTGTCAGTGTCAGTAGGTATTATATGCGTTGTCATGGTAACATGATAACACTCTAGCGGAAATATTATTAGGGTTTATTTTGTGTTCTTGTTCAAAAGTTTATTCTAGGTTATTTTTAATTCCAATTTTTGGTTATAAGTAGTACGTCGCTATCCCAAACATTTTGAAGTCTATTTTGTGCTGCTCTTCTAAAAGGTTAGTAGTAATAATATTCGTCCATCACAATACAGGCGAAGGAATTAATCCATACTACCAATTCTGAAATTGTAAATATAGGTGGTTCTTATGTATTCTCTATATATAAGCGCCAAATCTTCTATATAATATTTCGTAAATTTTTATCTTCTTAATTTTCAAGACCCCAGAATACATGCTACGTGGTATTATTTTTCATTTATTTCACTTATGCATAATAAACAAACCATATTACATAAAACGCCGCCAATTTAACACAATATAGAGTCAAATAACACAAAATTATGAATAAAATATAAAATCCTCTACATAACAGACTGAAATTCTGTCAAAAACTCCTCAAAAAGTTTATTCTACGTTAGTTTGTTCCCAATTTTTGGTTTGTGATATATTACGTATTATAAGAATAAAGCGTGTGTATATAAAATTCAAATTCAAATAAATACTTTTTGATGAATACATATGTCTGCAGTGCTACAAATATCAACATCTTTTTTTAATTCTGTCGATATATCTGTTTTTTTATTTGTTCCGGGTAATCTCCGAAACAGCTGGACCTATATGAACGATCTTGTTTTCTTAGAAATGACTACGCTATTGACCTAGCAAGGTCTTAACAGCTTCAACGGACTACATGTAATATTTGAACGGGAATTTTACGGGCAAATAACTAACTAATTAGCTGTTTTATTTTAAGCTAGCGAGTTCAGCAGACTATACCCGATATTATATCTATATAATAAAAGATTGAACACATATTGTTCGATAATGTATAGCTTAATATTTTCATTACTTTCTTATATAGTGTAAGTGAGCACTGAGGGTGATACATAGATAGTAGTTTAAAGTTCCAGCTATGTGGCTTATGATAAATCCCATCCCATTCGATACACTATTGGTATTCACATATATAATGTAAATGTTACCTGTTACTGTAGACGATGTGCGTGTCATACTTACAAATATTTTTGAAAGAGTGTTATTGTTATTTACGCATGTAATAACTATTTTAAATTTATTTAATACATTCAAAAAACGCGTGCGGAGCCGCGGGTAACAGCTAGTGTTTAATATATAGCTTTAATGTATCTCGTTTGATATTGAAACAACAAAATATATTTTTAAGCATCGTCTTTTGTATAACGATAGCATAGATAAATTAAACTTTATTTGAATATTCATGTTCATAATTTATTTACAAGCTTTGGTATTACACGAATCTGCGTCTTTATCCAGCTTCGGTAGCATCCGTTACAGCGTCGGACCTTAACAAAAGAAAAATACGCTGTTAAGCTTAAATCCTCGTGGGATTGCGAAAATGTCTGTTTTCCTTCAAAGACTTAAGCAGTTTTTAAGGAACAATTTTTGTACCGCCACTGAGTACAACGAATTTCACCGTTGAATTATTAAGTTATTTAAAGGGTATCTTTTTATTGTCTCAAGCATTTAAGATAAGAATAAAAATATTTTTGTAAACGGTCCCAACAAATTTACTCATTTAACAGATGCCTTATTATACTATATATTTTACTACGAAACGTAGGTGATTTTTGTGTCAGAAAATATATAAACATAAAATATAGTTTAGAGGAATTTTTCTGACACAAAATACATATAGGAGTTGTTGAGGCACGCATGCTTGGTACACATGCATGTTTCAATAACTCATATACGTATATCTAGATAGTTTAGCTTAGGTTAGCTCAGATAGGTCGCGATTTTTGCACAAAACAGGCGACAGCCCAAGCCGAGGTGTGCCGTGCACCCTTGAGTTAGTCGCCCAAGCATCCCAAATCGGCTGAGTGCCGTCAGCGCGCGTCTCGGTATTTCGGTGAAACTGTAAAAACATTTCCAGGTCAACAGCGTTGTTATTTCGGAAAAAAAGGTGATTTTTGTTCATTAAATAGGCTAGTACCTACACAATACTGGAGCATAGCGAAATGTACTTGATGACGTATGTTAAACTAAGAATGATAGCTAGTGTAACTGGCACCATTAAAGTTTCTATGAAGTTTTGGGATTACGATTCTCAAGGTGTTAAATTATTACTAAAAATTATCCAACTTTTCGGTAAACGTACAAAAATTATAAGAGAAATAAATAAAAATCGGTGATATTATTCACCCGATTAGGCCTCCCACGGCAGCGGCTCAAGCCTAGGTTCGATCCCTCGGTAGGGAGCCCTTGAGTGCGTTGGTTGCGCGATACGGTGACACACAAATATACATCACTGCTACAACACTACACGATCACCCTCACACACGTTCACGCTACACGCTTACAGATGAAAGTGAAAGGGTTTACTTTTTTCCCTTATCGAACTGAAAAACTCTCAATCTTCCGATGATAAATATATGGAGGAGTTGTTGAGGCGTGTATGCTTGGTACACATATACGTTTCAACAACTCATACATATATGAATGGTTAGCTAGGTTAGCTAAGATAGGTCGCGATTTTGCATGCAACAGGCAACAGCCAAGCCGAGGTGTGCCGTGCACCCTTGAGTTGGTTGCCAAAATAAAATCGGCTGAGTGCCTTAAGCGCTCGCCTTAGTAGTCCGGTGAAGCTGTTAAGACCTTGGTGGGTCAATAGCGTAGACAATTCGAAAAAAAAAAAAGTGAAATATTTATGAACCACTCACTTTGCAAGTCACAGTTGTAAAAATATATATCGTTTTTTGTCGATCTGATTACGCTATTAACCTAGCAAGGTATTAACAGCTTCACCGGACTAAAATTGTATAGTAGTTTCAGTTTCAACATTTATTGTAACTTTACAGAAAAATGTAGTAAGTTAAATTACAATGATTGCATTTTTAATTAGAAACTCATCTATGATTAAGTACAATAACAATACGTCTAGAATTACTATACGGAGTTTGTAAAGTTACCTTTTAGTGGGATATCTCACATGTTTTGATAGCATACTCGAATGATATTGCTTAATATATTCGCAACAGTTATGTGTAATTATATTTCTAGTTTATATAACTAAACATTTATAGTTTTACAAAATGAAAATTGCAAATTTGAAAATGTTGAATATGAATTGCAAAACATTAACCTTAGACGAATTAAATGTTTCCGTTATCTTCTATTCATATAATAAGAGTGTAAATCTAACGAGTCTATACTTTTTACATTTTTGTAAAAAAAAAAAATGTTGCAAGTCTCTTGGAATAATAAGTATCTCTATTTGTTTGAACACGCATCAGGCTAAAGTATTGCGTTCACGATAAAACCTTACCAAGAAAATCATAAAGCATATACTCGAGTAACGTTTAATTTTGGTTTCATTAATATTAAATCACTATCAAAAGTTACTGTAATTTTAATACCGACGTGACTCAACTACGAGAGAAAAGGAGTTAGTTGGACTTTAGTAATACAAAGTAGATAAATAAGTACATGGACTTTTTTTTACTTTATTTTTGGCAATCAATCTTTTATTCATCGATGTTGAAGAAACATCGATGATTTGATGTCGATAATATCGATACATCGATGTTTTGATTTCGATAACATCGACGTCATGACCGATTATTACTGCCATTGTCACGTAGTTAATATTATCAAAAGCGTCGTGCGATCATTTCAATATTAAGCATCGTGTGAATCAATATTCTAACAAGATGGTGGATCCCTTGTTTAGAACCTTCCTGGGAGTTTTTGTGGCATCTCAGAATTTCATGCTCAGTGGTGTTATTTTCCATTCACTTCACTTATGCATAATAAACTAACTATATTACGTAAAACACCACCAAATTTACAAAATATAGAGTCAAATAACACAAGATTATGAATAAAATATAAAATCCACTACATGTCAGATTGACGTTCCGCCAAAAAATCCGTAAATAGACTTAATACATTAAGATGATTTTATTAGTCACTGTTTCTCTACACTAGTTTCCACGCGGACAGGGTCGCGGGCACAGCTAGTAATGATTAAATATGTTAGTCCTTTATATCATCCCATGTGATCCTATTACTCAGATACGGAGTGTATTGTTTATAAAAAAGGGCCCCACAATAAACATCTTAGCATAAAAAAGACCATTTAACATTTAGAAAGGTTAAATGAAAAATATCAACGATAATTTTAGTTTGTCGTAGTTTTTTTTTAAATATATTATAGGAGGCAAACAAAAGGCGGGTCACCGCCGTCCATAAACACTAGCAACACCAGAGATGTAGCTAGTACGATGCCAGCCTGTGTTTGAGGGGAATGGTGGAAAGAGGGCGGGGGAGAGGAGAGGAGCGGAGAGAGGAGGTGGGTCTCCACCACACTCACTGACTGAACGAAACACGACAATGCAAGCACTGTTACTTCACGTCGGTTTTCTGTGAGAGAATGCTACTACCCCGGAACGAGCTGACCCATTCATGCTAAAACCAGTATTAGTTTCAGCGTGGCTCTACCACCTACAAAAGTTTTAAGTAGTTTTAAGAGTACTAGCAAATACGATTAGTATTTAGTTAACAATCTTCTATAAATAATCGACATATATATGATTTCTATAACTCAGGGTTCTTGTAGTACTTCGTAAACGTAATATGTAGGATTTCCGACATTTGATATTTTCCTTGTGTTTCATGAAACATTATCACGTTGTTAGCGAAGACCTATGAAATGGGCTGGAGATAAATTTATTTTGTGTTCGTGTAATGTTATATATATATTATAGTATTTATTATTGTTTGAATAATGCTTTTTTATTTGATTTTGCATTTTTTTTTTGTAGTCTTCGTGGCGTCATGGAAATTAGCTTTTTTTATATCATAGGAAGCAAACGAACAGGTGGGCCATCCGATGCCAAGTGACCATCATCGTCCATAGATAGATACCCGCAAAACCAGGGGAGTCGCAAGTGCGTTGCCGGCCAGTGATGGAGGAGTGTGGGAGTACGGGGGAGGAAGAAAAAAGGGGAGGGGGAAGGTGAGGAGAGATGGGCCTCCGGCGCTCTCACTAAGCGAACGAAACGCAACAATGCAAGTACTGTTATTTCACGTTGGTTTTCTGCGAGAGGGTGGTACTACCCCGGCAGAGCCGACTCATTCATGCTGAAACTAGTAATAGCTTCAGCGAGGCTCTACCACTATATAAATTGATCGTCGACTTACTATTGAACCGAGAGTCATTAGATTCCTGCATATAACCGACTTTTATAATATGATGAGTATAATTGTTACTTCTTTGTCAGTTCTAATGAGCTCAATAGCTACCATAAAACAAGCTATGTTTAGTTTGGAATTGAATGGTCGTGTATGAAATTGTCGCCCCATACTTGTGTATCTATTTTATATATAAAAATAAAACGTAACTTTGAACTTGGTGTTGCTTTAATCAAAGCAAGGTATCGTCTTTTTTTTATTGAAGCACGGCAAGTGACTGCACTATACCTGATGTTAAGCATAGTACAATCCAAAAACATCGACAACCACCGAGAGACAGATTATCCATCGCCGGTCGTCGCTGTCATGCCGGCCATAATGACGAAAGTCACTCGGTACTGGATATGCACAGGCTGATCCCGAAACGCGACGCGCAGAAGCGAGTCACTATGACGAGCTTTTTCTCCATATGCATGGTGGTTGCGACCCAGTCGGGCTGTAAAACCCTACCACCCCGCTATCGCCATTGCCTCGTTCGTTGATCAGCAGGGTGCACCACGTGCAGGTGAGGTTGGCTTGGGTGTCTCAAGTCTTAAGATGTTACTCGACACCCCTTACACCCCAAAATTATTTTCTTCTATAATATTTTGTAATCTCATTTCTTTTTTATGTTATTCATAACGAAATTGTAAAGTTACTACCATAGTATATTAAAATAAAACATAAAAAAATCAGAAGCAATATGAGCTTTGTTATAGTTACTTATGTTTAAAATTTTTGTTTTTTTTTCGAACTAACTACGCTATTGGCCTTGCAAGACCTTTACAGCTTCACCGGACTACTAAGGCGAGCGCCTAAGGCACTCAGCCGATTTTATTCAGGTAACATGCTGAAGGGTGCACGGCACACCTCGGCTTAAGCTCTTACCGAAAGAACACGCTCTGACGTAACTAAACTCTTCTAAGCTATTCATACATATATTCATTTGTGAGTCACATCTTGTGATTATTATATTTGTGTCTTATTACATTAATTTTATACAACAAACTTATACATAAGATGTATTCTATCAATAACATTTATAAATGTATCAAAAAACGTTGTCTGAGTGAACAATAACATATTTATTCGATTTAACAGCATTCTCTGATCTGACCCTAAAAGGGGTCTATCGGACTGTTAACGTATTCCACACAGCGATACCTGATCTTTCAATATCATTCGAAACGAAACTGTCTTTGTGGAAAAAGGAGCCGATTACCCTTGTTTACGCACAAAATAAAGTTTTCTTCTCATTGGCTCGAGGATAAAGCAGGGCAGAGATTAAATTCGGGCCTTGTTTACAGAGAGCCGCGCGCCCCATGTAAACGACCCTAGGTAAGACAAAATATCATTTGGCATAGCTTAATGGGCTCTGAAGAAAGGTTACTTTATGACTTCTTATTTGGCGTTCTGTAATGAGTTCTGTAGAGGGGTCTAACAGCGTTTTAGTCTGTTTGGTAATCACACGATAGCAAATTTAGAAAAAAAGTATTTAAACTGTTTTCTACCTTTGTGAATTTTATTATCATTAATAATTATATATTAATTGATATTTTGTTATGTTGCATTAATTATAGTTTTTTTTATATCATAGAAGGCAAACGAACAAGCAGAGACACCTGATGTTAATGATCACCGACGTCCTTAGACACTAGCAACACCAGGAGAGTTGCAAGTGCGTTACCAGCCTGTGTTTGAGGAGAGGAGAGGTAAGGGAAGGCGGACCTCTAATGCTTTCACTGATCGAATGAAACGCAACAATATAAGCACTGTTACTTCACGTGGGTGTTTCTGTGGATGGGTCGGGTAGCACTACCCATTCATACTGAAACTAGTAATAGCTTCAGCGTAGTTCTATCACCTACCTAATTTATTCCATTTTTTTTAATAGATGTTTTATTTTACTTTTTAAAATTGTGATTGTATCTCATTTATAATTAATTACACACACTGAGAATATTGAAAAGTCTCTGCAAATCTACCTATAGACGCATTAACATACAAATTATATCTGGCTCAGATCAACACCGCTGGCGCCGTTCTGTTCTGGTTCGAAAGCTGGCAATAAGCACTGCCATAAGCAGCACTATAGTCCTCAGGAGTAGCAACCTATAAAGACTGGCTTTACTACTTTAGTCCTATTGATGATGATCACTCATTGGTATAGGCTTAAATCTTAAATCAAGTGAACCATATGCACAATTGAAATGAAAATACCTGGAATAACAGGATAACTCGAACTAAATACAATACGACTATTTGTACGTGATATATGGAAAATTATATCTCTCGGTATAATTTTGGTATGATAAAAATTTATTACTACGTTACTTTACTACTAATTCAATAAAATAGGGAACAGAAATTCTTTTAAATTACTGTTCAATTCTATTAGATAGCCATTATTTCATATACCTTTGATTTCTGTACCAACATATGGTACGGGGCGTAGTGATTTAAGGGCTGATTACGTCGCTGTCACTGCCCTAAGTGTCGTGGATTTACCTTGCACACAGCATAATTATTTGCGTCTTCCACAAGTTATTGTTCTGTCTGACTGTAGTTTGCCTTTGTAATATGCATATATATAAAGTACTTTACAACAAAATGCAACGATCATCGACCTCTTGTGTGGGAGTTGTATTAAAAAAAAACATTTCATTTTTCTAGTATCAGATTACAAATATAAAAAACATGATAAAGTTAAATAAAGCCTCCAGTTTTTTCTGACGATAAGCTTATATTTGTAGTACAATTTGTAAAGGCAAAAGTTCTTTGTTGTCTAGTTTATGTTTATTAAATACATAGAAGACAGTTGGAAGAAAGCAAAGCTCTTTTACGCCATGGAACCTATTGGAGATGCTTAGATAATCCTGTCACTTTGAATTCGGTTTCTGCTCAGATTCCTCGCTATGTTGTTTCCTCGGTAATACTTTGCAAGGTTTATGGCGACTGAAAATAAAGGACCCTTTTTTTATACCACTGGGAATTTAATTTATGTATTCATTATTTTCACAAATTAGGTGCCCACCTGTGTAAAAGGTAAAAGTTAGTGCTACAGTAAATTGTTCATTAAAATGTTATGAATTTTTTTTTTCTCGTACTTGCCAAATTAAATTCAGACCAGTGACTGTAAATCTCGACAGTTTTTATTTAAAACAAGCCGGTGCTCGCGACTTCGTTCTCGTGGAAATGGTTTTTTGTTTTGTTTTATGGCATCTATTTTATTACAATTAATTGTGACCTGTGTTATATGTTTTAAAGAGAAAACTTTTTTAGGCACAATGAACAGTTTTTTTGGTAGGAAATAAAATTATAATTTAGCATCATGACCTGTTAGTAAGCGAGACCGGCCGCCTTGGGCTTGTGCGGCTTGCGTCAAACTAGCGAAGCGTAGTTAGTATAGGGGCCTGTATACATGTTTTTTTTTATTGTAGCACGGCAAAATGACTGCACTATGCCTGATGCCCAGTACAATCCAAAAACAATAGCGACCAGCGAGTGACACACTATCTATCGCCGGTCGCTAGTATCATGCCGGCCTGCAAAAAGCTGGATATGCACAGGCTGATTCCGAAACGCGACGCGCAGAAGCGAGTCACTCTTACGGGCTTTTTCGCCATGTACATGGTGGTTGCGACCCAGTCGGGCTCTAAAACCCTTCCACTCCGCTTTCGCCATTGCCTCGTTCGTTATTGCAAGTGAGGTTGGCTTGTATATCTCAAGTTTTATGATGTTATTCGACACCTCTTACATCCTAAAATTGTAATGTAATACAATATTGATATTATGCGGCTTATCATACCTTTCATTGATTAATAAACTTTATAATAAAAATGTATATAATTATTAGAGATGTGCCGACTAGTATAAAAACTATTGCTAATAATCTTATCCATTAAAAATTTTGGAATAACGTATATTATCAGTTTCTACATTTTCATACAAATTTGATAAAATTGAATATAACTTAAACTGTTATTTTTTATGATTACTATTTAAAAGTACTATTGATAATTTGAAAAATATTAATTTTCAAATAATAAAATCGGCTAGTAATTTTATGAAAAAAACATTTTCAAACAATCTTCATAACAATTACAAACGCAATTAATAATAATTTGTTAAATAGGCAGAGTTGTTCTACAGTGGTACACTTACATACATACAGCAATTGATTTCTACTTAAATAGATCAAGAAATTAAACAGCATCTTTTGCTTTTTTTACTAAATCTACTAAGCTGAGCTGATTAAACCTTTACATCAAGTTTTTTCTGTCAACTGCTTTTCTTGAAATACAGCATTTATGTTATCACGAACTATGTATAAGTTACCTACAAAATCTACATAAAATTTCATGTAAGTAGTTTTAATAATTAACGTTTTCAAGGAGACAAACTTCAAGAAACGAGCGTACACTTCATTAAAAGGCCTGCAACGCACTTGCGACTCCCCTGGTGTTGCAAGTGGCTATGGACGGTGGTGATCACTTAACATCAGGTGACCCACCTGTTCGCTTTTCCTCCTATGATATTAAAAAAAAAAAACAAATCGTTGTAAATTGTCTAATCACACTCTGTTCTACTTTCTAAATCACCCAAAAATAATTTCAGGAGATATATGACAGTTCTACAGTTTTTTTATAGTATAGATCGTAAGAACTCATAAAGACATATTTCATGAACAGTTAGTGAGAAGTAGTGTAATAAGATAAATATTTATTATGAAAGTTTTTTTATATCATAGGAGGCAAACGAACAGGTGGGTCACCTGATGTTAAGTGATCATCACCGTCCATAGACACCTGCAACACCAGGGGAGTTGCAAGTCTGTTGCCAGTCTGTGTTGGGGGAGTGTGGGAGTGGGGGGGGGTAAGGGAAAAGGAGAGGGGGAAGATGAGGAGAGGTGGGCCTCCGGCGCTCTCACTGACCAAATGAAACGCAACAATGCAAGCACTGTTACTTCACGTCGGTTTTCTGCGAGAGGGTGGTACTATCCCAGTTGAACCGACCCATTCATGCTGAAAACAGAATAGCTTCAGCGTGGCTTTACCACCTACCAAATAAATGAATAAAAATACAAAGTAAATAACTTATTTAAAAAAAAAACACAGTATTTAGAATAAACCTACGCTAAAAACATTATAGCATAATAAACAAAAACGGTTTGAACGTAAAGTATCAACTGAATTATAGAAGTGCTGAAATCACTAATAAACATGCAAACAAGCCCATCGTAAGCAGAATAAAAATAATATATAGACGGGGTAAAATGTACCCTTTTTATATTAAAATATATCTCACAATAGTCTGCTTATAGTTGTAATACAATGTTTAATATAGATAATAATACCTTCCAGTTATATGTACAGTATTCATTTCGGTGTGGTGTATTATTTATACCTACTGATATTATAAAGTGGTAAAGTTTGTGAGTCTGTGACGTTGTGACTTTGTAAGGGGTAATCTCAGGAACTAATGGTCCGATGTGAAAAATTCTTTCAGACTTATATAGCTCATTTATCGAGGATGGTTATAGTCTATATATATATCATCACGGTAAAATCAATACGAGTGGAGCACCAATGAATAATGTTTAAAAATCGGGTTTTTTCCTCTTGAGAGCTTTCGCTGCCTGTTAGTGTCAGCCTAAAATAACAATTTCACGCGAACGAAGTTGCGGGCTGAGGCTAGTTATTTATATTTATTCTATACTTGAAATATCAGTATCCAGTTAAAAACCCTACGCTGAGTTTTCTCTCACATCGAGATTCAATCGTAGTACGTTTAACCTAAAACCTTATATAAAGTGCTAAATTGTTTTTACAATCGATTTTATTTGGAAAATGTCTACACTTAACAAGAATTCATATTTTAATACTTTTGTATCATACTTTATATTATAATACCTCTTTGGTACTAACATCGGCAGTCAGTTCGGAATATAATTCAAAACAATTCTGCACAGCTACAGTTCTGTGATACAATGTACGTGAAACTGAGTGACTAGGGAATAAACTGTAGTGAACATTTCCCCTTACTTTGTAATGCATATTGGTATTTAATATATTGGATTTAATGGTCTTTAATAGATCTTAAAGGCTATATAAATCTTAAAGTAAGCAAATTTCTAGTGGACTTAATAATATTCCGAGGAATCAAACGACCTTATTCTATCGTTTTTTTTCTAGTAAAGTCTAGTACTGCTCTCAGAGTCAAAATTATGTAGTAGCACCATTTACAGTACGAATAAAAAGTTTGCAAATCCTTACCATTTGAATATGGAATGATCATTTATCCATAATGTTTCCTTCATATAGATGAATATTGAGCCCTTCATGCCGGGCGTGAAAAGGAAATTCAACGAACTGCCTTGAAAATGTTCAGAAATTCTTACTTTTCTCATACCATCAGCATATGAAACAGCTTCCCAACCTACAACATGTAACAACAACTCGAAGGTAACCTACGTATGGATTTTGGGCCCTTCATACTGGGTGTGAAAAGGTATTTCAGCAGACGCCTTGATATGATTTGTGACATCAGGTAACTAACTATCTATTTGGTGCACCATACCGGTGCAACCAACTTTCATTCTAGCTAACTGGCTCTTGAAGGGCACTTATCATGATTCTTCTCGCGTTCATAAAAAAGATATTATACATCGACGGCGACCAATGACGTCTACCAACGTTGGTTCGCCGTTCTATGTGAGCCTGGCCGTACTTGCTGTCAAGCACAGTCACATTATCTAAGTTAGTTATAAATCCAGATATCACAATCAACAAAAAAATTACGACAGATATCAGCTACTGGGTTATTTTATGATTACTACCAAAATTGCTTTTTTAACAGAAATACTCTAGACAGTCATATTAGTTACACATTTTATTGAATCCGTGAAGTTATAAGTATGAAGTTCAATTTAGAAAAAAGAATAAAAATCAAACTGACGTACAGAACATAACAAAGGAAAATCGAAACAGTGGTCAAGGTAACATTGCGCCGGGAGTTTGAACAAGATATGATCCCACAGCTCCCTCGAGACCGGACCCCTAATTGGACGTGGTCTGCCTTCCGAATCATACGTCGATTATTTAATCTGTACTACGATGACTCCGCTCAACTTTTATTTAATAATACAGTTTACACGATATCTCTCGAGATATTTCGTGCAATAGATTAGTGTCTATTGGTTTGAAATTCTCTTTTATTTTCGTTTAAAATGTTCTACTCTCACAAATATATTTATATCACTGTCTGATTCAAAATTTTGAATATAAAATTACTCTAAGATACATCATAAAATTTTGCTTCTTCAAAAGGGAATTCTTTTATATTTTTATAACATTTTTTTTTGGAATATACTTTAATTTTCAAATACAGTTCAAAGCTATATCGTAATTAAAACATTCGTAGTAAATTACAGGTTAAAACAGTATTATCAAATATAAGGCTTGTATTGGTTTGTAATTCACAGTAAACTAACAAGGTATTGCTAAGCAGCAGATGATGATAAAACAAAATTAAACCTGGCCATATTTATACACTCCACCCTCGACATATTCCAATAACTGTATAACTATATTGTACTGTTTAGTAAGGTAAGGGTAAATATATGGAAAACAGATAAATAAATAGAATCTGCGATGTTATGTTAATATTGGCAAAAATAATATTTATATTTTAAATTGATCACAAAATGTTAATGATTGTTATTCTGTAACAATGAATAGGTAATGCAAGTAAAGCCAATTGTTCTCGTATATCTCGAAGCGGATTGTGGCATTGGATTAACTACTCAGTACGAGTCACTGAAACTTCGTCTTTCGTTTGACTCCAAGATCATTCCCTCTAATATTCAATTTAACTTTGACACTTCGCCCGTCCAACAAAACCACTGACAGCTTTTTGTTTCAGCATATCATTTCTCACTTCCCGGATTAATTATAATTTGAGACAGTAATAATTTTCACTTACAAACTCTTAGAAGCTCATTTGAGTGTCACATAAGTTGATGGTTTTGTATAAACTTTCGGTTCAGTTGTAAAGGGGAGAGGTTGTTATCAGTTTCAAAGTTATGCAGAGATATATGTACACTTTACTCATATGCAGTTCTGAATTTTCTATTCTAGCAGAATGAATATTCAGTGGAACTGATTGTTCATATAAAATGTAGGTGGTAGAGCCACGCTGAAACTATTACTGGTTTCAGGATCAATTGGTCTGTTCTCCCAGGGTAGTATCACACTCTCACAGAAAACCAACGTGAAGTAACAGTACTTACAGTGTTGCATTTCATTCGGTCAGTGAGAGTGCCAGAAGATCATCTCCCCCCACCTCCCTCTCCTCTCCCCTCCTCCCCCTTCTCTATTCCTCTAACATGAGCTGACAACACACTTGCGACTCCCCTGATGTTGCAAGATTCTATGGACGGTGGTGATCACTTAATCACAGGTGACCCACGTGTTCGTTTGCCTGCTATGATATAAAAAAAAAAATTATATTAAAAAGTGCAAAAGCAAACCGGGAATACTTTTGTAATAACCGAAGGGCTATTGTATGTCGAGCTACATAGAGCTTTCGCCTTGGTGATTATGTAAGGAAGACGGCATTTTATCGATGATAGCTAAATGTCATTTTAACAATTAAATAACCATTATTCCGCAACTTCAACGCACCAAGTATGATGTGAAGTGACGTGGTTTTTGTATGCTATACTAAGATTTAAAAAATTATATCAGTACATGAGTCACAATAGAAGCACAGAGGCAATTTCCACTTTCGTTAAAGTATACTTTATTTTTATGCGTAATGCATGGAGCGATTATGAGTTATAAATAAATTACAAAATTACATTTGCAATAATTGTATTATCACTTAGTAGACATCATTCCACAGGAAATACTTGACATTCATAAAATTGAAAGTGAATTAATTAATTAAGTTACATAATATAAACATTAGTATACTGCTACTTTTACTTCTTCATACGTCACACTTGAATACTAAGGCGAATTTCAGCAAAGTAACGCCTTCTTCAATCAAATGTTATACTTATATAGGTGGTAGAGCCCCACTGAAGCTATTTTTGGTTTCAGCATGAATGGGTCGGCTCCTCCGGGGTAGTACCACCCCTCTCACAGTTAACCGACGTGATATGACAGTGCTTGCATTGTTCTTTCCCTTTCCTTCCTCTCCCCCTTCTCCCATATACAGGCTGGCAACGTACTTGCGACGTCCCTGATGTCGCTAGTGTCTATGGGCGGTGGTGATCACTTAACATCACGTGAGCCACCAGTTCGTTTGCCTCCTTTGATATAAAAAAAAAACTTGATTTGTAGTACTAGTATTTTTATATCGACAACCTGAAGAACAATAAAACCAAAGTATAAGCTTTCAAGTGTCCTCACGTGGCACGTAGAAGATAATATTTTTTTTATAAAACAATATCGTTATTTAAATTTAATTTTATGATATTTATTTCACAATTACTTTAATAATCCTTACTTGTAGGGAAAAATTTTAGTTTATTTTTTTATACCTCATTTAGCTAAATTTCACGCAATGTTTTTATATTCAGGGTGTTCTACGGAGCCACAGCTAAATTACTGTTGCTTTAGGGTACCTAATTTAAATGTAATTTACCGTACTAAGGTGAGTATAATTTTAAAGTTATGTTTAATCATAAAGTTAGTCTAAGGATCGTAACATTCAGTAACTTAAGCAGCAATTTCCTGAAGTGTAACTTTATTATAAGCATTTCGTCGAACACAAAGGTTCGTATATATTCAATAGGTATGCTTCGGAATAGCCAATTCTATGACGAAGGTAGTACTTAAAGCAAATTAGATAAGTATTTGAAGGTGTTGTGGAAGTTACTTCAAAAGCGTGTTCAGTATGGTTTCGTAGGTATGAGTGTTAAATTATTCAGTCAATAAATATTGTATTTATTATGTTATTCATCATAAAGTAACAAAGCGTCCGACTTCGCGTGGATACAATACGTTAGTCAATATGAAGTCGTGATTGATAACGATCAAACAAAAAATGATGATCAAACAATTTAGATATGCAATTAATACTCCCAGTGGCGAACTATGTAGTCCAATACAACTTACAAAATTTCAGTAAACGAGCCTACTCCTTTCTCGAAGGCCGACAATGCATGATGTCCCTTCTGTAGTAGTTCTCCATGGAGATCTGTCGTTACATCAGGTGACTCAATTGTTTATTTATTTCCAATCGGAAAATATAATATACCCAATCTATTCTTCTGCACTGAAACATTTCCATTACACGAAAATAAAAAACTATAAGTCTTATCACACAAACAACTTGTTCTTGTTGAGCATAATTTTATTTTTTTAAATTTGTGCTAAGATATTAATTCTAATGGTATACAAGAAGGACGACTTGATGAAAATATTCTTTATGGATACGCCTAAAGTTAAAGACTATTTCATCTGATAAAGGTTAATATAATATTTATCGGAATAACTTTTGCAAATAATCCATTATTTTTTAATAATGCATAAAAGATAAATGTGTATACATTGGGTTATCTTCAAGAAGTTTCATAAACTTTTTGTAGTCCTTTTTAAAATATATAATTCTGTTATTTTATCGCATAAGTTTTAGCCAGCGTTAGCAATGTAATCGATCGAAAAATATTATTTTCTACTTTGTTTAGACACGGTCTTTCCTCGATGTACTATTAATATAATATGCACAAAATCTTCTAACAGAAATCTAAATAATAACTGAATATGTAACAAGCTACATTTTATAATTTAGAAGAATTAAAGAAGCACACACGGATAGTCAATTTGTTTTATACCACTTGTCGAGAATATATAACACCAACGAGTGTGGTTTTAAATAATTGGTAGCAGACAAAGCAATCCAGCTTTGCCTTCAAAGGTAGTAAAATCTCGTTGACTGATGTCACTTAAAAAGTTAGTGATTTAACGTAATAAGGTAACTAGAGCAATCACTTACCACTTAAAGTCATGTATAATTTACTATTTAAATTTTACACAAACAAATCCTAAAGATCTTTACAATAAACGTTAACATTAGTGTAATATTTAAGTAAGTTAATAAAAGCTTGTTTTTCCTTTTCCCTAACAGTAACCTTTTACTGTATCCTTTGACCACTATGTTGTGTGTTTGACAGGTAATTTTCTTCAATATTGTATAATGTGCCTATTCTCCGTTATTATTATAACGAAATTCACTCTTAAAACTACGGTCAATTTATTTTAACACTGTGAGTAAAGTTTGTTATAGGTTGTGATGTTGACATAAAACCGATAATTTCATTTTAATATAAAATGTCCTGATAATTGACATAACACTGCTAAAGAATAAATATATAGTGTTTATTATACGGGGTCATTGTCATCAGCCCTAAGCTGTTTGCCTTTGCTTTAGGCATCTGGCTTTAGCTCTTGTAAGTCGATATTTTATGTAGTTCCAGATCGTCCTTCACTTTTGACAAAACGAATTCTTCACTCCAGAACTCTTCTATTCCAATGATTGTATATTCTTTGTCCTAAGATAAGAAACTAACTCTTGTATTTAGAAACTTCTAACATAACTCTTTACACTTGGTTGAGCAACTTTCAACTTAACCATATAGAGTGCAAAATTTGGATTCAAACCTTAAATATAAACAATAAAACAAACGTAAATTAAAAAATTCAAAATTATTATATCAGAGACCGATGTGTATTAAGTTACTATTATTAAAATTTATACAAAAATAAAAGTTCAGGCAATATAAATGCTAATTATTTTTTATGTTTGCCACAATTTCAAGCATGGATGAAGCCTTTATTTTCTCAGATTCATATCTCTATCACTGTAACACTTAATATTTGTAGTGTAAATGCAATCGTCATGTAAACACTTTCAAGACATCTCGTTAATTTCTGACGTTATTGATTTTTATTTCTTACACTTGCTTTAGGTATTACATAAATAACACTTATACACTTTATCTATCACACATTTATATTTCAATATTCTCAATTATAACACACAAAATGTAATGTAGTAAATGTTTGATTTTTATAGCTGACTTATTTAAATACACAATACGATCGGGTTATGAATTAAATAAAATTAATTTAGACAACCGTAGACTACGTTTCAAATGACGTATACGGTGTAATTCTTACGATGCAAAAAGTACGAGTACTATTACAAGCCAAAATCGTTTCCTACTATTGGACACGTATCAAGATATTTTCCGAGCTGACACTCGAGTCCTCTCAAACGCTATGGTTGTATAGACTTTATAAAAAATAGAAATGGCTTTATTATTTTATCAGAACACCATCTGTACTTGTTCACAATAATATAGATCAATATTAATGACTAAGGTATATTAATTATGGTTAGTTAAATAAGCTAGTAATAAATTTATCCAAGATATTTTATTATTAAATATTGTGTTTAGGATACAACAAAATTTCACTCTAAGGGGTTGCCGAAGAAAATCTATAAAGAAGATAAAAAATACAGAAAAGAACCTTTACTAACCATAAACAATACCATAATAATATACGGTATACTTTTTTGCATCCAAAAACAATTTTGTTCTATTATAAAAAATAAGGAAATATTTGCAAGAAACGCATAAATCTATCTTCAACGAATAATACCAAAAAGTGGTCTACAAAATTCTTAGGCAGTAGATATATAGATCGAACGCAATTCGGCAAGGAAGAGAGTTTTGGTTTCGTGATTTCATTGCTATTAGGGCGGTGGAACGGTCTCACGTTTATTGTCCAAGATACGAGTGGATTTGTGGAAGCAATTTCCTTTATACATTTTGTTTTGTCCTTTTTCTGCAGTTTGATGGTCCGCCGCCCGGCCCGGTGAGTTGTGGCTGACTTCGATTTACCAAACTCTATCAATCGATGGTTACAGGATAACCGAACTGTAGCTCGTTTTAGGAATGAAGATCGAAAAATGATATTGTATATTACAATCACATAGCTGGAATTGAATTAATTTAGATTTTCATTTATTGTTATAGGATCACTTCTATACTACTGGGTAAGATCATTGATATTTTATGTTCAGATAATGGTCTATCTTATGTCCACATAATTTAAAATCAAAATTTACTTTAGAGGTACCACCGATTCAGAAAAAAAACCCAGTCAACAATGAAAACTGGCAAAAACTCGATCTGGTTCTTCTGTTCCAATATTTTTTTTTTTCACAAAACAAATAGTTACATTTGTTTTTAGTGGATTCACTGAGAGGGCCGTCAATTCCAGACGTCAAAAACGTTCACATATTTAGACATTAAAACGCGCTTGACATGGTTCTCGAACTCGCTATTCGGTAAATCGGTAGTTTAGTATAATGATATAATATTCGATTGGTAATGCTACACTTGTTTGTGAATTAATATAATCCTTACTTTAGAAATATAAAAGATACACATTACCCAGTAACATAAACCTATTCCCGGATTTCAGAAATGACCTAAACACCAAACATGTCATAAAGGTTTTCCGTAGCTCTTTTGCCACGTCACATACTATTCTGAGAGGGTGCATACATGTATCTACATAAGAGAGTGCTTTTCAGCGTAAATAAACATGACATCGTCATTCAGACGAGACCGTAAGCGAAGCTTCTGGTCCGTCACGACCTTCCCTTTATTCGGAAACTTTTGTCAATTTTTCCCGTTTCCACCCTCGCCTACATTTAGTTTGGGAGTCCACTGGGCACGTTTACCTTCCATTGACATTGAAACATTACCATGTTCGGGTAGACAGTTTATGTCTGTGTCCTTAGTAGGTATTTTTTGTAAACGTCCTTGCGTATTAAATTTAGTTGAGTTCTTTAACCTTATAAAACGTCGTCTAGCACTCCAGTTCTAATGAAGTGTTTAGTTACTTAAATTATCAATAGTCAGCATTCTAGAGATAAGTAAGAGGTCATGCAAAGTAACGAATATTAATAAGGTAAAAATGTTATAATCATTATTATTATAGCCTTTATTGCTGAAACTATATTAAATATATACATTTTTTCACTTAAGCCTAACACAACAGGTTATCCGTTGTAGTAATCAGCGTGTCACTAGACACTTAAGCCTCTTCCAGCTGTTTCCAACTTTTCCTATCATTAGCTTTTCTTTGCCAGACCGGACCACCCACTTTCTTTATATCGTCTGTCCATCTTTTAATTTGTCTCCCTCTTTTCCTTTTACCATCTCGTGGATACCATTCCGTGATCATTTTTGTCCATTTTATCTTACTATCTCTTGTCATATGCCCTGTCCATTGCCATTTTAGCTGCTTAACTTTTCTTATTATGTCTCGTATTTTTGTTGTTGATCTTATTTCTTGAGCTCTTTTCCGGTCTTTTAATGAGATTCCCAGCATACTCCTTTCCATTCCCCTTTGACATGTTCTCAATTTGAAATAATGCTTTTGCGACAGCGCCCAAGTTTGACAACCATACGTGAGACATGGCAGAATACATGAGTCAAATACTTTCTTCTTGTCAGTCATGGAAAAGTTTTTACTTTTAAATATTTCCTTAAGAGACCAATATCTTTTCCAAGCACATGAAATCCTTCGTTCTATTTCTGAGACAATTTGGTCCTTAAATGATATTAGTTGTCCCAAGTAAATATAATGTTTTACATATTCAATGTTTTGATTGTCTACTTGTATAGGTACTTCCTCTCTATTTGTCAGTATTTTTGTTTTTGATTTGTTAATACTCAAACCCACTCCTCTACTTGCCTCAGTTCGCTGTTGTAGCATAATTTTAAGTATTTCACCGTTTTCTGATAATAAGACTAAATCATCTGCGAACCCTAGGTGATTTAGTTGTGTACCATTAATATTTATGCCAAAGTTGTTCCATTCTAAATTTTTGAATATGTTTTCTAGAATTGCTGAGAAAAGTATTAGAGATAATGGATCTCCTTATCTCACACCTCTTTCGATAGGGAACTCCTCGCCTACTGACTCTAGTTTAATTTGTGCTGTACTATTTGCATATACATTTCTTAGTATTCGTATATATTTTCTTGGCACTCCTTGCTGTATTAAAGTCTGCCAAAGTGAATCATGATATATGGAATCAAATGCTTTGCTATAGTCTACAAATGCAATATACAACCCTTTACCATATTCTTGACATTTCTCTATTAATTGCTTTAAAACAAACATATGATCAACAGTTGAAAACCCAGATCTAAAACCGGCCTGTTCAATTGGTTGTTGTTCATCCATTGTCTTTTTTATTCTATTTAAGAGAACTTTAGAAAATATTTTATATATATTTGATATAAAACTTATTGGTCTATAATTTTCAATGTTATTTCTATCTCCTTTTTTATGTAATAATATAATTGTACTTTTGGTCCACTGCGTTGGTACATATTCTGTATCTAATATAGTGTTGTATAATTCTGTAAGTTTTCTTAGGTTTGTTGGTTCTGTTGTCGATAGTTTGATCATTTCAATTGTTATTTGATCTGGTCCCGGGGTTTTATCATTCTTTTGAGTCTTGATAGCTTGTTCTAATGGTAAATAATAAAATGGTATAATAATAAACAGTAAAATAGCTCAGACATGTATTAATCAATAATATATTTCTGTACATCTTATTTATACAAAAATTAATAAATGAATAAATCTATAGTTATGTCAGGAGCTTGTTGATTTATTTGGAACTTGAGGCTGTTACCTAGCTAGGTGGATTGAATATGAGTCCTATACTATCTTGCTATCATTAGATCACGATATTTAGTTTCAACGATACCTCCTACTAAGTTGTAAGGATCCGAACCTACGCCGATCAGTATAATTCGGAGTGATTTTAATGAAATTCTGTACATGGAAATTAAACACCTTTCCGTAATTGATATACTATTAAGTTTTTAGTAATTCTAGAAATCATATTATGTAGAAAAATATTACAAAACGATTAAATTATAGTTTAGTTCTTAACCGGCTTTGATGATATTTTATTTGTAATCTATTTAAATACTTTTTTTACGAAATTATCAGTGCTACTTTTATGAATCATGAAATAAACTCAAATTTTCATAAAACAACATAATGAGTCGAAAATAATTACTGCATAAAAAACGAGTACGTAGCCCCGTCAGGTGATATAAATAAATTGTATCTAAAACTTAAACAATGCTACATTAAGGTTACATTTATGCCAAACTTTTTTACTTCGCGGTACGATGACACGTAATCCCACTAATTATCGTGTTAAAACCTTATTACAGTGCTAATACACTAAAATTCTGTGTATAAATTGTGCCTTTTGAGGAATCAATCAAAGCTAAACGTTCGCACAATCAGCGTGCGTGGCCCGGGCGAGCTAATCAAACTAATGGGCACGAAGGGCGGCCGATTGGTCCCGACTGCTCCTGACCCTGTGCCGCAACAAATCACAACAATAACATCTACGCTTGATTGATTACACTTGCCAACGGATTCAATTCGATTCCTGTTCTACCTGATTGATTCTTTATTAACGTTTCCGAGAAGTCTTTTGATATCTAAAGTGAATTACCCACCTCCTGTAAAATGCGTGAGTTAAATTTTAATACAATACATCCTGTTAATAAATTGCATAGAATTTCTTCCAATATGGATTTAAATCTATCATTATTGACTTCGGACTCCAACCGTTTACACGACACGTTGAGATCAAAATTATCTGCAATGGTAACCAATGATGGCTAAGTGAATAGAGTGTTCGAAAAGCGCCCTGATCGATGTTGAAATTTTTGTAAATCAACCAGAGCTATCAAGGAAAGAAAACACTATGATTATAATATTACATGGTGCTTTTTTCTAAGTGCACTTGATTACTTACCACCATTCATTTAAACATCTGCCGACAAACACCTACGAGTATGTCAGTAGCCACACTTAAGAGCCAGTACTCAAGGCTTAGTGTATTTACCTTCTTGGACTACGTGGTAGTTTGTCACATGTGAATATGGTTATAAGCTACAATCTATAAAGTTAAAAAAGAACAGGATTCATCAAAAGAAAAACGAAACGTGCATTTATTAGCTTATACCTGGTCAATTTACGCCATTGATACTGTGTGTCGTCTATATTATTGTTGTTCCGACGAAACTTTAGTGTAATATAATAAGACGATAATACTTATATGTATTATATAATAATAGCTGTACCCGCAGCCGGGCACGCATTTTTTTAAATTGTGTTAAAGAATTATTAAATTATGAAACTATGTACAATTATAGAAATGTTCTTTAAAAACTATTGTAAATACAACACACACGCTAGTGACAGTAACATGTAACGTGTACATTATATATATAGATACTAACAGTGTAATTAATGAGGATTATCATAGCCAACATATTTAGAACATTAACCAACCATATAACTACCTCAGTGCTCACTTACACTGTACAAAGAACTAATGAAAGAATGACTTAAAAATGGACAATGATATAATGTGCCAATATTGATATAATAAGCTTATGGTCTAATATCTTATTAGAAATACCTCTTCTATCTTCAAAATTACTAATAATAATTATTACTAGTGGGCGCCCAGTAGTCGACATTCGACTATAGTTAATTGATTTTTTAAAGTTTGAACTTTATTAGGGTTGTTTTGTCAAAGGGTATAATACTTCTATAATCAAAGGTTTTCATCATGGCTACTCAGTTATTTGCCATTTGCCATGATCTTTATTATATGATCATTTAAAAAAATCTATGAGTAAATGAAAATGAAAATGAAAATTAATTATAAATTGGAAACAAAAACCACGTGGTAAAGCTCAAATTCTAACCAAAAATAATTTTACGAAAATAAAGAAATTTATCGCAAATATATTTTGGGGTGTAAGGGGTGTCGAATAACATCATAAGACTTGAGACACCCAAGCCAACCTCACCTGCACGTGGTGCACCCTGCTGAATAACGAACGAGGCAATAGCGATAGCGGGGTGGTAGGGTTTTACAGCCCGACTGGGTCGCAACCACCATGTATTGGCGAAAAAGCCCGTAATAGTGATTCGCTTCTATGGGTCTCGTTTCGGGATCAGCCTGTGCATATCCAGCTTATTACAGGCCGGCATGATAGTGGCGACCGGCGATGGACAGTGTGTCAATCGGTGGTCGCTATTATTTTTGGATTGTACTGTGCTTACCATCAGGCATAGTGCAGTCACTTTGCCGTGCTACAATAAAAAAAAAAAAAAAAAAAAAAAAACCCACGACACAATTTTCAATTAATTTTACACGACACCATGGGGTGGTAGTTCTAGGTGATATTGAATTAAATGTAGTCTGTTAATTATGACAATAGTGATATGCCCAGTATCATCGTTTGGAAAAGTAAAGGATGCACAATACAATCAAATGGTGAATCCAAGACAAAGACATTTTTAATTCTACTAATAGCTTTTGAAATTAAATTCTTTTTTGTCGCTACATGAGATTGAATTGCAACATTGTTACCGCGGAGGTCTAAGTCATGGATTACTTTTATGATCAAAATTCTTATTTTGATTATAATGCAGAGTATTATTTGGCTCATTTTTTTATTAAATCATCATTTGAGGTGAGTTCACCATAAAAAATAATAAACATTTCAATAATAGTTATATTTTATAATATCATTGTTGAATGTAGGATGAAAAATCGTAATTGGAACGTAAGAGTTAAAAAATATATACAGTCGAGTATAGCAACCTCCTTCATAACCTCTTTTGAACTTCGTAATTATTGACGGCTGTCAAAATGTCTTTTATATTTACATGTGTGTATGTATTGTTTAAAATTCAAGTAGTAGTGTGAGTAGTGCATATTTTAATTAATTTAATGTACTTCTAATGCATTTTATATGAAATTTTGCACTTTCTGCACTTCTCCGCCATATAAACTTTAACTATGCCAAATTTCAAGTCCACCCGTTGACGGGAAATAGGTTAAAAAGGGATACAAAAAAATTGCTTCGCGTATTAATATATCATCATAATAATCTTGCATATATATAAATTAAGATATAAAATTTTATATACTAAAGCTTGATAAATACTCACATGTTTATAGTCAACAACTTATCTTTGCTAAATTTCATACGGACGAAGTCGTGGGTAACAGCTAGTCTAAAATAGAATAACCTCAATTACTATTTATAAGGTTCGCTCGCTGTCTACCAATAAAAGTCCCGTGAACATCTGTCTAACAGTTTTGGAGAAAGTTTTGTGGGTCGAAACACGGTTAACAGCTATTATAAATAAAAATCACCTATATTACTTTTATAAAGTCAGATATCTGCCAGAAAAAGTCTCGTAAAGATTGGTCTAACTGTTACGGAAATAGCACTGCGGGCTAAACCACGGTCATTAACCGTATTATATATATTAGTATAAACTAAAATTGCCTAAATTATTTTTTGTAACGTCAGATGCACTGCGGGCGAAACCACGGTTAATGGCTAGTATAAACTAAAATTGCCTAAATTATTTTTTATAAGGTCAGTTATTTATCATTGAAAGTCTCGTGAAGATCTTTTTAAGCGTTTTGGAGATAGTACTGCGAGCAAAACCACTGTTACCAGCTAGTATAAACTAAAATTGCTTGAATTACTTTTTATAAAATCGGCTATCTGCCAATGGAAGTTTAGTGAAGACCGGTCTAATCGTTTTAGAGATAGTAATGCGGACATAGCCACAGTGAAGAACTAGTTTTTATTAAAATAACTTGAATTACTTTTTATAAAGTCAGCTATCTGCCAATGAAAGTCTCTTGAAGATCAGTTTAACTGTTTTAGAGCTAGTACTGCAGGCGAAGCCATAGTTAACAGCTATTCTAAATTTTAAGTATATAATTTTAATAGTATATTTTAATATACTAAATTACTTGTTATGGTATCTGTTACCTGTTGGTGAAAGTTCTGTGAAAATAAGTTTAACCGTTTTGGAGATAGTATTGCAAACGAAGCCGCGGTTAACACTTAGTCTAATTTAGAGTAGCCTAAGTCTCCCGCAGTAATTTCAGCTATCTGTTAGTGAAATTCCTGTCAAAATCAGTCCAGCCGTTTCGGAGATTACCCGGAACAAACAGATAAATAGACAGAAAGAGAGAGAGAGAAACAGAGAGAGAAAAGAAAGAAAATTGCATTTTTGCTATCAGTAGCGTGTATACGTTCATATCCAATTAGTGAAAAATAGAGGTTCATGAATAAAAGCCTCAACTTGTCGATTTCATGCCAAAAAGAACTGTCTCTAAATTAAAAAGTATTTGGAATAACTACTAACCAATAAAAAAATAAAAGAAAATAGGTTTATAAACAAATGAGAAAAAGGTATTAACACTTTTATCTTAACCTATTTATATATAGATTAATTTTATATGAAGCAATCAAATCATCCATTGTCAGAGTTAGTAAAACAACAAAAGTTGTAGCTACATCATTTTTACCACAGCTCTGAGCGTGCTGCCTTACTGACGTCGAGTTAGTGTCACAGGTCTGTTTCTGTAGCGTAGATGCTTCTGGGCATTTATTAAATGGAAACGTTTAATAAATTGACACAACAACCTTAAGTTATTTTACGGAGATTACATTTTAATTTTATCAATTTAGGAACTTTAAAAATATGACTTTTTAGTGATGAAAATTTAAATTGAAAATGTAAACAAACACAGCTGTATAAAACTTGTAAATCGTTGAAAATATTGCGAAATGATGTGTTAAAATGAAAAAAACAAACATGCAACATATTCGTTGTACATTGAGTTCATTTACTGAAATATAGGACATTTTTGACATTTTCTCTTGTGTCGTTCGTATTTAACATTCCTACATGTTTAAATTAGAATTCATGTTTAGCTTATCTTATATAATATTTTATGTTGGAGCAAAAAATCAATGCTTATGATATAGATAAAATTATACCTACATTTTTCATATAACTAATTATTTAAAAGGAGTATAAAGACTTACTGAAAAACAAGACCATTTAAAAGTTAAAATTAGGAAGTATTATGCAATGTTGAGTAAAATTAAAACGCATAAATATATGTAAAAAGTAATACAATCAGATATTACGTTAGTTGTAATGAATAATAATAAATGGGAGGATAGATTACACACTATTATTGTATTCCAAGCTAAGCACAACCTGTATTTAGTATATAGATTATTAATACCCACATATATAGACACATAGTTATGCTCATCACATGCTATGTACAATGCTTACTAATACTAGTGCAATACGAGGAATATCCTATACCTACATTTTGAAAAGGTTGAGCCACGATGAAGCTATTACTGGCAGGTAGTCTGGTGAAGATGTTAAAACCTTGCAGGGTCAATAGCGTAGTCATTTCGAGAAAAAAAATATTACTGGCAGTGGTCGGCTCGCCCGGGGTAGAGCACCACACTCTCATAGAAAACCGACGTGAAGTAACTGTGCTTGCATTGTTGTGTTTCGTTACGCCAGTGAGAGCGCTGGAGGCCCATTTACTTTCACCCTCATCTGTTCCCTTCCTTCTCTTCCTACGCCAATACAGGATGGCAACGCACTTGTGACTCCCCTGGTTTTGCAAGCGTCTATGGATGGTGGTGATCACTTAACATTAGATGACTCACCTATCCGTTTGCCTCCTATGATATAAAAAAATGTGCATAGTTTAGAATTCGGTTTATTTTTGTTTTTAAATATTTCAGTATTTCGTATATATCAGCTTAATAGCAACAACATATACACAAATATATAAGTCGATACGTTCAATATAAAAGCTAAGTACGATAGCACAGAGGCTAGAAAATATATTGTTGTCATATTTCTTTTATCATTTAAAGTCCAGGTAATGTTATGTCACTCAAACTACATTTTACTCGATAGCCCGTACAAAATACACTAAGCCCAGATGCGCTGCTTATTGTATAGCTGACAGGAAAGTCGTGACACGCTATTGTCGAGCTCTTCGTGGAAATAAATAATAACGACTTACTTGGTCTTGCAAAGCCACGGTGTGTTGTCATTATATTGTGCTTAGAGGCATGTTCTTCTTTTCAATTCATTTTATTGTACCTCATACCTAAGTTACTCGATAGCTTCCGAACGTCAGCAATTTATATTAATTTATTTGTTGTTATCTGAAGATGTTCTTAAGTATTTCGTTGTTTTATATTCCATGCTTTCAATTTACGGTCAGAATAGTCTCATTTCATATTTATATTAGCAGACGAAATATTTTATAGAAATGTTTTGGTGATTTTATTTTTTCACTCTATCCTATATTTATACATAATTTATGCACCAAAGCAAAATGTAGAATAAGTTTTTCCCAAGAACTACTCAATCAAACTGATTCAAAGTGTGAACGTATCAAAGTGGACGAAGTTCATTTGAACTTTTGAATGCAAACTGCTATAGGGTATATTTCCTATACTAGGTAAGTGGGTTTCAATATAAAACAAGGTTTAATTTAATAATTTTGTAAATCTTTTAAATTACAAAGTATGCAATATTAATGATGACTTACGGAATAATAATATATGTGATGCTAAATAATAAGTATTAAAAGTATAAATGTAATGAAAAATACATGATTGCCTAAGGTTAAAGCCAATCGAAAGTGGAATCTATGTACGATGGTTCAATTGATTTGATAATCAGCCAATATTTTTTTAAATATACATATCTATTAACCGAAATTTAATTATTAATGTTTTCGGCCGTTGATAAAGAAAATATTGTGAGAAATATACAAGTTTCTGTGCATTTAAGTTCAACAATACGTTTATTAAGTTTATGCTTTCCTTTGTCAATAGGGGTTTGTAGGGTATATATATAATACTATAGATTATACAATAATACCTTATTTATAATAAATACGAATATGAAATGTAATATAGAATTGACACATCACTTGTCAGACTTTTATTTTTTACTAAATATAACTTTATCAATTAGAAAACTATTTAAAATTCATAAATTATGGAATAACTAAGATACAAATAACATTCAGGTGTCTTTTGTTTATTTAAGTTAATTTACGAAACGGTTGAATTCTTTTTAATAAGATGGTACGCTTGTCAAAGTGTTAAAGAGGTCCCATATCATTATTTTATTCTATTTTTCTTAGGAGCTAAACAATAACGAAAAAATTAAATAAAGGAAATATAAAATTGTAAAAAAAGTAAAATTGTTAAAAAGGTTTAGGTTAGGGGCTTAAATTTATTAGACGTTTCTGCTTATTCACAAGAACAAGTCGCGAGGACAAACTGATAAAATATAAATATAAAAATAATAATTTTAGATCACGTTTTTGTATACTTGAAAATTTAATGAACTGAACTGCCAACAAAACCCATGTCAGAACACCGTGTCATGTTTGGTGTGCTTTTATTTTTTATTTTTTTTAACGACCGCCATGTCGATTCCGTTTAGGATAAAAAACAATGCGGAGAATCCGAGGGAATTACGAAATCCTCAAGTTCGCGTTCCGTTTTACACCGGAGTACGCGCCCTGTCACATCATATAAGCTCTGACGAAGGTAAAAAAAAGGGCGCAAACATAATATTACACTAATTTGTGTGTAAGCTACATGGGAACGATGTGTATATTGTGATACGTTGTCGTATAGTGTTCGTGTCAAGAACGGCCGGCTCCAATTTCGCAGAAGTGTTTCACTTGACACTCTGGGATACCTGTCCGGGATAACTGACAGTTTATGGTGGGGATTAAGTTTCCAACGAATTTACCTTTTACTAGTGTTAATATTTTTAAAATACGATAAAGTTTTGTTAGCGTAGTGAAAATTATCATTTTCTAATGTTTACTTATATTCTACCAAAATTCGATTTTGCATGAGAGATTTTGGCGGGATCTTGCAATGCCATGTAATGGTCTTTATATTGTGTTATTTGGCTCTTTATTGTGTAATGTTGGTGTTATTTTCCGTAATACAGTTTGGTTATTGTGCACGAGTGAAGTGGATCGAAATAATAACACGGAGCATGGATTCTGACTTGCCGCCAAAACTTCATATAGAGTTCTAACAAAACGGCCACAATTTTGTTAGTTCGTTCATTAAAATAATGGCAAGAAACTTCGTAATATAACTACGTACTCGATAATGGCAGTAATAATACAGTAGAAGATATATTGCCAAAAGAACTTCATTTTGAACAAAATCGACGATTACTTCAGTGTTTTTACTTTATATATACAACGTGTTAATGCTTACACAACATTAATTTAAATCATGTGTAATCTTCCTTCCTGAGTTGGTAATAAAGAAAAACAATTCTACGACAGCAAAAACCTTTTTTCCGTGATACATACGATTAACGGATTATTTCTTTGAATATTGTTAGATAAAAAATTATGGACATCACACTTAGATGTTACCGAACCCAAACAACTATAATATCACATCTTATAGTAAATTATATCAATTTTGGTCTATCCGTGTATCCATTTAGCCTACAAGGAGGCAAAAAAACAATATATGTACAACTGAAAAATATTCAAACAATAAATTTAACTATAAGGTGAAATCGTTTAATCATTATTTCCCGCATTCTAATTATATTAGATTAATTCTTTTCTATTTCTTTTAATTTTTCCAATTGATCATACAAAATTCTGCTTCAAATCTCAATTTACTGTTAGGAAAAATGTTTTTGCTTTCTGCCTCCATCATGTTAACGTAGGACATCTTATCAATTATTACAATATCTAACCCAGTGATTTTTATATTGTAACCCTATTTGCTCACTGTCATACTAAGCATGCAGTCTACACCTCTAATTACGATGACACTTACCGTTTCAAAGTGTGCGTGTCTTATTTTAATAATGATCAGTGTACATTGTGTTGGTGTTCAATAAATAAATAAATAAATGGTGATAAAAAAATCATTATAAGTCAGATAATATATTGCATTCTGTTTTAAAAAGGAAATTCTAAAAGTTATTAAATAATACCAAAAGATACTCGACATACCCGGAATCCATAGTTTATGTTGTAGTCCGGTGAAGCTGTTAATAATTTTCTAGGTCAATAGCGTAGTCAGGTCATTAAAAAAATATTATAGTTTATGTTATTTCTTTTTATCAAATTAACTCTTTATATATAAAATGTCTTATTACTTGTGTTGCCGTCTTTTAACATTCTCTTAACGATTTTACATGTTACTTCCTTGACTGAAAGCTCCATGTCATTCCCAAAGATTCGAACCTTCGTCGATGGACACGGTGTTCTGATATGTTAATTACTGAGCCAACGTGTTTACCATTATTTTGTTAACCATTTAGAAAAAAAGCTAATTACAATATCTATCTACAATATATATATTATTCATCTCGCCTAATTATCTAGATTACTAATGCAATTAGTTCGAATTTTTATTATACTTGTCCCATATAATTAAATTCTTAGACTTATTTGTAACAATCCTAAGCAAGAAAATATAATTTGAGACGAAACATGCAAAAATTCCCTAAATGTTGCAACACATGTTAGGTAGACTCGTGGCGCTACCTGCTACTTTGTGACATCTTGATATAGGGCTGCTACCTTATAATCTTTGGCAAATTATTGATATATGTTCCCATCACTGTAAGCTATCATTATTTATCGTGAATATTCCATAATTAAATGTCATTAGAATTATGGATTACCTTTACTATTTTTAGTAATTTTCGTCCGCAGTAACTGCTAGCCAAATAAACGGTTCAGTTTATTTTAGCGTTTGAAGGAGTACACGGAAAATAGAAATAATCAAGTTCATATTTCTTAAAAATTGGCTATTTTCACGCAAGAAGGCATTAAATATTTTGCTAATGATTTGTAAAATAGGTTAGTATTTATTTATTTAATATGGATGGTTAAAATAAATCATCCAATAAACTAATAACCTAAGGTCCTGGTTGTTAAAAAATCTACCAAATTTAATTCCGTTTCTTCTTATAGAAGCTATTCAAGTAAAAGTGGCTGGCCGTGAGTGCGACATAACCAGCACATTACCCAGTAAAATAATTCATAAGAGTTTATAACAAAAATAATTATAAAATTACACTAGAGCGTATAGGGCTCATCAAACTTTTTGACAACCCTGAATATACAGAACACAAATTTAAGCATGTTCGTATTATATGATATGTATAACATCCAGACAAAATGTCAATTGTAGATTACTATATTAGTACTTTAAATTTTTTTATATTAAGCTTTTATGATACTATACGCAAACTTGAACTCATGGCTATATTCAGAGTGGCCTAAAAGATTAATAATTCATTTTTGATATACATTTATATTTCTTATTACAATTTATATATTAATCTAAATTTTAAATAATCATAAAAATGCGTTTTGGTCAGTTAGTGCTGGTTAATATCGAATCTTTGATTACTAGTCGCGTTAGTTCTCTAAAAAAAGAGAATGAGAAAGAAAAAAGAAAGAGAGTGACTTTCTCTAGAGAAAGTCACATTTGAAAACATTGATTTCTTGGAAAATTTACTTTATACCAGAGGTATATTGAAAGTAACTGAAAAAAAAATGCTAACGTGTAATTAAATTGAGAAGAAAAAAACCGGTGTTTGTAATATTGTAGACTCGCTTGCCGATCAGACAAATGGTATGATAGTTAGATATGATTAAATAATTTCTATAATAATATATTAAATATATAATATTTAGGGTATAAGGTGTGTCAAATAACATCATAAGACTTGAGACACCCCAGCCAACCTCACCTGCACGTGGTGCACCCTGCTCAATAACGAACGAGGCAATGGCGAAAGCGGGGTGATAGGGTTTTACAGCCCGACTGGGTCGCAACCACCATGCATATGGCGAAAAAGCCCGTAATAGTGATTCGCTTCTGCGGGTCGCATTTCGGGATCAGCCTGTGCATATCCAGCTTTTTTCAGGCCGGCATGATAGTGGCGACCGGCGATGGATAGTGTGTCAATCGGTGGTCGCTATTATTTTTGTATTGCACTGTGCTTACCATCAGGCATAGTGCAGTCATTTTGCTGTTACAATAAAAAAAAGCAACATAACAGAATAATTTTCTTATTTTGTATATAAAAAAATGACAGAGGTTCTCTCTAAACCGAAAAAAAAATATTGCCTAATTTAGTTACAAATAGCTTTATTCAATATAGATGTATTACCGATTTTTATAAGCACAATAAATTCAGCGATAAGTTTTTTATTGTAGAGAAGTGAGACAAAAGGTGTAGTGTTTATGTTTTTAACGAAGACAAAGTCGCTAATATCAGCTAGTACTAAATAAGATAAGACTGTAAGGAAAAACATAAAATTGACATTATATAACCTATATGGATATATATCGAACAGATCGTGTTATTATTACTTTATGAAATGCCTGCGGATATGGATGATTTTAATATCATTACCCGTTCTTGTAACAAATAATTGAGTAATAGTAAACGGACGACATGAAAACCTTCTCAACTTTGAAAATCCGCAAATGTGTTAACATAACATTTTTATATAAGAATTTATAAATACATTTAATAAAACAATATATACATATATTTATTATTCATGAAAGACAAAATGTGCACTAATTCACTCTCATTTACATTCATTAACACACATTTTTTTGTGTATAATGTCTTGTAACAGTGACACACTTTGAATATGTAGTAGATCAATCACTTTTATTTTCGTTAACGACTAAAGTGTCAACCCTAACAGCTTCATCTGCCACTTGAACGATCGAAAGGTACGACAGCGCGACGGTATCAGGAAGGAATGTACAGTGGGTGACTTGAACACTTCCTGTCCCTTTCCTACATAACCGGCGTTCCCTAAGCTAAATTCATACACCGTCTCATTTCTACTCACCAACATTTTCGATACTTACCTGCATAAAATGATATACATCTGTTGCGGCATGATCCTCTCTTTCGCACTCGAGTTTTTAAATGAATTGTTGATATATGCTTCTCGCTTAGGCGTCTCATGAACAGGGGGTAGACGGTGTCGAACACGTTTGTGTTGGTGTACGTTTATTTAGTGAACTTGGAAGCTCGCTTTCGTGTTTGTGCATAGGGTGTTGGACGTGATTGTGTGTGTGAGTTGTAGAGGCGCGACATAGCTTTGCCGTCTCCACGACTTAAAAGTTTTGTTTGAAATGGGTACCGGAGAGCTAGTTCTGCGCCGACCGGCTTGTTCGATGCACGTGTGTTGAACGCTCGCGGCTAACTTCTTCGTGTATCTACGATTTAAAAAACTTGTCTAATTTTTCGTTATCGTAAGAAGTATAATAATTACGTTTTTATGTGAAAAGCAATAGCTGTCAATAAAGTGAATTTGAAATCAAGTGTAATGTTTATTTTTTGTTAAACTACAACGTGTTTGGTTCAACGGACTTCAGAGGAGGTTGGTCGACGTATTCTCGTGTAGACCATTGTGCATCAACCTATTATAACACCGGCATATATTCTCTTCAACGGTGCGAAAATATTTTATTTTTAAAACAACGGTCTCCAAGCATAAACATGTCTAACGTGCTGGTTTCCACAAACTAAGATTATTGAAATGCTGAATGACTTTATTCTTCAATATTATTCTGCAAATAATTACTGCAGTTAATTTAAAAAATTACATGGAAGTATTTCAGCGTCTTCTTTACTAAATAAATAATGACGAGTTAGCCGCGTCTGTATGTCTGCATAATAATTACTTATAACGATAGTTTTTAGAATGTGTTAAATGATACAATTGTTTTACAAATCAAAAAGTCACGTTAGATCATTATCATTTCCAGGTACACAAAGACTTAATATTGTTTACGAATTTATCTATATTTTCCATCTGTGGTCATAATATCCTAAAACTTCTTATCCCCGTAAATCATAAATTTATTGATAAAATGTTAATTTCATTACCTCACAAATAGTCTAACACTCAAGTTCATGCTATTTATTAGAAATTAGTCATCAAGGATTTCATTTGAAAAAATTGCTAACCTATTGAGTATGACTAATAACTTCATTACGGTCCTCACTATTTTCTCACCTCCATTGGTATGTTAGCGCTGACGGGTTGAACAACCTTATATTATTAATAGAAACTGAAAACAGACGCTTTGCAAATAGAAAAGACTTTGTAAATATTGCCCTTTATGAATCATTATTAAGCTCTTAATGATTTGTTTGACACAGATGAAAATATTTAATTAATAGAGATTCACATTAATCTATGTTTTGTTTTTTATTATTTTAAAGAATTTTATTGTTACAAAATGGAATAACTCACCTTTAATTCTAAGGGTAACAAAAAAGCTATAAACAAAGTCTTATCTACCAATCTTCTAACGAAATTAAATTCATTATGAGTTCGTTTTACGTCCTAAACAAATTGGAACAACGTTAGGTATTATATTTGAATGGGAATGACAAAATTTTCGTCACAGCCTTTTTGTCTAAATGTCAAAGTTAAAACGTCCATTTCTTTTAATAAAGCCTAATACAATATCTCGTTTTATCTTCATCAAGGAATTTTGCGAAACGGAACTTTACAAAAAATTTATATCTACTTCTTGGAAAATGTTCTTGTAAGGTTTATTTAACAGACTTATTTAAGTTTAAAAATTTGGTATCATAAGAACGGCTTTTTTAATCAAGATTCTTATAAATACGCAGTTATTTAGGTTTCATTTAAACAAGCATTGTTTTATATTCTATTAATCTTCCGTAACCATGATTTTAATTGACCATCACACAAGAATAACATATTTCTAAATATGCTACTCATTTAAACACGTGTATATTTAATGTACTAAATAGTTTCCAATATATATTAGTCGTGTCCGAAATCTTGCTATTAAGATAACAGAATTAGAAATCTTAGCATTCGATTAACAGCAAACGTGTTACTTGCTAATCTTAGAAGTAAGTTACAATACTAATAAAACTATAAATATTGTAATCTATTCAACACTCTTACATAAAGGGGTTAATATTAGTCAATTTTTATTGCTCATATTATAGCCCGATTTATAACCGATATTATAACCCTTAGGCGTATCCTACTGAAAAGTTTGCAGAAACAGTTTAAGCAAACTTTACAGCGTAATATGAACAACTTTGGAAGAGAAATAACACGAGAATGTAGTTAGGGTGGTCATTCAAGAAACTACGTCAAGTCTGTACAGCGCCCATCTTATAATTCTAGAAGACGTAAGTTAGATCATCCTAGCGACCATAATCTATGGAGTAGAAACACAGAATCTCGCGTTTGGAGTTGTTCACGAATCTAAAGTAAGTTAGCGAGTTATAGAAGTAGAATTCGAAATTTCTGGAGATCATTGCTAATTACTTCACAACTAAATCTCGCTCTACTTTGATTTTAAAGCTACCAAATTTTATGGGGACAATACATTCAATATTTTATTGGATTTTATATGAATTAAAAAGCAATATATTGTTTTCCTTAGTTTCTAGACATATTAAATATGGTGATGAATTCTCATAATTATAGCACCATTTTTGTATAATTTAATCACTTAATCCGTAATAGTAGTAGATCTGAAAATTATAATAACTTATTTATAACATAGTAAAATGAACGGAATACAATTATTATTGAGATCGCATTCTATTTTTTCTGTTTGAAGTTATCCAAAAAAAATTATACACATTTAAATCTCAAATAAAGAAGCTGGTAAACAGGACAATAACATTGCATCATCAATGTAAGTTTGAATTATTTAATTTTTCCAATACTTGTGTTATAATAGAACAACCAGAAAAGTTATAGAGCTAATCCTCTTCATAAAAGAAAAATAATAAGAACATTGTTCGTAAAATACAATTATTCAGTTTTTATTTTTTGTTAATGGAGATGTAAATTTATGGGGTATTAAATCTATAACGAAAATAGATAAAAGAAAACATTATGCAGTACAATTACGATTAAACATCTGAGACCAAACAAATTTAATAGCCTCTTAAATACGGCTGGGATGCGACTCCAACACCATAGAAAAGGTCAATAGCATTACGATCGCCCCGAAGCCCGTAAAAATCCCATTTCATAATATAACAAAACTTGGCCTACAGATATCAAAGCATCTATAAAGACCCCCTGTATCCCGTCCAGAGAATAACTATCATTGCCACGTTGTTGTTTCGCCTTGTCTTAAACAATTGATATCTCTATTTGTATCAATAATACGAGAGGCAGAGACGTTTACGTTCATTTCGTACGTGGTTAGAATCCAGTGGCGTTGATCTCCCACAAGGAGCGGTCGTGGGCTGGCTACCGTACATTTATTGAAACTATTGAAATTGGTGTAACAATTTTGTTGCTCAATATTTTGATATATATCCGTAAGACTGGTATTTTTTTAAATTATTGTCGTATAATTTCATTCGTTTATTAGTACTAGTGGGCGCCCAGTGGTCGACATTCGACCATAGTTAATTGATTTTTTAAAGTTTGAACTTTATTAGAGTTGTTTTGTCAAAGGGTATACTTCTATAATCAAAGGTTTTCATCATGGCTACTCAGTTATTTGCCATTTGCCATGATCTTTATTATATAATCATTTAAAAAAATCTATGTGTAAATGAAAATGAAAATTAATTATAAATTGGAAACAAAAACCGCGTGGTAAAGCTCAAATTCTAACCAAACATAATTTTACGAAAATAAAGAAATTTATCTTGACCCATGACACAATTTTCAATTAATTTTACACGACACCATGGGGTGGTAGTTCTTGGTGATATTGAATTAAATGTAGTCTGTTCATTATGACAAATAGTGATATGCCCAGTATCATCGTTTGGAAAAGTAATGGATGCACAATACAATCAAATGGTGAATCCAAGACAAAGACGTTTTTAATTCTACTAATAGCTTTTAAAAATAAATTCTTTTTTGTCGCTACATGACATTGTAACCGCGGAGGTCTAAGTCATGGATTACTTTTATGAACAAAATTCTTATTTTGATTATACAAAGTATTATTTGGCTCATTTTTTTATTAAATCATCATTTGAAGTGAGTTCACCATAAAAAATAATAAACATTATAATAATAGTTATATTGTATAATATCATTGTTAAATTTAGGATGAAAAATTGTAATTGGAACGTAAGAGTTAAAAAATACATACAGTCGAGCATAGCAACCTCCTTCATAACCTCTTTTGAACTTCGTAATTATTGACGGCTGTCAAAATGACTTTTATATTTACATGTGTGTATATATTGTGTAAAATTCGAGTAGTAGTGTGAGTAGTGCATATTTTAATTCATTTAATATACTTCTAATGCATTTTATATAAAATAAACAGCTTTCTGCACTTCTCCGCCCTATAAACTTTAACTATGCCAAATTTCAAGTCCACCCGTTGACGGGAAATAGGTTAAAAAGGGATACAAAAAATTTGCTTCACGTATTAATATATAGATAGTCATTTGTGGTGTGAAACATGTATATGCGCGAGTAAACTTGATTGACGGCGTGGCGACTGTGTGACACATGGCGACGCGATTCCATGCGCAAGCGAATAAGCGCAATCTCTCTTTCCGCACTGAGCTTGCATATCTATAGTATAATTTTAGAATTCGAAAATCTGAATTCGTTCAATTCGAACCATTTCGAAGTTTCTCATGTGCCAGGCGTCCCGTGACGGCTAAATTTTTTTATAATTAATTATTTATTAATCAATATAATTAAATTACTATATAATTTTATAAAATCAATTAAATATTATTGCTTTTGTAAAAGGTAATGTTACTCATGTAGTCTGAATAGTAAAATTAATATAATCTAACGGAAACTTGTAGTTATTTCAGGATAAATGTTCGTGCATCCCTTTGAATCCTCTATGAGCATTTCTTGAGGTTGCGGTCTGGGAGATCCAATAGCGCCGTTAGTACCATTTAATTGATTTTGTGCTACAGAAACTAATTAGACTTGAGGTTTATGTAACCGAACAGTATTAATAACTTATACTTTGGCCCTCGTATAATCTCGTCTCAGTAATCCGTCTTTGTTAATTTAATAAATTAATATTTGCACATAGATACAACTGATGTTAACCGAAAACTAAATCAGAACAAATAAGCAGTATACATTATTGCAAATTTATGACAATTTACGATAGTTCAGTTGCAGTAAAAGGATTTGAGTATTTAATTTATATGAATCTAAACTTTCGACGGAGAAAAATCATTCAGAGTTATTACAAAAAAGTTAAATACTTATTAAATACTTGCTTTAAATTGTTTCGTACTAAATGCACCGTGCCCGCCCGAGACAAGTTCGCGTTATCTTTTTTTCGCAAGTCTAACCTAACATAACCAAAGCGAGACAAAAGAGCAAGATGGCGAACATTCAGCGAGCGTGGTGCAATTAAAACGTAACCTTTTTAAATCAAGTATTCAATACGTATTTAACTTTTTTACAATAACAGCGATTGTGTTTCATTCCGCGATGACAGGATGTTTTAAAAGCCATCCTAGCTAGCTACTAGCAGTTTCGATTAAAAATGCATTTTTTTATTACTACCGGTATTTTTTATGTCATAGGAGGCAAATGAACAGACGGGTCACTCGATCTTAAGTGATCACCGCCGTCCATAGACACTTGCAACCCCAAGGGAGTCGCAAGTGCGCTGTCAGCCTGTGTTTGGGGGAATAGAAAAGGAGGAGGAGGGAAGGGGATTTGGTCCTCTGGCGGTGTCCTTGACCAAACGAAACGCAACAGTGCAAGCACTGAGATACTTCTCGTCGATTTTCTGTGAGAGGGTGGTACTACCCCGAGCGAGCCGACCCATTCATGCTAAAACCAGTAATAGCTTCAGCGTGACTCTACCACCTACATTATGTTCTGGTAGTTGTACCATACCGACAGTCTTTTTAGGCTTGTTATGTTACCAGCTTCGGCTTTATCATCTTTTTTATTCTTCGTAAGGCTTAGTGTTTCACTACAAATTTAGTTGGTGTTGAACGACTATGTGGTTTAAGATAGTAAACACCCTAAAGCCGGTTGAGGAGGCTAACTATCAAGTGGAATTGTCAGAACACAACCGTAGATGTTTGGCGGTAAATACTCAACCTGAGTATGGTAACTATCGTGTCATTAGAAGAATGCCTACCAAGATAGTACTCGTATAGTTTGATAGCGAAGTTTTCCTTTACCAAAATCTCCCTCTTATTGCAGAATTCAATCAAACTATATCCGAATAATCTATCACGGAGACATCTATACTTCAAAAAAAGTAAACAATGCTAATCAGGTTTATTCTTATTTAATTTTTATCTTCGCTAGTAATGACCTAATATGAATTTTATATCTAGTTAATTTGTATGTATACTATCGACTCACCGATATTTATTCAGATCCCTAAGCAGCTTACAATTTGCTGCTGTTACAATATTGTATTAATAATTCAAAGCGAATTTCCTGGGTTCGTACCGTATCTCCTCTGACCAGCCAATTTGTTTTCATGGATTACTCGCTACGACCACTGATTACGCATTTTCTTATATTATCTCTAAATTTTTAGTAGGTTTTACAGACTCTTTTTAATGTATTTTATAATTATGAGTATATTGTTTCAAGGGTTTTAATCTATTTGCAAGCGGATTTTATAACTAATCTTGAAAGAATATTAAATTAAGCAAAGCAAATAAAGGCAAGTCTACAAAAAAAAATATCATGACCACGTAATGTAATAATGATTATAATAAAAATAATGATATCAAGTTAACAAAGAGGCGATTTATATGTAAAAGAAGCTTAGGAGAATAGACATTACCAAACACTCATTACGTGTCCATTTTTATACACAGATGATAAAAAAAAAGTAATCTGTAAAAAAAAGAAAACATGAGGTACCGTATCTGTTACTAAATTACTGTTTAATATTTCTTTTGTGATCTTTATTAACATTATTTTTTTTAATTTCTAACATATTCAATGCTTTAGCCGTGAATAAGGGAAGACTTAAAACCAACTAAAAACTAATGGCGGTCTAATGAACCCTGCAAAATATAACATCAAAGAAACGTAAACGAATGTTCATACAAATATCAATTCACTTAACTAAGATGTGTCGGCAGATATTTTTACCCGGTTTAATGATGTGATATGGATACGGGTTGAGGAGGAAACATCAAGTATTGTGTTACGAGGCTCACTGGTCTTTATCGAGACGAAATTTCATTATAATCGTACCCCCATTCCACCTACCTACCATTCAATTGGAACACCTTCGTACAATTGGGAGGGTTGCTTCAATGGGTTGTCGGATGAAATTTCTTAACATTCTTCGCTCATAATGAGCGGAGCCTGTCGTGCAATGGGCAGCAGTAACGGTGTAATTGTATTGCGAAACGAGATCGAGAGATATTAAAGGAGATTAAAATCCGCTTAATGTACCCGCGTTATAAAATTACAGATTTTAATATTTCCCCAAATCTTGAGACTCGAGCTTTCAATGTTAACAACGTAATTAAAGTAAATTTTAGTCAAAAATTAATCCTTAATTTTCTCAAAACATTTAACGGTTTTATTAATGTACCTACAAATTATAAACTGTAATAGTACCTAGGTTTATACTTATATAATTATGCTATGTATATGTATGTATATTTCCAATGTATTTTTGTAAATTATCTCTGTGGCACTCACAATACAGTACCTATCCCCTTTTGATGATTTACCTATGTTTATATGTTGCTATTGTAGATTATTCCACGTTGTTACACTTTACATTTGGCATTAAGTTTATAACGAGCATTAATTTGAGAGTTGATATTGGCGAAATTACCTACATAGGTAGAGGCCATACCAAAAAAAGGAAATTCTAATGTGTATAATGTTAAATAAGGTAAAAATCTTTTATCAACATGGCGCTGTAGTGAATCACTTGGTAATAAAGACATCCATATAAAAACTGGTTTGGCCGTTTGAACGAACTCCAATGGATCACGCTTTGGTCAGTTTTTTAAGAAGGAAAAAAATTTAATACCCTACTTAGCGTTTTACGGGATTATTTAGCCAGACATATTCAAAATGTTTTGCTATTTATTGTTACATACAGTTATACGTTTATTGCATCTCAGTGTCAGTACCTTGTGAATAAAGTATGGTTTGTTTCTGATTAGCGAATAACAAACTTTGGAATTAAGTATCACTAAGATTTTGTAATTGTTGAAGAATTGTTCAGATTATTTTCTACAGGGTTTTTAAATATTTTATCAATATACATTCCCTCATCGAACAGTATACCTTATCGTATGTGAGTTATTACGTATTGTGATTATCTTTATTTTTAGTTGAACCAAAACTATATACGAAACAAACTTCACATCTTATTTTTGGCTATAAAGAGAACTATAAAAAGTCATTACTTGTTAAACATTTCTTTGTATAATGCAAGCTTCCGACCACGGCCATGTTTGTTTTCGTTATTATCTAGATTTATATCACTTCCTATCCGTTTAGATACATCCAATATATAGTAAGCGATGTGCTTAGTTCCAATACCCTTTAAGTATTATTTGAAAAAGCGGAGACTTTTAAGTTTATTTACTCCCAAGGGATCTACTGTCAATTGAACAGAAATCGCTCAGTTTTTTAACAGGTCATTAATCATTTGAAATATATTATGAAACCCCATCCTAAGGTTTGCGTGAATGAGTGTGTATTTCTAAGACACGGGGTACATATTTTATAGAATTCTATGCGACTAACCGGGCTAGGTTTACATTTTTTATTTAAAATAATGTAAGCTACTTTTTATTGACAAAATATAATTATAGACAAGATCATGTTAGGATGACTATATTACAATATAAATATTTCAAAGAGGAAATTAAAAAAAAGGAAATGATTGAATATGCCTATATACTTGTAAAGATAGATAGTGTTAATAATGAATTATGTTAAACTAAAAATAGTAATTTATTGAACTCCAGCCATCTGGTCAATTCAACTCGTGGTACGTATGTTTGATCAAAATAAAAAAAAATCTTTTTTCATTTTTGGACCTAAGAAGGCATTTATAAATGTCAACACTACCACCGGCTCGGAGAATAATCCAGTCATAGAGAAGTACCGGCAATAAACAATTAAGTTGGTAGAGCCACGCTGAAACTATTACTGGTTTCAGCCTGAAAGGGTCGTCTTGTCCGGGGTAGTACCACCCGACTCACAAAAAACCGACGTAAAGTTTTTTTTTTTTCGAAATTACTAGGCTATTGACCCAGCAAGGTCTTAACAGCTTCACCGGACTACTAAGGCGAGCGCTTAAGGCACTCAACCGATTTTATTTTGGCAACTAGCTCAAGGGTGCACGGCACACCTCGACTTCGCTGTTGCCTGTTGCACGCAAAATCGCGAGCTATCTTAGCTAACCTAGCTAACTATTCATATATGTATGAGTTGTTGAAACGTATATGTGTACCAAGCATACACGCCTCAACAACTCCTCCATATATTTATTATCGGAAAATTGAGAGTTTTTCAGTTCGATAGGGAAAAAAAAAAGTAAACCCTTCCACTTTCATGTGTAAGCGTGTAGGCGTGCACGTGTGTGGGGGTGATCGTGTAGTATTGTAGCGGTGATGTATATTTGTGTGTCACCATATCGCGCAAGCAATGCACTCAAGGGCTCCCTACCGAGGGATCGAACCTAGGCTTGAGCTGCTGCCGTGGAAGGCCTAATCGGGTGTACGGGAGCGAATTGGGTGTGCGGGAGCAATCGGGTGTGCGGGAGCAGACATATTGATCCACTCTATAATAGTCTTTTGATACCAAAACTCGCTTGACATGGCGCTTAATCTCACAATCCGGCAAATCGGTAATATCCTTTATCTTTTAAAACCTAACACTATTCCCTAAAAAGCTTTTACTGAATTTTACTAAGTCTGAAACATGGAACAACCGATTTGTCACAGTTTCTAGTATTTAGATTATGTCAGTTTTTACGAAACTATAAGTTACGAAATAATAAGGTACAAGACAGCAGACCTCATAGTGCATTTGTACTATTGATAGGTCTAATTTGAGCCTCCGCACATGACTAATTTCTGTATAATAAGCATAATTGTCAGTTCTCCACCTGTGTGTTAAGTATCTATATATGTATGTATATTACCTGTTTAACAACCATAATAAAATCATTAATTTATTCATATATGTGCCTAAAATTGTGTACTTACATATTAATTCGATCTTAATGTATAACATACGAGTTTATAAGAATATGGTCTTTACCAAATAATTTGACAATTATTCATTTATGATATAGATTTTTATAAGGTAGTTACGTAACTCGTGTATTTTTAATATCGTGGACCAAAACGTAATATAAGTTACTCTCCGCCCCTCTCTCATATTCGGTTTTTTGATGATCCTATCTATTTAATTCATCTCTGGACTCTTTCAAGGGGCGAACCCTGACCGCATTCAACGACTGATATCGGTCACATGACGAAGGCTCCGACCTAGAGATTGGAGTTAAATTTAGTAGAAGACATTTATTTAGTTATTCAGTGATATCCAGGGTAATCGTCTCCGAGGGTTACTGAATAACCAACGTGGATCATCGTTGTGATAACGTAATGGATTAGTTTCAAAGCGGGTTCATCAGATATGAATACAAAATTTGTGTTCATTGTAATTATATTTTTATGTATAATTATCAGTGACGCTATTATATACCTACATGATTTTGAAGATATTTGGGCAGTATTCTATTTGTTTTTAATTCCTATTATATTCCCCATATTATATATATTATATTATTTGTAGAAACAATACGTGTCCTGATTCGACAAGTTTCGTAGTCTCTGCGATACATATCATGTTAGAACAAAAAAGTTAAATAAGTATTAAATACATAATTTAAAAAGGGTTTCGTACTAAATGCACCGCACTCGCCCGAGGCAAGTTCGCTTTATCGCGTGAATTTAAAACCTAACCTTTTTAAAGCAAGTATTCAATACGTATTTTACTTATTGGTAATAACACTAATAGTGTTTAAATTGTAAGAGTTGTTACATTGTGTTACTTGCGTACCAAATTGCAACTAAACATATTAAAATAATAGCATAAGAATATTTTTCACTGATAAATTTCAAAAATCATATGATACTAATAAAGTTGTAGATATACAATTTTGACGACATAGTGCATTCATACACACGTAGATATATAATATAATTTATGTTAACTGTACATTACTAAATTATTTAATTTGCTTAAATTTTTATGATTTTTTAAATTATAAACTTCGTTGGTACTTTTAAAATGCATATGAATAAACTTATTAAATTATCAAGTCTGGGTTATGTTTTTACCGTTTTGTTTTCTTGTATAACATTTCATACAATTATAAGTAATAAGCTTATATGAAAATCGCTAGTTATTTAATTAAACGTGCCGTGTAAAAGTCCTAAATACAATTGACTATAAAAATTGAAAGAATAGTTCATAAATAGGAGTATATTTACAATATTGAATATAATATATCTAAATTTATCTATGACTTTACTTCCTTACTGATACATGTACTTAGTACTTGTGGAATTATAAGGAACATTAAAGAAATGATTTTTAATTGAATCCGTACAAACAAACATACCAAAAATTTTATTTACTATAGATAATTGACTATAGTTTTACATTGGGTATATGGAGAGTTATAGCTTTTACGACTTGATTTCGTGATTTAAATATTTGAAGCCATAAATGGGTAATCTCTTTTATGACAATTAAAATATTCAGAACATAGATTACCTCGTCGTAGTTTATATATTTTTTAATAACTCGCCAGTTATGATACATAACTATATGATCATAAAAAAATACCGTAATCTCTGCTGTCAATCATGAAATTATGATACTAGCATAAAAATATATAATTGAACGTAAACTGGAAACAAACGTCGAAATAATAACTTGGTACAAATGAACTAATAGAGCTGAACCAATTAAAACTCATAGTAATTTTCGTTGTGACACAGGAAGGGCAGTCTGTACCCTTGCCATTTGCCGCATACATCTATGCGGTTTTCATTACGCGAGGTGTGCTTAATGCCATCGGGTTACGTAATGGTCTCTGCTACCATTAAGTTACCCCACAACATGGTATTTTTTTAATGTAAACTTGACAAGAAAAATTGTCATTTTTATTGTTGTATAGGCGTACGTACCCGTACATGTTGCCGGTTTTTACGTCCCCATAATTCTGTTTTATTGATGCAATTATATTTCTATTTCGTTTACAATACATCTTTGATATATGCTGTTTTATTAGATTTGTTTTTTTATTACCCCATTTCTGTTATTATATTTACTTTCGTAAAATATTATGTAAAATGGCGAGCCCACCACGGTGAACGTTATCTCGCACTGATAATTAAAAAAACTTGAATAATTACACTTGATAAATATACATAAACCTTCGTCAGTAATCACTTAACTTAACCGCAACCACATTAAAATCCGTTCAGTAGTTTTTGAGTTTATCGTAAACAGACAGATAGACGTGGCAGAGGACTTTGTTACACATATATTGATATTAAATTTCTATCCTAAATTTACAACTAAAATAACAGTAGAGGATATATTTTCATGTTTTACGCTGTGGTTTTACGTGACTTTTTGGTTATCGTGATGTCTTGCTAGGGTTAAAACGATTATTTAGAAATTTATTACCCGTCGGGTTGCGTACGATAGAACGCGTAGCACAAATTTAGGCCTAAAGTCTAGGCCTAATTCAACGTTCACGTATTCTATCATAAAGTAATAATTTATGAGCTGTTTTCGTGTTTCGGAAAGTAAAAGAATTATGCCGGTGCTACGTGTTTTAGATTTGGTGAACGGAGAATTTATACTGTTTTTTTTTATTTACAGAAATAATTGAGAAAAAATGACGTACATGAAAACAGATAACTAACTTTTTAAAATACTTTCCGTGTTCAGTGTTGAGTGTTATACGTTATAATGTATTCAAAAAATTCTCGGACTATCAGTGCCCTGACAATTATGATTCGATGGTTTATCTTCTTGATTGTCGGTGTGGGATGGCAAGTACGTTCACAAACTTTACAACAGACTTCGGAAGTGGACAGTTCGTATAATTTTTATTACGAACAGCCGTGTTGTTCCGGTACTGTTGTTAAAAATAAGTATCACATGAGGCATAGACGAGGTAAGTTTATTTTACTAATATATTACTAATATGATATTATGAACAAGTAAAGTTTGTGAGTTTGTGATGTTGTAGGGGGTAATCTCAGGAACTGCTAGTCAGATTTGAAAGATTTTTTCAATGTCATATAGCTCATTTATCAAGGATGGTTATAGGCTAATCACGCTAAGACCAATAGGAGCAGAGCACTAATGAAGATGATGATGATGGAATGTCGGTCCCATGAAATTAATCAGTTCGAAAAAAAAAATGAAAATAAAAATAAAAATGTGAAAATGAAAATTTAAGATATGTAAGAAAAAATCGCCTATTTTTTCATCTTTTTGTGCTCTGTTTGTCAACTTATAACGTTATTGTCAAATCTTAAACTTTTCTATTCATTTCATTCTAATATGTAAAACAATTATATCAAATAACACTTAGGCAAACCTGCTGATTATTATCATTTCTGAGTCACGAATATCGTGATGCATACCGTTTCACACTACAGCACACAATGCGTACAAACACACACATGTACGACGTAAGTACTCACGTCACAAATACATTCAAAGTTGAGACGCTCAAGGGTACATGGTGTCGTGTGCGACGGAAATATTAATTTCAAAGGGTGAAAGTGAGACAACTGATTCCTTTTGTTTCATTGCCCTCCCTGTAATGACTACGGGAATGAAGATTTTAATACAGTTGTTGTTAATACTGACGTTTTCTGTTGTATTCGAAATTCTCATTGAGTAAGGGCAGTCTTATATACAGAAAATAATAGGTTTATAATACATAATAAAATGGTGACGAATTTCTTTGTATATTTTTTTTATTAGTAGATTTTTAAAATATCGGCATCTATTATTTGTTTCGTTTTATTATTAATTTCCTATATCTGGATTCCGGAGGTGATAATGTCCTAGAAACTAATTAGAAATTCATATTCCAATCCTATTCACTTTCTTATATTCTCATCAAGGAATTTACAGTTGATGTAAGAACAAAATAGGTGGAATAGGGATTATAATTATAACTTGTATTGGTTTATCTTTTTAATGTTAAGTAATTAATTAAAAATGGCTACTGTTAGGATATGTTCATTATTATTTCTAATGTACTTCTTAATTTACCACAGTTATACTCCCTATAGTAATATATATATATAAGGGTGGCCCAAAAAAACCGACTATTTTTTTTTTGAGTCTCGGGTGAAAATATGTTAGTTTTTGATGTTTTAAGAGCGCTCTCCAAAAGACAGCTCAAAAAAAAATTTCACTCCAAATTTTTGAAAATTTCCAAAATCGTCAAAAATCGTTTTTTTTTTAAATTATTTTTCTCTTTATTTTACTTTTTTCTACAAGAAAAATGATAAAGATCCTGAAAATCTCAAGTCGAAATTTTAATATTTAAGGTCGCATGTATATAAAAACTTCAATGTCAAGACACTAATGGTTGTCCAGTGATCTAAATTCAACCGTGACAATTACCTAGTCTTTTCGTCACGTGTTTTCGTAGGTACATACGTACGTAGTACATTATCTGTGTATTTTTCTGATCTTTTAAACTGTAACATCTGCTTGAGTATTGTACACACATTGGATACTTTAAGAATATTAGGACTGTGAAGTATGTAGATAAAGATTTAGACTCATCGATGTTGGTAAAAAAAACTTTCAATAATTAAGAACTCTGGTTGACAAATGATTTTGAAAGAATTACTTAACTGTTTTATGTTCGCCGATTTATATACGTATGTATTTTAATGAGTAAATAAAAAGAAGCAACGAAGAGAACGTTCGAAGTATAATTGTTGCTGCTTTTGTTTCTATATGTATTTCTAGTCTATATAAAGTTGACATACTGGTGAGGCATTTTCTAATTAAGGTTCTCTGTTATCAAGCATCAGTAACTGCGTAATGGGATCTGCTTTTGAAATATCTAATTTCGCGTAGTATCTTATTTAAAGCCACACTCACTTTTCAAAAGGTGATTTAAAACTATTAAATCCTTACTAATATTATATATGTGAATTTATTTGCTTATTATACTTACACCTTAACTACTGAATCACCTACGGAATTTTGGATACACATCCTCATGGCTATAATAGAGGACATAGCAGAAAGGGCACACTTTTCTTCCAGAAAAAAAGCCAAAAGATCAAATCAAAATAAACGGTAGCAGAGCAGCTAGCAAAAACTAGTCATAAAAAATCTATCTATTACATGTAAATTTTTTTCAAATCATTTTGTATTACAGGAGCTTTATATTATTTGTATCAAATACATGTGGTGTTAATTGTCCTATCATATTATAAATGTGAATGCTCTTCGTTATATTAACGCAGAATTAACGTCTTCCATGAAACAATACGAGCTTAAATTAATTTAGTCCGGTGAAGCTGTTAAGACCTTGCTGGGTCAATAGCGTAGACATTTCGAAAAAAAAAGCTTAAATTAATCTCTCGAGGCTAAGTTTCAATACGCTATTTTGAACCAATTAGATTTAATACAGGTGACCAAAGAAACATTCATGTATACATTATTGTATGCGTGCGTCATTAGTTTGTCATATTTGTACCTAATACATTTATAATAGTAATATTTAATTAATCCTAGCTTGTGTTCTTAATATACCCCATCCTTTCTAGAATTATATCATGAGAGCTGAGTTTATATATGATGTCATTAAGCATCATCCAAACAAGGTTCTTTCAAAGTGCCATACTAACTACTTATATTTAAAAAAAGTTAATTCATCAGCAACTTTCATTTGATCGTGTAAGTTAGCTTTGGTGAATTTTTTCATTACATTTTAACACCTATAGAAAAACGTAATTATTTAAATACTGGGTAATATTTTGAAAGATTCTTATTTTGTCAGTGAAAATCATACAAAAATAGGTTCAATCATTTCTGAAATTATTCCGGATAAACAAAAGGCACTCGAATTCTATTTATATGTGTAGATTGATATGCTCGTCCTAAAAATATGATATTAGGTGTGAAATTCCATATTAAACTGGAATTTTATTGCAATTTATTTATTTCGATTTTAATTTTAATTGATTAAATTAAAAAAAATGTATTATTAGCTATTTACAGTTATGCAAAGGAAACAAGCTATTGAATTGCCATCTATAATCATATCTATAAAGTATTACAGTATAGTATTTATAGTTAACTAAGTAAAAACGAGTATGGGATTTAAAAAAAAATAAGAAAAATATATTTATTTTAAATGAATATTATAACTGCAACAATAAACATAACAATTTTGGTTTAAACATGGAATTCCACTTAAATCCGGACCTTTAAATTTTATTTTATTCATCATAGACTTATTTAGTAAAGTAACCCTTTCATCAAACGGCTATTCAACATAAAGTCCACAACGTACGAACAACTTTGGTATAACATTCCCTTACTAATGACAGACCAAGCTTACAACGTTTGTCCATCCTCTCGTTTACTACACTAAGGAATCGTCCCAAACTTATTCATCCCTTTCAGGACCCTGACCATCGTTCAACGCCCTTGTAATTAGCAACGTTTCTAATTTCACTAACATTTATTTCGTAGGTACGCGGTACATTAACGTCCACACAACTAAATATAAAGCCTTATGTAAGCAATTGCAATGAAGTTTATCCTTTGCTAAGTTTTCCCTAACTTTACAATAACACTTGTAGTTTGACACAATAATTTATCTGATGGCAAAGCACAATTGAGTTCAATATTAACGGCAATCCTATTATGCTGCCTTACAAATAACTCTCTAAATCAATGAATACATATATGTTTTTTATTTCTATACTAACGGGCCCGGCGGACGCTCTCTCGCCCTGATAATGAAAAAAAAAACCTTGACAAATTATATACCTAAACCTTACTCATAAGTCACATTATCTACGGGTGAAGATTTCATGAAAATCCGTTCAGTAATTTTTGAGTTTATAGCGAATAGACAGACAAACGTGGCAGAGAAATTTGTTTTATAATATACAGTGATATTAATGTTTACTCATATAATATGTGAATGCAGCAGGTATCGAATGTATCAACTTTAACTTTAAATAAAATCGAACATATTAAATCGATTTTATTTAAACAAGAAAATAGTGTGCGACTGCACAACGACTACTACAACCAAAAGTCTGACACCCAATAATGGCACCATTTAGGCATTCGCGTTATAGAATGAACTGATGTATATTTAATATTCTAGCAAGGTGGTGAGATATCTATACTCAATATCCATCATGCACTATCTTAAACCCGCCACGATATCTCATTTTTAGCTTATGTTTTGTGACCCAGTGTATATCTAGATACTGAGAAGCATACAGCTTTGGAGGAGAGCATGGGAGATTAATAAATCTAAATAACATCTAGTTAAATATAAAACTAACGATACATGTATATGGGGGCTCGGCTGGGGTCAGCCACCTCGGGGGAGACAGCATCGCTAAGCTAGTCTAAGTTAGCGGGCACTCAGATATACACTTTACTGTGTAATTAAACAGACTTCTATCGCTTGAGAAATTCAAGAAAACAAGGCGTAATGTTTAGAATCCCTATGTCCCAGTAGGAACCACCTGGGCGTGTCGCGATTCTCAAACAAAACTCCCACGAGGAAAGGCAACGACAATCTCTTAGGAGACCACCGCAACGCCTTTTTTAAAAGTAGTCCGGTGAAGCTGTTAAGACCTTGCTGGGTCAATAGCGTAGTCAAATCGGAAAAAAGGGGGCACGGCCGTACTATCCTTTTCTCGAAGCAATTCAGGCGATTTTCGACACCCTATAACTCCGTCTTGGATAAAACTAGAAGCCTGAATTGAATCTATTTTATTTAATACATAAAACACTTTTAATAGTGATATGGTCACTATAAGGTGTTGTTATGTTAGTAATTACGTAATAACTTAATTCAGAATGTCTCTTAAGAAGGACTAAATAGAGTAACCGACTTGGTCTTACATGGATCTCACAACTTTTTACAGTATAAGAACTGAATTGCGAGACTGGGCTTTTTTTAAAGTTTTTGTATTGACGCATAAACTCTATTCGGTGAAGTGTTCTTATAAATTTAATAGAATGATTGCAAAAAATAAGGTGTTATAATAGATGTATGCGATGTGTGCAGCTGACGTCAAAAATATAGGCATAATATGATGTCCCTAATCTAGTTTACGGTCGGATGGACGGGAGGCCTCTGTCGATAATAATAAACGACTTAATATGCCCGATAATCGGTTTTCCTACTGCAAAACATCCGTGATTGACACTTTTGATGACGTTTGAGCTGAACCAAACGCCCCTTAGTATGAAATCCCAATCGTTTCCTATTACACACATGCGAGTTGACGAGAGGGGGAAACACGCTTGCTATACTCGATTTAAATATAATGGAGAAATCCTGTGTATAACACGCAAATACTTTGGAATAACTTAGTATATACGCCGTTAACAGAGTTAGGTACGTAGAAAATGAAGTTTAAATTTTAATGTATATTTATTCTTATTTTAATCTTCTAAATGAAGTTAGCTCTGGAGGAATATAATTTTATATTAAAATACCCTGTGTAATAAGAATAATAATTTGCTAAAATGGATCCCTGTTTACAAATGAACGGTAAAATTTACTTAACCAATTTTTATACACCTTCTGAATAGTTTATGTAATTCTCCGAACATAATCTATACAGATAAATAATTTTGAAGAGTCCGATTGTAATACCAAAATAACAGCTTTATACTTCATTGATATGAAAGTAGGTATGGTACTTATATAAACAATTTTTTATATTTTTATTTATCTGTCCGTTCCGCCTAATCTCTGAAACGTTTAGACCGATTTTGACGGGACTGCAGTCGATGGATAGCTAATGTTATAAGGATAACTTAGGCAACATGGTTTTTATTAAAAGATTCCGCGCAAATATGATAAATTAAATAAATATTGTCCACAATCAAGCACGCCTCACGCACAAGTTTATACTGAACATTTTTTTTTTGCTAAATTCCATGCCGATGAAGGCACGGGTAACAGCTAATAAATAAAATAATGTATATCAATAATGCAAAATTACGGTATGTATTTGATACATAAATCGTTTCATATTAATTCTCATTTTGTTCAAGGGCTTGAGATGGTTCTTACACTGTACTCAAATCTTTTATTGTAAGTGGTTTTTGTACTCCTTATAACGTGTCGTGACTATTGCAATAAAAAGTTTAAGAGTGCTTATAAAAAGAAAATAAGAGTTTCTACTGAATTTTAATGATAAATCTAGGCACCAAAAATATCGGAAGAATAAGGAAAATATAGCGTATTACAATTATATCCCCAGTTTCATATTTTAAGTTCGTAAGTGACAATGAACCAAAACACTTCAAAGAATCGTGAGCTCACTGGATGAGCACGAGAGGCAAATGTCCAAGTTAGTGAAGGACAAACAAAAAATGCACGACCGTTGAAAAATAGAGCGCACTCAGTCGAGCAAAGAAAAAGTAAAAAAGATTCACACAATGAGCTAAGGAGGCATACCCGTAGCACGTTGTGAGTTGACGAGGCTTGAAGTATAGCTTTGACCGTTGATTTATTGACAATAACTTGTTTTACATTTTTATTTAACTCACAAATTGACGATATACTGATTTCAGTATATTATTGTGTAATAAAATGATTTTCTTTTTATCAAAATTTGTATTTATTTATGTTACCTATATTGTCTATAATCCCTTTTAGATAATTACTGCGTAATATCCGATGAATACTGAACGTAGATAGAACTTAGTAAGATAGCTATGGAATGTTTTTGTAAAATAAAACTATATAATATCCTGACGGAAACAAAAGAGTAAATAAAAACAAATGAGACGCTTTATCATCTATATTAATAATAATAATAATAATATCTATACTAATATTATAAAGAGGTAAAGTTTGTGAGTTTGTGAAGTTATAGGGGATAATCTCAGGAACTACTGGTCCGATTTGAATAATTATTTCAGTGTTATATAGCTCATTCATCGAGAATGGTTATATGCCATATATCATCACGCTAAGACCAATACGAGCGGAGCACAGATGAAAAATGTTTTAAAATCGGGATGTTTTTTCGTTTTCAGAACTGCTGCGTGTTAGTCTTAGCGTATCTACTCCACGCGAACGAAGTCGCGGGCAGAGGCTAGTCACCTATAAACTTAACAAAAAATCACTATGAACTTTCCCGAAACGCCAGCTCACAACTTATTGGCGATTTCGAACTCAGAGAAATCCGCAATTCTATCTTTTTCTATATACGATGTTACTACAAGAACTTTTCTCAAGTCTAGGTTTCCTCACGGTGATTCCCATCACCGTCAACCGATATATGTTACTAATTGAAATATACGTGAATTTCCAAAAAAAAATGTTCATACATGCCGGAGTCCTAACCTGAAGACATCGGATTGATATTACACCTGACAATACTCTTATTTTATGTGATGTCTTTTTTAATGTCATTAGATCATCGTAAAAGTGTAATTTACAGAAAATACATCTAAGTTATAATGTACATTTATAGTTGTAAAGATTATAGTAAAATAGAATTATTTAATGTCGTGTACTTATACTTAAACACTAGCCTCTGCCCACGACTTTGTTCGCGTGGAATAGATACAATAACACTAACACGCAGCAGTTCTCAAAAAGAAAAAACATCCCGATTTTGAAACATTTTTCATCTGTGCTCCGCTCCTATTAGTCTTAGCGTGATGATATATAGCCTACAACCATTCTCGTTGAATGAGCTATATAACACTGAAAGAATTATTCAAATCGGACCAGTAGTTCCTGAGATTACCCCCTACAACGTCACAAACTCACAAACTTTACCTCTTTATAATATTAGTATAGATATTTAAAAAATGAAAGATATTTCAATATAGTTAGTCAACAAATTAAACCAAAAATACTTTATGTAATTTTTTAAGTCCTCAGAAGACACATGAGCGGTAGAAGACTACCATAGCCATCAAAAAGTATAGACAAGCAATTCGATAAGCGTTATGAATATTATTTTTTCCATGTAAAGCTATACAATATTGTTTATAATCGAATATTATAATTTCTAATGGACGCACAGGAAGAGAAATTCTTCGAAGATTACTTTTATGTTATGATTTTTCACCAAAAAACATACTTTACGTGATTCTCGAACTTGCTATTTAGGAACTCGATATTGTTCTTAATAAGCTTTTCGTACCAATTAACACTGTTACCCAAGAAACTCATCCTGCCTTACGAAGTTTAAAACACGAAGTTAGAAGCATAAATTTTTCTCCGTTTTATGTTTTTTTTTAGCAAAAATGCGATATATACCACCCATTGTGCTCTATAGAAGATATAAGGAATGACATTATTTATTTCACGTATAGGTACGCCACAAAACATTTCGCTCAAAATTTACTCACGTAGCCGTACAAGGGGTGTCCCATGTCACATCTTCAAACTATCACGATCGCCTATTATATTCTCAGGAGACAAAGGTTTGAGGACATTTGGAGAAAGCTTACCTTCGTCAGACCAGTTTTTGAAATCAAATACTCAGGTATTATTTGGATTATATTGATCAGGTATATTTTTTCTACATTATTCACTATTTCAAATTGTGGAGTGTTTTTTAATGGAAAATTGTTAGTTTGTTCAACGCGTATGCCCAAAATGACGTATTGGTAATTTGTTTTTGGCGACATTTTTCAAACCATTTTCAATTCTAGAAGTATTTAACTTTTTCGTTCAATATTCTTTATTAGATAAATTAAACTATCAGTAACTAACTTTTGCTAACGCCTTCGTTCGCGTTACTTAATGTACAATTGATATATCCGTCGGGGATGGTTTTTTTTAGATGAAACCCTATGCTTTTTCTGTACCTCTGAAAATGTAATATGCTAAATATCATGTTAATCGGTTGAGTGTTTAAGGCTTAAAAACAAAAGAAACAAACAAACTCAGTTTCGTATTTATAATATTAGTTGGGATAATTTATACGTACAATTTGTTGGTACCGAAGTGGGAATTATTTGATATTTAATTAATATTTCATTTTATTTAATTATTTGACCACTACTAATGATTTCATAATAAATAATTAAAATAGTTTACCAAACTTTGAGAATTTAGGAGTAATTAAATATTTTCGAGGTGGTAGATCTACTCTGAAGATATTACTGGTTTTAGCATGAATGGCTCGGCTCGCCCAGGGTAGTACCACCCGACCCACAGATAAAGTGACGTGATGTAACAGTGCTTGCATTGTTGCTTTTCATTCGGTCAGTAAGAGCGCCGGAGGATCACCTCCCCTCCCTTCTCTGCGCTCCTTCTCTTCCCTTTCCCCTTCCCAAACACATATTAGCAACGCATTTGCGACTCCTCTGGTGTTGCTAGTGTCTAATCACGGTGGTGATCACTTACCATCAGGTGATTCTCCTCCTGATTAATTTGCCTCCTATGATATAAAAAAATGCTTGAAGTTGTCTTTCGTATTCATACTTAAATGTGTCTAATTGCTGTTTATATATGTATGTTTCGATAATAGATAACTTTCAGTCCTGTAATTTTACTACCAGTAATTTTTATACACACTGACTTCTGTGTATTTGACTAGAGGTATCGTTTGGTATTGAAAAATTAATCATCCAGTAACAAACGATTTTGCCTTACCTTGAAATTATGACAGGTATATAACGAAACAAGAAAATTTCGAATGTCTTACTCGTAGCAAAAACAAAATAATACACAAGTGGTTTAAAAGGAAACATCCATCTATACATAAAATAAGTACGTTTTATTTACATGATTTCTCATACAAGTAATTTATTTATTTCCTGCTTTTTTACCGAATATGATTATAAGAGGTAATTCCCGAAACTACTAGTAGCCGGCTTCTGAGGTACTTTAACTGTAGTTTACCTGTGCAATAGCGTTATCGGTTCGATAACTTGTCAAATTGCATTTCTGAACACACAATCATACGATAAATGTCAGTAAAACTCAATGGGCCCTTTGACAGTTTATCTTATGCATAACTTTGTTGAGTTAATAACTGTTGGTAGTTTAACCGAGTATCGCAGAAAGCGGGCATAAGTAGATTATAAAATTACTTTAATGGTACCAAGGTACATTGTGACTGACAAGACATGACTGTTATATACTTTAAGTCATTATTATAATTGTATATACTATTTAACGCAAATGAAATCGAAGGTGGTTGATAATTGTAAATAAACCTGTAGAGTTATTATGCATGGTATTGCGTAAAATAGATATATTGCTTTAAATATGATTGTGATTTTTAGCGAGCATAGTCAAAACTACACTAAGACGTCACCGCATACTTAAACCATTCGTGAATATGTTGTCTTTAGTAAAACACCTATAAGTCATCATTTAAAGATTATTTCATCAGAACGATATCTTTATATTTGCGATATAGAATAATTTTTCGCAATATCCTTTGCATTATTATCCCCATGAATTAAGCTTATGTTCGCGGCCTTGCTGACGTTGATGCAAGTTTGATCTATCCGATGGGAACAGTATATTTATTCTGTATAGAAAGTATACAATGATTATCCTTATATGTGACCTTGAAAGAGGGTATACAGAATTTAGTGGTGATTGGTTGCGTAGTTACCTCACTTTCAAATGTATAGTATTAGTTAGGAAATTACGATATGATATTCTGATGTACCCGATTAGGCCTCCCACGGCAGCGGCTCAAGCCTAGGTTTGATCCCTCGGTAGGTAGCCTTTGAGTGCGTTGCTCGATACGGTGACACACAAATATACATCACTACTACAACACTACACGATCACCCCCCACACACGTGCACGCCTACACGCTTACACATAAAAGTGGAAGGGCTTACTTTTTTCCCTTATCGAATTGAAAACTCTCAATTTTCCGATAATAAATATATGGAGGAGTTGTTGAGGCGTGTATGCTTGTTACACATATACGTTTCAACAACTCATACATATATGAATAGTTGGCTAGGTTAGCTAAGATAGGTCGCGATTTTGCATGCAACAGGCAACAGCCAAGCCAAGGTGTGCCGTGCATCCTTGAGCTGGTTGCCAAAATAAAATCGGCTGAGTGCCTTAAGCGCTCGCCTTAGTAGACCGGTGAAGCTGTTAAGACCTTGCTGGGTCAATAGGGTAGTAATTTCCAAAAAAAAAAAAAAAATCTGATGTACCTACATTATATAAAGCCGTTCTGTAGTTTTTTTCGAAAAAGATTAACATACACTTATCTATACTCATAACCCTCTCCGTTTAAAATATAAATAGGAGAAATTAAGACGAATATACTAAACTTAAAAGTTAACATGACATTAAAGTTATCTAGTTCACGAACTATATAATAAGAATTTTATCAAAATTATGTGTCATATTTTAATCATGTATCTCTTTCTGTAATTATTATAGACTAGCTGTTACCCGCGGCTCCGCACGCGTTTTTTGAATGTATTAAATAAATGTAAAATTGTTATTAGATGTGTAAATAACAATAACACTCTTTCAAAAATATTTGTAAGTATGACACGCACATCATCTACAGTAACAGGTAACATGTACATTATATATGTGAATACTAATAGTGTATCGAATGGGATGGGATTTATCATAAGCCACATAGCTGGAACTTTAAACTACTATCTATGTATCAGCCTCATTGCTCACTTACACTATATAAGAAAGTAATGAAAATATTAAGCTATACATTATCGAACAATATGTGTTCAATCTTTTATTGTATAGATATAATATCGGGTATCGTCTGCTGAACTCGCTAGCTTCGCTCGCTAAAACAGCTAATTAGTTGGTTATTTGCCCGTAAAATTTCTGTTCAAATATTACTTGTAGTCCGTTGAAGCTGTTAAGACCTTGCTAGGTCAATAGCGTAATCATTTCTACGACAACCAAAACCGTTCATATAGGTCCAGCTGTTTCGGAGATTACCCGGAACAAATAATCAAACAGATATATCGACAGAATCAAAAAAAAAATGTTGATATTTGTAGCACCGCAGATATATGTATTCATCAAAAAGTATTTATTTGAATATTATATACACACGCTTTATTCTTATAATACGTAATACGCAATATATCACAAACCAAAAATTGGAAACAAAACTAACGTAGAATAAACTTTTTGAGGAGTTTTTGACGGGATTTCAGTCAGTGTTATGTAGGGATTTTATTCATAATTTTGTATTATTTTACTCTATATTGTGTTAAATTGGCGGCGTTTTATGTAATATGGTTTGTTTATTATGCATGAGTGATATAAATGAAAAATAATGCCATGGAGCATGTATTCTGTAAGCTTGAAATTAAGCAGATAATAATTTACGAAATATTATATAGAAGATTTGGCGCTTATGTATAGAGAATACATAAGAACTACCTATACTGACAATTTCAGAATTGGCAGTATGGATTAATTCCTTCGCCTGTATTGTGATGGACGAATATTATTACTACTAACCTTTTAGAATATCAGCACAAAATAAAATTTACAAATGTTTCCGACACAAACGTACCACGTATAATTAAAAATTGAAAACAAAACTAACGTAGAACAAACCTTTTGAGTAGGAACACAAAATAAACCATGAAAATATTTCCGATAGAATGTTATCGTGTTACCATGGCAACGCATAATATAATACTGACATTAACACGCAGCGGAAGCTTAAAAAATAGCCCGTTTTTTTGACATTCTTAATTAGTGCTCAACTCCTGTTGGTTTTAACGTGATGATATGTAGCCTATAGCCATCCTCGATAAATGAGCTATCTAACACTAAAAGAAACTTTTAAATTGGATCTGTAGTTCTTGAGATCATAGCGTTCAACCAAACAAACAAACTCTTCAGCTTTATATATTAGTATAGATTATATATTTATCTGAATATGCATAGACCAGTTAATAGATTATATAAATTTAAATAATAAATTACTCTGCCATATTTGGCTTTTTGCAGATTATGAAACAGCCATTTTGGGAAATATTACCGATGAAATTGCAATGATAACGATAGTGCTCGTAGGAAAAATAAAGCATAGGCTGTGTAAATGTTTTATTGAATATAGACTTTGTTAATAGTATAGAAGTTATAAATATGTTTTGTTTGCGTGCCGTTTCAAAAATATATTAAAATTAGGTAACGTTATTTTTTATTTATCACAATTATCTATTAAAGAACATTTTTTTAAACTTAATCTACGCAATAATTAGTTAGGTCCCGCGACAATATAGTTCTTTTATGTGTGTATTTTTTTATATATCTAAATGCAACCATGTAAGTAATAATAATAGTATATTTTATTGCCCGAAGTCACTGCTTACCTAATTTACAGTAATGTTTGCATCTCGGTTGGTAAAAATAACTGCACCGGTTAGATCGTATCGCAGATATCACATTTTTTAATAACGAGTACTACTTATAATACCAGTGACTTAAACATATCTAATAAATAAAAACTTAATAGGTGGTTAAATTTAACATGTGTGAAAATGTGTGACAACTACTCAACGCCTGTATCTCTTGTAATTTTAAGTTGCCACTATTAAGTTTTATTTATTTATTTTTCGAAATGAAAACGCTATTGACTAAAGGTTAATGGCACTCAGCCGATTTGGGATGTTTGGGCGACTAAATCAAGGGTGCACAGCACACCTCGGCTTGGGCTGTCGCCTGTTTTGTGCAAAATCGCAACCTTTTTTTTTTTTTTTTCGTGGGGAAATCCCTTATGGATACCCACCCTCCCTGGGGAGAGGGTGGATTATGTCCGACTCGCACGGACTAAAACCCCACGGTGTACGTCTTCCGCTGTTGTTGGGGCGGCACGAGATCTCTATAGACTTCATCGTGCCGCCCCAGCGGTGTGGCCCAGCGGCAGAAGTGCCGCCGCCGGGCCTCGTCTTGTAAGGAGACAGCCGGGTACACACCGGCCGTCTCCTTCTCGTCTGCCGGACCTGTGCAATGGGAAGGTGGGGCCCCAGCCCCACCCGTCCCTAGGTCCGGCTACGGTGGCGGGAGGAGGCGGTCAAACTGCCGCCTCCTCCTGCCTGTCCTCCTTTGGCGGAGACGGCCGCTTAGCGGATTGTTCTCGCGGACCCTCTCCGCCGCCTCCTTCTGCGAGATGACTTCCTCGCAGGAGGAGGCAACTGCGTTCCAGACATCCTCGCTACCGAGCATGGCCGCGACCACGCTCGGCAGCGAGAGGTTCCCTCCTACCGCCGCAGCCAGAATGCGGCGTCGCTCCTCCCACGCAGCACATTCAGAAAGTGTGTGCTGCGCCGTGTCCGGTTCAACGCCGCACTCATGGCATACGGCGGTCGGCTCCCTGCGTGCTATCCGGTAAAGGTACCAACCGAAGCACCCGTGCCCGGTCAGCACCTGCACCAGACGGAATGTCAGGGAGCCCCATCGTCGGTTACACCAACCCAGCAGGACCGGGCGGACGGCGTCGATAGTGTATCTGCCGTACTGCGCGTCCGCCAGGTCCTGCTTCCACCTCTCCATCATTTAGCGCCTCTCACTTCGCCTTCTCTCCTCTATTTCCCTGGGAGCTGGAGACTCCCCTGACCGCTTTTTAGCCGCCGTATATTCATAAACGGCGGCCAGCACTTGCGCCTCCAGCTCCCATGGAAGGGAGCCAGCCAGAACCATGGCCGCCGCCGAGGATACCGTTCGGTACCCTCTTATCGCCCTCAACGCCACGGTGCGCTGCGCATTTCGCAACGCGCGGATATTGGTGGCGCTGAGAGCGTCTACCCACAACGGTGCCCCGTAGGAGGCCATGGATTGGATGACCCCCATGTAGAGACGGCGGCAGGCGGCACCCGGCCCCCCGGTGTTGGGGAGGAGTCGTCCGAGGGCCCCTGCCGCCCCCACTATCCGTGGTCCGAGCCCCTTAAAGTGGGTCCGTCCAGGGTGAGGCCCAGGTATTTCATATGGGTCCCCACCCTGACACGGAAGCCCTCTACACAGATGTGGGCCCCCGGAGGTGGCCTCCGCCGAGGCCCATGGAACATTAAGGCCTCGGTCTTCTCGAGGGCCACCTCAAGGCCCAGCCTTCTGATGCGCCCGACCACGAGAGTTACTGCCTCCGTGGCCAGGCGCAATAAACTGTTTGTTTCCCCCCCTCGGGCTACGACTAGGGTGTCGTCCGCATAGCAGATGAGGCGCGCTCCAAAAGGGAGCGCGCCGCGAAGTATCTAGTCGTAGCTCATGTTCCACAGGAGTGGCCCTAACGCCGACCCCTGTGGAACCCCACGCGCCGTGTTGCGCCGGACCATCCGCCCTCTGGCATCCACGAAGGCGACCTCTCTCCTGTCGAGGTACGCCTCCAACAGCCGCCGCAGATACAGGGGCACTCCAAAATACCGGAGCGCCTCCAGTATGACACTGTGCGGCATCTGAGCTAACCTAAGCTAAGCTATCTAGATATACGTATATGAGTTATTAGAACATGCATGTGTACCAAGCGTGCATGCCTCAACAACTTGTATGTGTATTTTGTGTCGGAAAAAATCCTCTAAACTATATAAGATATGATAGGATAGGTTTATTATTATTGCCTATCATCTACAAGCGTAATTATATGTAAACTAGATAGACGTTCCATATTTCATACTCAGTAAAACCAGTAACAGTTTCTTACAACAAAGCCCTAAACCATATTACCGATTTGCTAGATTGTAAGTTGAAGCGCTATCTATGTCAAGCGGGTTTTGGAGTCACAAGACTGTTATAGAGTGGATCAATCGATGATGGTGTTGTCTGGAATTTACTCATCTCTAAAAATAATTGTGACGTGTAATATTTTCTAAATATATATTTTATACGTTAAAAAGATAAACCAGATTGAGTTTCTTGCCAGTTCTTCTCGATGACTGGGTTGTTTTTCGAGCTGGTTAGTACCTACTACAAAACTACTTTTGACGTTCCTAAGCGCCTTCTCAGGGCCTAAATTGAATAAAGTATTTTTGAATTTCAGAAATAACACTCTGAAAAGTCCTTTATCTATTAATAAACTGTGGGATAAAATTTGTTCATCCGTGACAAAGATTAGCTCGGTCACAAAAAAGATGATATATAATTAATATGAATAGGTTTACCTATTAAACCATATCAGTCTTATATACTAGAATCTGTCCGAGACTTTATGTGCGTTTGTATCTTTATAAAGAATTATATTTACTGTGAACCCTAACTTTTGTTTTTCTAAGTTAAAAGTACTCTGAGTTACTTTTTGTAACATCAACTATCTGCCAATTTTTATTTTTTTAAATTAGCTGGAAAAACAGACGGTAATTCTATAAATTATATTTTTGTTATAAGTATCGTATATACATTACTAACCATTTAGTAAAAACGCTTATTTTGACATAACAAACAGACACTTTAATTTTATTTATTTTCATAGAGATTTGTTTTATGCATGATATTTCAAATCATTATTAGGAAAACAATAAGAATATTTACATACATGAATGTTTTTCTATATGAAATAATAACTTAAACTTCGTAAATCACAAACAGAATGTAGACTTTGCTAATGGAGTGAAACTCAAACATAAATTTATACAAAAGGCTTAAATATTCATAAATTAACCGACTAATTACAACCACAAAATTTGTTTCATTGTTCATTTCAACAATTATAATTGCATTACGCCCAGGAGCGTAATTTCACCGATAAGTTCAATTTACGCGAAATGTTATTGCAAATTAATTAATAAAATTATTTAAATTTCACTAAATATAAACAATGAATTGACAAACTTCGATAAATATAGACAAATTGAGTACATCTTATTGGCTTAAATTAATAATATACAGCGTGTATTCTAAAAGTATCGACATTAAACTTTACTACTATTTAATTCAGTTCCATAATCACTGTTATATATATTGGACAAAATATTGATTACAATATGTACACACATTTATAAAATTGTATGAATAAAGCTGACATGTGTATTAGTTTTTACTCGCGACTTCACTTGCGTTAGATTTTATAAATAAGATGCAGCTCATGTAACTCAAAGATAATGTACCTTTCTATACGTGAAAGAATTTTAATACATTAGTCAAGCACTTATTCAATACAAATTAAAAACACATATTTTTCCTCTTAATAATATTATAGTATAGGTTTAAAAATAATGTGAGTCAGTCATAAGGTTTGACCACAAAAGTGAGAATTCAAAACAATGGAATAACTGTGTTCGTTTTTGGATTCTAAATAAATTATAGTCTGAATTATTTATATTTCATGATTTGTAATCTGAAATTATTAACATTAATCTGTTTTTACATGAATTGGCACCCCAAACAATAATTATATACATTTTATAGAGTTTATTAATCTGTCAAACACGCTACACAAGCTCAATTTTAAACATCAATATTATATGCTCCCAGGCCGCTATACTACGCGTCGCCAGTCTAATGCAAGAGCAATACGTCACGAGTATGTCGAGGTCATGGGTGACGCGAACCATAACTTTTACCTTACCAAATACATTTTTTTAATTAATTCATTTATTTTAGGGTCGTCAACATGACAATACACTAGTAAATATATAAAAGGTAGGACTATTGTGTTCATTATAAGTGTAGTCATATATAGAGAAAACCACGGTATGCTCCAACAATAAATTAAATATTAATAAAACTAAATATTAAACTATTTTACAAATTTCAAGATTTACCATAAAAATACAAAAACAAGGAAATTAAAACAGAAAGAGGAATAAAATACTAAAACTATTTGATATTCTAAAATCATATTTTAAATTAGGAAATAACAGAAAAAGCAAAAAATAGAAATACTGCACAACGCAGATAAAGAAATGTTCACTTCCAAAATAAGATCATTCTTGTTATTTGTAGCGAGTTAAGATTCTTACTCATATTTGCACAACAAACCTGACTGGTTTTGAATGCTCATAGTTTTACGTTTAATAATTTTGATTTTATTTTAATATATTTACAATGTTAATTAAACTATTCGATTTTATTTTGAAACGATAATTCCCATATTTTAGTTAAGTAATATACATATATATTCGTAATCTTATTGATTGTATTGGTAGGTGGTAGAGCCACGTGAAATTATCTATTAAATATATTATATATCTATACTGGCTTCAGCATGAATGGGTCGGCTCGTCTAGGGTAGCACTACCTTATCAAAGAAAACCGACGTGAAGTAATAGTGCTTACATTGTTGCTCACCTCCCACTCTCCTCTTCCCCTCATTCCTTCTACCAACACAGGCTGGGAACACAGTTGCGACTCCCCTGATGTTGCGAGTGTCTATGGACGGTGGTTATCACTTAACATCATGTGACCCACCTGTACGTTTTGCCTCCTTATGATATAAAAAAATATATATATCACAAAACAGAAGAAATATTAATTTGAATAATAAACAAAAGTTATGCTTAGAAAATCCTATCAAGACAGGATGTTTCGAGACAAAGGAACTGTTTGAAATACCATTTCATTCACATAAAAACAATTGTGTAAGAGAGATGAAAATTTCAGAAGCACCAGGGAACCGCTTATTCGCTATGGCGTCTGCGTAACCCATTGTTGCTGGTTCCAAAATCTTGCTGTCTGGCGTATTTTCAATCTTTGTAAGGATATTCGGAAACTGAAGTCCACGGGTTATTTAATACTAGCTCGCGATTCTTTTGTGTTCTATTAATCAATACTTTCAGAAGTAGTTCTCGAGTACTTAGTAGTATGCTTTATTCGGATTATTTAAAGAAAAAAGTTGATGATAATTTTTATTCACAAGTTATTTGTACTTTCTGGTTTCAATAAATCGACTCATAACTATGACTCATCTGGCATGTCACAACATATTATAAAACAAAATTCTCTGCCACGTTTGTCTGTCTGTTTGCGATAAACTCAAAAACTACTGAACGGATTTTCATACAGTTTTTACTCACCCATTCATCATGAAATTTTGTACACACGTTGTCAAGGGGCTTTAACAATGTCGAAAAGGACATTGGGATATCCAGAAAAAATGTACCGTTTTCGACGGATACGTCAAAACTACATTAACGAGAGCGAAGCCGCGGGCATAACATAAGACTAATTAATTTAGTTCTTTTTTCTCCTCCATTGCTCAACCGATTTCCATTATTTTCATTTCCTTTGTAGATATTAACGAACTTGGGCGATATAAAAAAAAAATTGAAATAGTTTTTTTTTTCACGTTATTTATGTCTACAATAAACACTATTTGTACATTACAATTATAATACAGTTTTTACCATTTACAAAAAAATACAAAAAGATATACAGATAAAATAATATAAATGTTACGGATGAATTTTTTGATCTCTAGTTAACGTAAAATATAAACATACTTTTAATTTCTTGTATTTTGTTGTCCGCCTACTTTCTATTTAAAATCTCATTGCCAGGATTAATTGAATAAGTTTAATTAGTTCCCTCTTCGGAGGTACCAACTGTCTAGTCTTAATTAAGCTTCGGTTTTAGATGTTATATTTAAGGTTTCTCTATGTTGATGTCTGTTATTATTATCTCATTTAAAAAACATACTTTAAAATACAGTATTTTAATATGGGCTGATTACAGTGGTATATATAATGCGTTATATTTGTAAGATAAAAAAGTGCACTTAGTGAGACTTGCTTTAAATTAAAATGTTTTCAAAATTAGAAGACATTTGAAAAATAATAAATAAATCGAGTTTCCTAATCTCTGATTTAACTTGTTAAAACTCTATTAAACTAATATTTGTACTTGGTAGTTACATTTGCTTTTAACTTTCTTCCTTTCGACCCCCGATATCCCACACCGTGATACACGACCCGCCGGCTTTCTTACTTCGTTCTCGTATATTAAAAGTACTTTTTAACTACTTTGTAGGACAGTTAATCCACTACAAAAGACTAGCGTGACCTTATACACCGTCCATGATAAATAACGACATAATATGCACAAAAAACAATTTTTGAAATGTGACCAGTAGTTCAAGAGATTAACTTGTACAAACAAATAAATAATCTCTTAAACTTAGTTATATTCGTACAAATCTCATTCTACCATCTGCAATGTCTGTACAACTACAGTTTTTCTTATTCTATCGTACCAAAAATCACCAAAAGAACTGAATAAAAAATCGAATTCACCGCATATAATACAAACGTGGATATCAATCGAAGAAACATAAAAAAACCCGTTAACGTGGAACACATCGGTTCCTTCGAATGCAATCTGCTTTGTCAAAGGTAATCGGATATCTTGGCCGTGTTCGTTTTGTTTTCGCACTTAACCATTGCGCGTTTAGTTTGTTTTATCCTGTAACTCAACACTGGTAGCGTACGCGCCCCTATTGACACTTTCAATCAAAACATGTGAGTTAATTGTGAAAAAAAAAATGTTATTGAGGTGTTTTGTATTGATATTTTGATTTGTGGATTACTATGGAATAAAGAACAGCTTGTTATTTAAAATGTTGATGTCAATTTTTTTACTAAGACTGTCGAGTTATCTATATTATAATTCAGCAAGAAATCAATGAGTTCACTTCACACTACTACTACATCACCAGATTAGGCCCCCCTCGGCAGCGGCTCAAGCCTAGGTCCGGTCCCTCAGCGTGGAGCTCTTGAGTGCGCTGCTCACGCGATATACTCACACAAAATCTTACATCACTAAGACAACATTACACATATCACCTCCACACACGTGCACGCATATACACACGCTTACACATGAAAGTGGAAGGGTTTTATTTCTTTCCCTTATCGGACTGAAATAGTTTAGAAAATTATCCGATACGAAATATATGAGAGTTGTTGAGGTATGTATGCTTGATACACATATGTGTTTCAATAACTCATATAAGTATGAATATCTAGCTTAGCTTAGGTTAGCTCTGATAGGTCGCGAATTGCATGTATCAGGCAACAGCCCAAGCCGAGTTGTGCTGTGCGCCGTTGAGCTGGTTGCCCAAATAAAATCGGCTGAGTGCCGCAAGCGCTCGCCTTAGTAGTCCGGTGAAGCTGTTAAGACCTTACTAGGTCAATAGAGTAGCCAGTTCGACAAAAAAAAAACCCGCGCCTATAGATGTTTTAGATCAATAATGTATAACGCTTCGACTTCTTAACAGCAATGAATTTTGATTACAAAATAGAGATATTTATTTTCGAGTACATATAATCGCGATCGATCGATACAAATCAACAGATATCTACGACGTAAAACAAACCGCCGGATTACCGATTTAAATTCGTCGATACCGAAGCAGTTAAAGGGGGTCCCTCCTTTATAAATTAACGACGCCAATTTCCCTAATGACATTGTAAAAGGAAAGTTTACGATTAACGATTTTAGTATTCACGATTGTATCGTAACTCTGACGAACTTTACGGCATTGTATTGATGTTTGAAGAGACTTTGGGCCTTATTACCGAAAACCTAAGCTAAATTCGCGTTTATAATGCCTATATAAATTATGGCCATCTTAACGGACATCCATGAATCTAATTGTTATTACCTAGATTATATTATGTACTTAGATTTTATTATATCATTTGTAGTCATTATTATTACTGGTTACTTTTACTTTTAATGTCTAACGAAGGTTAATCTACTAAGTACTAGCTTTTACTCGCAGCTTTGCTCGCATTAATGTACAGTTGGTTTATTGATGTCATTTGGAAAGGTAACCTATGTTCTTTTCACAAAGTGTATGCAGAACTTCATTATCCATATATTCATATCATTGAGAAAGCGTAACGAACACATTTTCATTTATAACTAGCTTTTGATCGCAGCTTTGTTCATTTTAATGTAGATTTGAGTAATTTCTCGGATGCAATACATTATTTCTGAATGGAAGGAGTTCTATCTTCTATTTTCTGTACGCATAAATGTACTCCTTCTAATGATGATCGGTTGTTGCGCTTAGACGTGAAATCGTAGTAAATAAACAAACAAATTCACTTTTTCAATTTATGGTATTAGCTTGGATATTGGTAAGAATATTTCATGTAAATTGTTGTTGTTTGGTTCGGTTTGTTGTAGAGATTGATTATGTGATATCTTTTATTACTTTATCCTAATATTGACATTACAACGTCACAACTATTTTAAGTTGCCTCTGTTAAGTTTTATCACGACTACTCAGTTCTCATGGAAACATTTTGATAAAATGCTTAATCAATCAGTAAAAGTGTGTTCGAGTTCGGTACAGCCGCTTAACCCAAAAAACATTTCACTCTGTTGTACATATAAAAGGCATGTAAATCTAACCTATTTATATTTTTTACATTTTTGTAAAAAAAAATGTTGCAAGTGGCTAGGAATAAGTAATTAAATCATTTTTACAAATGTCTGTCTGTCTATTTGTTTAGACACGCATCAATGAAATGTCACAAAAGTATAAAGCGTATGTAACATTTAGTCTTTGTTTCATTTACATAGGTTTGGTTTATTTATAAAACATTTATTTGTAATTTTCATGGCAACCTTAAGTACGAGAGGAAAGTAGATAAGTAAATTATTAAGTAAAAAAATTCATATGACTTTATTAATCACTGTTTTTTGACATAAAGTTCCACGCAGACGAATTCGCGGACATATCTAATCTTAATTATGTGTATAGGATACATACGATTAAAAATAATTGTACTTAAAAACGGTTACATGAAATTAAGTCTAAAAAAAATTGTACTAAATCAAAACAAGCCACGTCATCCTTCATATAACAACGATGCTTGAAGGTTTCTTGGAAAATTAATTATCAAGTGCCTTTATCAGGTGTTCTGCCTGAGGGCGGCCGTTGTTTCAATCGAAAGCCTTGTCGTGTTTACCTGTATTTGATTCACGCGATCAAGAGCAAACGTCTTGGTGTATTTATTTCGCTAATAACTCTATGAAACTTGCTTACGGTTGCAAATAACCTATCAATTTGTTTACACAAAATAAATGCGTGTTTTTTGAGCTATTATTATAAGATTATGAGATTTTTTGTTGGGATAAAATAAGGTAAATGTTTTTCAATTGTTCTTTAAATTACTTTTATGAGTGTGCCTTCAATAATTCTTTACTTTTACATTTTTTTAAATTATGTATTTTTAATATAGTGTTCTTTAGAAGGATTATCTATAAAAATATTGGAGGTAAACGATAGAGTACGTATAAGTAAACTTACGACCTATTTTTTGTGTTCAGATAGTGCATTGATTGATTTTAAATGCAGAAAAACTGCTGAACAAATTTTTATGCGGTTTTCACCAGTCAATAAAGTGATTCATTGGGAAAATTTAGGTATATAACATGTTGAAGTATTTTTCTATTATCAGGGCGGAATAACGTCCGCTGGGGCTGCTAGTATCATATATTATTATTTTCATACGTATACAAAAAATTCCAATGTTTTCTCAATATCTTTGTTATTTCAAATACAATGTACAATATGTTATAGGGTATTCCTTATCACGGATACATTTGGAGAAGAAATACCGATAAAATTGTATAGGGAATTTGTACTACCTTTATATCAATGTGTCTAATACATGTACATGACGTGTGACGTTTTTACCTCAAATTCGTACAATATATACATTTTAAATTCAGTTTAATGGTTTAAGTATCACGGATCTATAAATAAAATGTAATAATTATACAAATAGATAAAAAGTGACGTCTCTATAAACGAATGGTCAACTGAATCCTACTTCTTCATTAAATTAACATGGGGTCGGATACAAATAGGTACCCGAAAACGTCACCCACAGTCCCAAATTATATTACTTTATTGTTATTCTTTTTTACTTTGTTCCCCCAAAACTAACATAAATTGGTTCGGGATCACGCGACTACGACGGCACACAGTTACAATATTGTTTCCTGTTTTTATTTTATATTGACAATAAATGACTTCTACCTATATGTTTCTTAAAAAAATATTTTAGATTTAAAATGTTATGTTGTTAATATCATTATTATTATTACATAGTATAAAACAAAGTCTCCTATCGTGTCTGTCTGTCCGTCTGTTACCAATAAGCTCAAAAGCTATTGAACGGATTTTTATGGGGTTTTCGCCAGTGGATAAAGTAATTCATGGGGAAGATTTTGGTATATGTGTCAAGTTCTTTTTTTATAATCAGGGTGAGACAATATTTGCCGGGCTCGATTGTTATGTTTATAAAATTATGAATGTTTCGAGGTTCTATTATTTATACCCTAAAGTTTGAGGCCGTTGGAGTCTCGCCGTGCGTTTTTTAAATTTTTGTTTATCATTACTTTGGTCATAGAATTCAAATTCCTAATTAAGTGAGTTATTTAAGTGAGGAAACGTTATTTATTTTCAAATATTTACATTAATTAACTTTTAAGGAATCGGTCAAACTGTCTTCTCATTTTTTTAATATCAAATATATTATATATGTATCAAAATCCAACCTTATATTTAAAACTTATGTATATATATGGAAAACTTGTACTCACTATGCATTAATAACTTAGTTGAAATAGCATTTTACGAGCGATTACTATGAAAATATTCAACTGTGATTTTGAATTACATATGGAGTGCAGTCGAGACGCTCTTGATTGAGTCCATATGAGCTTGTGTCCGCATTTGGTTCTAGTGCCTGTTTGTCATGTGGAGCCGTGTCCGAAACACGCTCTAGTCCAGCTCCTGTTTCACCATTGCTTAATTGAAATCCTTTCAACTCGATCACGATTTGATTTTAGGCGTGCACGTCGTCAGGTCGAAGTGTACATATTATCTCCTTATAGTTAATGTTAATTCCCTGCAATAAACTTGAGTTTAAAATGTCTATGCTTTACTCATGTAACATTAAAAATCTATCCTTGTTTCAGAAGACAGTTTATGACATAGAATGATATTTTTTTTGCTAAGCTTTTGTATTCCGTTTACTTTAAATATAAATGGAATAAGTTTAATATTTGCGCAATATTTAATATGTCATATTTTTATAAGTACTTTATCAAGAAAAAAAATATTCAAAAAAGTTATCTCTTTTGCTGTCATTCGGATTCGAACTGAGGTTAGACGGATTTTTGAAGTAGCCGATTTCCATCTGAGCTATTTTTGTTTTGACAGCGATGCCAAAATTTGCCTTTATATTCTAGCTATATTTTTTCATTGCCTGAAAATTCAGTTAAGAAACGTTTTCTATGAATGAAATCTCGCTAGATCGATTTATCGTCCCCGAAACCAGAAATATACAAGAATTGCTCGTTTAAAGGTATAACACATCTATATGCATATATATATATATATATATATATATATATCAGATCACTAAGGATAAATGTCTTCTTTCCAAGTAACTTTGCGTGATTAGTGTAACAAGAAAAAGGAACGTAATTTTATTTATTCGTATCTGATTTGACTAGAATGTCATTACTGTTACATTACCTATAGATATAACGAAGCACAGTGTAAATTACTAGACTACAATCAAGAAGACTTGGTCATTCTGATTGTTTAAATAATCTCGAACCGTCGATTCAGTTTGATATACAAATAAGGCAATCGCCCTCAATCACAAGTAACGTACAAATAATGCTTGAATTATTAAATTGATAATTCTATTCATTGTTGGTAATATATTTTATATTAGTAACTGTTATTAATGAAAAACGAAATGATTAATAATAGATCAAGGGTACTAACCAGAGTTCACTAGAAGAAAATTTTTAAAGATGGAGTTATTATGGCTATATACAAAGGAAATCGCTAAATTAATGTATCAAAAGTATATAATGGATATTAAGTTATTGACGTAAGGATCCTCAGACTCTAGGATATAAGAATAGAAATGTATAGAAAGCTAATTGTAAGAAAAATGCCAAGATTATTGGGAACTTGTTTTATTTCACTCTTTGCTATATCTAGCATATTTGTATACATTTTATAACACTTATTAGGATCTAATGCCCAGAAAATTACGCTGTTAACCGTTCACTTGCATCGAAGCAATGCCATATGCTCACTTCGCTAATTTGCTAAATGTTATGCGACAAATGTAGGCAAATGGATTATTAAATTCGAAGCAGCGTTGCAACAAAAGTCATAGCTTGTTATACTCGTAAATATGGTCGAAAGAAACGAAACGGTAATTGAAATAAATAATTTTTTAATCGTTTTTATTTATCTCTTTAATCAAATATATAAAGGTTGATATAATTTAATCCTTTTAAACTCAAAGAATTACGAAAAGTAAATCTAACCGTTACAGTCAATTACGAGCTTAAAAATATCTCCAGTTTATTTCCTTGTAATTTCAAACAAGAAGGGTACGCAATTCTTTATAAAACTCGGAAAAAAATTAAGATTCATCTGGGTTAAATCCGAGAAATCTGAACCGAGGAGCACGATATTTACACCAAGCGGCTTACCAGTCTACTAACCCTGAATATTTTAAGTATTTTGTTAATATCCTAATCCTCCTTTTTCCTCGGACTAAGAGGGAAGTCGACATTCACCGTTAACAGTTTCATGATTAATGACTGAAAACTCTTTGATGGCTTTTTAATTAGAGCTAAAATAGGGGTGTAATACTTATTGCGAAAGCTCCGGTTGCGGGAAGGTTGTTGCGGCCACAGCTATATTTCATAGAAGGGGGGTGTCTGAATTTGCAAGGCTAATAAATTGCGGGATACCTAGGCCTTATTGGCTCAACATTTAATCGTTCGGGAGGCACTGGATTATTTTCTCCGAGTTCTTTATGTGACAATTGGAAAGTTAAATCCTTTTTACCATATTGGTCAAAGTGTTTACTAATAAATAAAAGAGAAATGGAATTTCTGACTTCGTATTACAAATTTATTTCCTCAAGCCGACCGGTACGCCTTCCAGATTATTCTCATTCGTCATGAAAACGGCGATTAATATTCAATATGAACGGTCTATTTGAGTGATTGTTTCAATAGGTCCTTGTACAAATCGGAACTGACTTTGAACAATGAAAAATTGTTAATTAGAAGAAACTTGGAACCATTTGCAAAATTACTTAAGAGATTTTTTAAATAGATTAAAAATAGATTGACTTTCTTGAGTCTTACTCCGTGCAAATAATTTGCAAATTACTTCTCGTTTTTATAACATTATTCTTGAGGTTTTTACCAAGTATCAAAGGATCATAATCTGTACTTTGAGTCTACAGTGTATGCAATATTCAGTTATTAATTAAAAACATTGTGCTTTATATAGTTTTGATTCTCTATATTAACATATTCGTAATTAGTACAATGGAAATGCACTATGGGTTTATGTATTGTAATATATATATATGTATATATATAATATTTGTAAGGAATTCCATACTCATCAACCAGTAAAGAGTAAAATCATTTGATGTTATATTTTTAAATTATCTTATTGGTCTTAGGCCACAATGTGAAGATAAAATAATATCACTATTGATCTCAACTATTTAGCTTCGGCTATGAAACCGCTTATCAATATCGCTAAATAGAACAATAAGACTTTATCCGGTCCCAGGCTAAATAGTGAAAGTCACGAATTCTCTCGAGGGGGTGTTGTCTCGAAAATATTCCTATTACGCGGCGAGCACGTCGAAAACAATGACTTGCTAGAACTCTCGCTAACCAGCCACTTTTAACAATTACGATAAACAAAGCATTTTTACGGCCCGAGTTCGTCTTGAAACGGTTCAGCTTAAGTTCTCGATGTAAACTGCTTGTTTTTGCTTCTTACAACCAGTCACTGGGCGTGATATGAATACTAATATCTACGAGGTTTTAAAATTTTGTTCGAATGAATTGTTTTGTTGCCTGATTATGTTAAACTCCTTAAGAGTTTTGGTTGACACGTTTGTAGTTTCTTCAGTTCCTTACTTAATTACATTTGGTAATTATGAACATATACATATATATTTTAAATAATTGCCCTAACAATAATAATAATGAGTAAAATATAAAATTACGCCAATTCACCATTTACGTTACTTCCTATTCAGTACGTGTTATCTGCAATATAAAATATAATAACAATAAAACTATGCTACTCATACTCTAGCTTCCTATTATTTAAATAATTTTTAGTATCTGATCAATAGTTCCCAAGATTAAATTCATCAAAATCTATGACTTATTACCATATATTTACCCATTACCGTATACAAACGATCAAATTTCATCGCTTTATAATTAAAATATAATTAAAAATATCAATAATTTAACAAAGTAATTTACACGAAGTTCTTTTACATGACATAAACGGAATCCATACGACTACCGTTTATTTGTTACTAAATAACATATTTTAGTGTCATATAAACCAACTGATTAAAAAAGAATCACCTACTCAACTACACGTTCGGTTAAAGTTATATATAACTACAAATTTACACATATCCACTGTATCATTTTCAAGATTAATACAACTTAAATGTTACGGAATAGTACTATGCAAATAGAGGCACATAAGCACTGAAATCTATTTGCATTACGACCGTACAACGGGACTCAGATGTGGCTGCGAATCTGTCGTGATATATGGACGTTATTAGGAAAACAAAACTTTTAATTGCCAGTAATCCCGTGTTGTGCTGTAAATTTGTTTTTGTTCGGTTTCACCAGCGACGGAAATTTATAAATTATGTATCAATTAAAATGTTGGAAAGCTGTCTTAAAGTTTGCAGGAGGTCTTATTTGAATAATATAATGGTTTTATTCCGTGCGCGAGTGTTTGTGATTCTAATTTTTTCGATGTATTTTTATTTATATATATATTAAAATTAATTTAAATTAAAGATTATTCCATAGGAGTTAATTAAGTTTTTAACAAAATATACTTTAGAATGTTTATAACAGTGACTTCATATTTAACATTCTTTTTTTTTTCTCTTTTCTTTTCTTTAGGGACTTTTATCACTTTAGACATGTCAGTCCCATCGTAATTTATATCTATATACAACAAAAATTCTTAAATCTAAAAACACACATAGACTAACTACTATACCTAAATATGCTACATAGTTTTTTACAACAGTCCGATGTCGGTTCTGCCAGAATGCTGTTATATACGCCCACATCTCTGATATTAATATTATATTCTTTAATAAAAGACCTCCTATCAGTTTGATGTTTTTTACACTCCTCCAAGAAATGGTGGACGTCGTCTACCTTACCACACTCGTTGCAAATCGGCGAATCTATAATCTTCAAGAGATATTTAAATTTCCCTGGTGGAATGTGTCCAGACCGTAATCTAAAAGTAGAAGTAATCAATGCTCTGCTGATATTCGCTTTTGCAAACCACGGTACAGGTGGAGGCTGACACTGTATAGTACGGTACCAAATCCCCTTCTCTCTTGAAGTCAAATCAAAATATTCTTTCCACATGTCATAACACCGTATCTTAAATTTATACAATACTTCTGTATAGTGTGGAAGTTGTGTAGCTCAAAATTGTTTATTTTAAATGTTGTATATACTCATAAGAATGCATTCAAATCTTTCGGGTTGCGAAGGAGAAATTCTTGCACAAACATACTAAATAGTCGTTAAGAAGTTTATACACATCTACGAAAGAAAAGAGCAACAAAATAAAGTCATTTTATTTTTTATATGTTTATACCTAATTATTTAATATTTTATAGCAGAATTTTATGATAACATCGCTTAAATTTGCCATACACGTATCTACACAAAAACAATATAATTTCTTGTCATTTAATAAATATTTGTATGAGAATTTGTCTTTATGGTGTATATTACAGATATCACTAATATGAAACCCAACTAAAATTGATAGTAAACTGATATCATAAGCATTTAGCAATAAGGCTCATTTTATACATTATATAGAACTTATAAAACTCAATGTAATCACTTATGTGTATTAGATTCTAAAAATATTTGTAATTGGACTTTCCGGAAGGTTTGACTAAAAAAAACATTTGATTTGTTTGTATGGTGGACAGAGACTGACTAAAAGAATACATACTGGGGGGAAAATTGCTACCAGGGATGTCTTACAAGGTTAGAAAATATATCAAAATAAAATCAATGTCTAGAGAAACACAGTACAACCTTTATTTCATTTATTTAGATTACGTAAAGGCTTAAAATACATTTTTAATTCTCTCAGATCTTTTAAGAGTTAATTTAATTTAGAAAGTTTAGCTTCAAGCTTACAAGAGTGATCGCCAACATTCTCCAAAACATTGTATTTTTGTGATTTAAAAGTTGTGCGGCGGCGGCTTTACTCTAGGAAGATAATGCTTAGACACAATAAACTTTATTTCTTTATAAATATTTCAATCCTTATTTCATTGTTATCTCTTATAAAAAATGATCACAAACACACTGATAATTTTAGATCGGCGAGTAAACAAATTTTTAACTGCAACTATAAAATACATTTTTTTAAATGCCAATACTGAAACCGTGACGGAAGAGAAGTGTACTTCATTTAACAAGTTTATAGTTGTAATAGTCCGGTCAAGCTATGGAAAACTATGTCGTCAACGGCGTGTAATCAAATAGAAAATCAGAGCTAAGTTTTTACATTAAATAATGAGCGGTTATTCCTTGTAAAATAATATTAAAGTAGAAATATATTACCAGTTAAAAATGAGACAACGATAGATAGAAGAAACAGATTTGGAATCGGGCAAAAAGTCTGTATTAAATTAAATTATCCGTATTTCCACTGTTACTTGGAAGTTGTTTTTAAGATTTCGCTGGCGCGCTTCACTGCTACTGATTTATTTGTGGGTATGAGGCGTGAAGCAAATGAACTGCCACTGTAACGAGATATACGACACGACCGCACCGTAACCAAGGGGTGTGTGAAGGTATCTTAGAACACGGGCAAGTAAAATTTACGAAGCGAATGTCGTGAAGTATAATGGAGCTATTTCTCTTCGCCGCTTTGATTGTGATTAGTGATCTATTTCTGTGCATAATTAAATATTTTCGGTGTTAGTTGGTCTCTACCTTTAATTAAGTGCTAGGTCATTATATCGTTTAGGTATTAGTACCTGGACGACCGAGTCTAGCTCGGTTCTTTAAAAAACATTTTAAAATTAGGATAAACTGTTAGGTTACATAGGAAAATTAGGAATTTTAACCAAAAAAATATATATATATATATCTCTTCTGCTATCACTCGGATTCGAACTGGGGTTCAACGAATTTTCGAAGCAACCAATTTCCATCTGAGCTATTTTTGTTTGACAGCGCCAGTGAAATTGACCTTTATATTCTAGCTATAATATTTTATTACCTGAAAACTCAGGAAAAATGTTTTCTATGAATGGAATCTAGCTAGATCGACATATCGTCCCCGAAACTACCTACATACTAAGTTTCACGGAAATAGATGACGTCGTTTCCGAGATCCTGAATATATACAAATATCAAAATATACGAGAATTGCTCGTTTAAAAGTGTTAGATAGATAGATATCGCGTTTATTTTTGAAGGTTTCTATTTGTAATAGTAGTAGAAATGAAATATATAAATAGGTTATATATCTTTTTTAAGTGTACTCCAACCCAACTCCAGTGTGTGTGTTCCAACAATAAAATGGGTTTAAGTTACCCTTGTATGCGAATTAACTAACGCAAATTATTCGTAACATATACCTCTAATCCATCGACAAGTAAATTATGATTATAGGTTATTGTTTTAAAAGTAATATTACTCGTTAAAGATATAATGAACATTTTATTATATTTCATTTCAAGTCTCAATAGCATACGTTCAGTATATTCGATGAGAGGTTTTGCTAGAAAATGTCTCAAAATATAAACTATTTCAAAGTAGTTTGTCACTAGCAAATGCATTAACGTTTGCGGCTTGCGGTGAACTCCGGCGACTTGGCTTGTGGTCCAGAAGCCCTAAGCAAATTCCGTTCGTGAAAACTGTCATTGCCGACTGGCAATTAGTCAAGCTACTAAGTGTTACTTTCCGATTGTTTTTCAATTTGTAGCTGTCGGAAATTGTAATTTATACGACTTTACACTTCCACTACCCGTTTAGTAATTTGAAATTGGCATGAATCCCAGCGAAATTGAAAGTTTATTTATGGGTTGGTTAGCTAACTTCTGAATTGAATTTTGTTTTGCTGGCGCAGTGCAATATATTTTTGTGTGACAGCCACTTATCTTGATAGAACAACATGTTAACAATAAACACTTTTACAAAATTTTGGCTTAGATCAAAATTTAAGAAATATTTATATTTGTTAATATGTATATTTATGAATAGTTATACATCTTAGGTGGGAAAGCCACGCTGAAACTATTAATGGTTTCAGCATGAATGAGTCGGCTCGCTCGAGGTAGTACCACCTTCTCACAGAAAATTGTTGTGAAGTAACAACAGTGTTTGTATTGTTGCGTTTCGTTCGGTCAGTGAAAGCGACGGAGGCCTATCTCCCCCCACTCCTCTCTCCCTCCTCTTACACTTTCCACTCATCTCCTCCTCCTCTATCCCCTTATTCCCCCAAAACACAAGCTGGGTATGCACTTGCGACTCTCCTGGTGTTGCTAGTGTCTATGGACGGCGGTAATCGCCTAACATCAGGTGACCCGCCTGTTCGTTTGCCTCCTATATGATATAAAAAAACGTGCACAAAAACAATTCCTTGCTTGAAATCTAGTTAAAACAAACTAAGAAAATAATTCTTAAAACAAAAACACATTACATACAGAGTATATTTAAAAAACACCAAAGGTACAAAGCTTTTTGAAAATGCCTGTGACAAATTGCTAACATTCTCGTTTCGTGTAACTGTTTGCTTTTCTTATTGACAAGCAATGTTTCCTCCAAGAAGAATCTAGTAAATAAACACAGAGAAAAGGCATCCGACGTGATTGCGCTAAGGCGCACCCACACCTTGTTTGTGTAATCCTCGGCTTTTGATTAGCTACTACAGGTTTCAATGAGAGAAAAAGTCGAAAAGGTTCAATGTTTACGTACGACCCTGTTTACCTGTGTGGAGTTGGCCTATATCCAACTTATTGGTTAAAGGTCAATTCATTGTGTAAGGTGCTCATACGAAGTTTATTTATTTCTATCTTCATTTCATACTTAAATGACTTGTTTGCTTATTATTTAGATTCGACAGAATATTTGTAGGTGAAGCTGTTACTAGGTCAATAGCGTAGTTAGTTCGAGAAAAAAAATTCAACAGGAATATACGTGTCGTTTTTTATTTATGGTTTTTCTATCATTTGTAATTTTTTTAAATATGAAATGGATATATATTTTTAGATAAAAAAGAGGTCCAAAATATAATAAAACATATTATTCTCACGAAACAAAAGATTGGACCAGAACCCGATGTCAAAGGCCACGACACTGTCCCTAGCGCCACTCATTCGAATGACTACACTCGTTTCCGACTTTTGATTTATATTCGTCGCCGTCTGGTTTGTCAAGGGCTTATAAATATAAAATAATATAATAATAACACGCATTATAAATAAATAACTAATAAAAGATATTTCTTCAAATATACCACTGTCAGTATAAAAATGGATATTGTGTGTATATTTCTAAAATCGATATACATCAATGTTGTTTAAACGATTATCACGAAAATTAGTGTATAATGTATGTATCATGGAGAATGTTTTTTTATATATTATACTACAAAAAAAAACTTACATGACGCTACAGCACTTCAGCATAGTAGGGGGAGTTGGGGACCCTTGATACGATTTTTACTTAGACCCAATAAAAAGCGACCTATTGACAGTAACATCCAATTTAATATTTATAATCTATACAATATATATTTAGCTAACTTTTTAAAGTCTAAATAACTGTTAGGTTTAATCATAAAAAATATTAGAGCCTATTTACTAAAAAATGAAATTTGTATCAATGGACCCCAGGCGTGGGGTACATTGATACATATACTGGGGCAGTTTGATTCATAGAAACATTTTTACAAATTAAACAAGTTTTATTGATTTTTGTGATATTTATTTATTAAATACTTATTTTTCACTTTGTGCTAAATTATGTGTACATAAATTTAATCTAGTACTAAGGGAAATAAATGTTTTTACGCTTTTTATATAAAAATGGAACAAGTAGACCCAAACAATAAACTGTGCCATGAAATATACTTAAACAATAACATATTGTATAATCATTCTTTATTTGGTCTAATCAGTCATAACTGGTTTTATACTTAAACGATAAAATAAAATAATTATTTTATTGACTTAATCAAACATTACTTAACAAATTTATCTTGAATTTGAATAGACAAGCTGTTCTACTAGTGCCTTTCTTTACTATAGGATTTGTTTAGTAGTCCGGTGAATCTGTTAAGACCTTGCTGGGTCAATAGGGTAGTCAGATCGAAAAAAGAAGGATTTGGTAACTTCAACACAATATCAGAAATATTAACCAAAGCTTCGTCTTTTATATCAGGCAACACAAAAGTTCCAGTTGGTTTAAACTTTACAAAAGAGACTAGAAAGTCGTTCTGGTTATCAGAGTATCTTGACACTATTTTTTCAACAAAATACTTATAAGGTTGCTTCTTTCCTACGTTAACTGAAGATCATTTACTGCAGGTGGGGCGGTAAATGTTCGGGCAACACTTGTGTTCTCGGGTTTTCTTAATTTTATACTTCGGTGAAGTTGTGAAGACCTTTCCATGTTAACAGCATTTTCATTTCGAAAAAAAAAGGTTTCCTTAAAGTAATATTGGGGCACATTGATACGTATCAAAGTGCCCCGACAGTGCTTGCATCAATGTGCCCCTGTCTACTACAATCGAAATAAGTATTTTGTAAAAATTATAGCAATTAATAATAAAAAGAAATTAAATTTACATAATGTAATGACGGGTATGTACTTACTAATTATCTCAATATATCACAGGTAACACTAAATATATTAGTAGAATCACATCCGAAAGAAAACTACGAAAATTTTGTTGCGAACCTCAGAAAAAAGTTTACACGTGCCAAGCGCTAATCGTCGAATGAATATTGCTCCGCTCTAGTGTGCGTGTAGGGTGTATGATTACCTTTCTATGTGTGGCGGACGGCTTCTCTAACGTGTTTCGTTTTCGATTTATATTGACTGTATCTATGTGCCCCATGTATCAATGTACCCCATCTCCCCCTACCGTTTATCCCATCCTCATAAAATTTGGTATATCAACACCAAGAATATTTACATAATAATCATTATATTTTAATACAGTTATATCATAAATCTAATACCTTTAAACGAGCAATTCTTGTACATTGTTATATATTCAGGATCTCGGAAACTGCGTCAGCGATTTCCGTGAAACTTAGTATGTAGGTGGTTTCATGGACGATAAATCGATCTAGCTAGATTTCATTCATGAAAAACTGTCTTTATCTGAGTTTTCAGGTAATGAGGAATTATAGTTAGAATGTAAAGGAATTTCGCGGCCGCTGTCAAAACCAAAATAGCTCTGATGGAAATCGGCTGCTTCGTAAATTCGTCTAACCCCAGTTCGAATCCGAGTGACAACAAAAGAGAAAGGTTTTTTTAAATGCTAATTTTGTGAGGCAAACCTAACAAGTTATTTTAATTTTTTTTTAAAGGGTTCTTTCGTCCAGGTATTATATATTTTAGTAAGCAGTGGAATTCTTCACTTCATTATTTTTATGTTTTATAACTATTGACGAGCTTTAGTATTATCAATATAGGAATTGATATTTCTTTTTCTGTAGTCCAAGTTTGACCATTGAACGAGCACTCGCAATAATAAATGAGCTTGGAAGTACGGGCAAGCTTTATAAGTATAATTCAATGCCTTTGTTGGTAATTTTTCTCCTTCTAAACTGGTTATCCGATTTTGATGATTTTTTTTGTACTTGTTAGGGTACCTAAATAGTTCTTAGCTATACTTTGGTCAGGTAAGTGGTCCTATTGTCAAGATCTAAGATTTCGAGTAACATCTTAAGATTTGAGACACCCAAGCCAACCTCACCTGCACGTGGTGCACCCTGTTGAATAACGAATGAGGCAATGGCGATAGCGGGGTGGTAGGGTTTTACAGCCCGACTGGATCGTAACCACCATGCAAATGGCGAAAAAGTCCGTCACAGTGACTCACTTCTGCGCGTCGCGTTTTGGGATCAGCCTGTGCATATCCAGTACTGGGTGACTTTCGTCATTATGGCCGGTCTGACAGCGGCGACCGGCGATGGATAATCTGTCGCTTGGTGGTTGCCAATGTTTTTGGATTGTACTATGCTTAACATCAGGCATAGTGCAGTAACTATGTCGTGCTTCGATAAAGATTAAAGTAAAAAAATTACTGGTCCGATTTGAAAAATTATTTCAATTTTATATAGCTCATCTATAGAGGAAGGTTATAGCTATATAGTTATATACATCTACACGTTCACAGGACTTCCGTTGCGTGTTAACGTTAGCCCAAAGTTACTATTACTATGCGGACGAAGTTGCGGACAGAAGCTATTATAATATATATTATATAACGTAATAAGTATGTATGTGATTTTTTTATATTATATTTTACACAGCTGAATATTTCGGTATTTCATATTTAGAAGACTTTAGAAAGTAATTATGAAATGGACGAGTGCTAATTACAATTTCTAAAAATTGCCGTCACCACCGTACTGACTTTCAGTTTTGGGTAACTGCATATATACTGAAAAACCTAGTGCAGATCCCAATGTAACCAAATAGTTCATTATGCCGGAAGTTTCACCATGGCCGTGGTCATATTAGATCTTTTTTATTTTCTTTCGTCTTAGTTATTTCAAAATTGTGGTCTTAAATATATATAAATGTTTTAATAGGAGTGCAAATTGTATTATTTCGCATTTATATTCTTTTTTGACGTAGGTTTAACTAACAAAAAAGTAACTATTTGTAGCTCTAACTTTCATACTTAGATTTTATAGTTAGATAAGGTGTAATTTAATTTAATAATAAAAACATATCTTTATTAAAGTAATCATAATAAAAGTGAGTTGTATTTATTAATTTATAGAAGCACAGTAGTTGTATTGACTATGGATAACCATAATGGCGGCCACGCGCCGTAACAAAAGGGGTGTTGTCTTATATTCCATTGTTTAATGAATATCTAGATTTTATTTTTTTATAAAAATAAATAGGAAGGTTTCGGTATTTTAAAAAGTGAGTATTGTGTTAACAATTCTTTTACAGGTAGATAATGGATATACTTTTTTTTTTTTTCGAAATGTCTACTCTATTGACCGAGCAAGGTCTTAACAGCTTCACCGGACTACTAAGGCGAGCGCTTAAGGCACTCAGCCGATTTCATTATGGCAACCAGCTCAAGGGTGCACGGCACACCTCGGCTTGGCTGTTGCCTGTTGCATGCAAAATCGCGACCTATCTCAGCTAACCTAGCTAACTATTCATATGTGTATGAGTTGTTGAAACGTATATGTGTACCAAGCATACACGCCTCAACAACTCCTCCATATATTTATTATCGGAAAATTGAGAGTTTTTCAGTTCGATAAGGGAAAAAAGTAAACCCTTCCACTTTCATGTGTAAGCGTGTAGGCGTGCACGTGTGTGGGGGTGATCGTGTAGTGTTGTAGCAGTGATGTATATTTGTGTGTCACCGTATCGCGCAAGCAACGCACTCAAGGGCTCCCTACCGAGGAATCGAACCTAGGCTTGAGCCGCTGCCGTTGGAGGCCTAATCGGGTAAGTAATGGATATACCAAATAGCTTTGCAGTACCGTAGTATCAAACGGTTACTATATCCTATAGATAACCCATTGTTCTATATTCACCATAAAAATACTATCACTGTGCTTACTGCTTTTGTGAAATAAGTTAATAACGATCAATAAATAAAAATCAATCGCCGAATATGTGTAAGCGTATTACATCAGATCTACTGAACCTATTTATCTAATTATTTTCTTGTTTCGTTTGTAACTGAGAGAACAAGGTTTGTAGATTTTTTTTAAATGTGTGAAAAATCGAACGAAAAGAGGAAAAATGTAGGTTAAAAATCTGTATATAAAACTGAGTGACTGAATAAGACAGAAGACAGTAGGGAAATATTTAAAAATATTGAGAGAATTGACGTTCATTCATCTCATTTTATCTCATTACATAGTTATACTGCAAAGGGAAGATTTGGTTTCGTTTTCTTTGTTATAATACTCGTGTAGCTAGTGAAAATTAACACAAAATTATAGACTTACATATTTTTTTTTAGTTTTATTTCGGCAATCAATCCTCTAGATTACTACTTCCACGCTCCGCAGTTTTCCGATAATAAATATATGGAGGAGTTGTTGAGGCGTGTATACGTACATATACATTTCAACAACTCATACATATATTAATAGTTAGCTAGGTTAGCTAAGATAGGTCGCGATTTTGCATGCAACAGGCAACAGCCAAGCCGAGGTGTACCGAGCACCTTTGAGCTAGTTGCCAAAATAAAATCGGCTGAGTGCCTTAAGCACTCGCCTTAGTAGTCCGGTGAAGCTGTTAAGACCTTGCTAGGTCAATAACGTAGTCAGTTCGAGAAAAAAAAACTATTTAAAATAATAACAGAAATAATTATATTGAGATTACTACAAATCAATATTTAAAATAACATTTGCCATGAAATATTAGTCTCATTGGGATGTTTTCGCAATGAACCCTATGTTTTTATAGCCGCTGGCTTGTTTTGTTACACGCTGGTTTGTATTCGACAATCGTACTTACAATCGAAGAGTACTACAGACTTTGTAAAAGCGGGTGTAACAAACAAATCGTATCGATTTGTTTTCTTTTTTAATTAAGTGATATCTATTCATACTTATAATAAGAATATAAATATAAGGTGTACGTAATTTTTCGATTTTCTTAAAAAAAAATGTTGCAGGCGTCTAGAAATAATACAGTACATTTCAATTATTTAACACATCACTTTTAAAGTACTGAGTTCACAATAAAACTTCAGCAAGAAAATCATAAAGCATATCCACAGGAGCAACTAATTTTTTGTTTTATTAAAATTGATCCACTTTATCAAAAGTGATTGTAATTTGAATGACGACTGGAGTTAAGTGCGAGAGAAGAGTAGTATTCTACACTAATATTCTAAAACTGGAAGGTTTGTTTGTTTAGTAGGTTGAGCGCGCTAATCTCAGAAACTATTAGACCCATTTTAAAAATGATGTTTGTGTTAGATAGGTTATTTATCAAAGAAGGCTATAGGTTATACATCATTACGCTAGAACGAATAGGAGCGGAACACCAATTCGGAACACCAAACACCAAAGAATGTTTCAAAATCGTTTTTTTTTCTTCTGAGAGCTTTCACTGCGTGTTAGCATTAGCCTAAAGTAAGTACTCCACGTGAACGAAGTCGCGGACAGAAGCTAGTTTATTAATAATATTCAACTAAAGATTTATGAGGACAACGTATTTTTACGGTTTACATTTTCTTTTAAAATTTCCTGTAGTTTCAGAAATATTTTAGATATGATGTCGTGAGTAACTAAAAGTCGATTTTTAAATTAAATTAAATAAACATGTTTACTTTTTTTTTGGTTAATTAATATACATCTGTATCATTACGCTCTATAACAAGGGCTAAACTATAATAATAAAATTAGCAAGGGTAACTGAAATAGGTAAAATCTAATAAAAAAAGGGACAACTTAAAATGAATTCCAATAAAACCTGCATCAAGTTTGGTAATTAATATTTTTTATTCCCTGCAAATATTTTAATCGTAATTTATTATTTGAATTGCTTCTGATAAAAGTTATATATTATTTATACATATGTAATAATAAGACATAATAAGTACATACAATGATATTCAAGATGGCTGCCACATTCATAGAGCGTACGTAATTATGTACTAACGCTCGAATACATCCTATTTACGCTTCAAATACAAAAGAGTTGAGAGCTTAGATCCTCCCACCTCTCAGGAGCAACAATTAAAACGCGAGGGTTGGGAGGGAGTAGTTACTGAGTGGAAGTGATGATTGTTCTCAACGGCGACACTTCCGCGGGCTTGTTACACAACATAAAAATACATGCTTCGCTAAATTATTACTTGTCACGTCGCGTCCCCTACATTAGGCACAATCGTAATGGGTAGCATTTTAAAAATAACATATTCTTTTCTGTAGTTGAGATTTTTCTGCGAGCTTTGGTTATTTTATGTTGACTTTTCTTTCACAAAAGAATTTATCAAAAATATTCAATACCGGTAAATTATTGTACTTTATTTCATAGAGTCCAGTAAATCAGAAACTTGTATTATTTTATTAAGAGATTTTCTTAAATTTTGTGAGAATTTCAACAGGTACATTATTAATCGATTGAAGCTTAGGTGTCTAAAATTTGAAATGAAAATCTCAAAACTATTATTTTATGAAAATTCTTTGTCTTCAATTATAATAGTGGTCTGTATAAAATACTAGGGATCCGTATAACTACAGCATTTCAAAATAAGACAAGAAGCAAAAATAAATATTTAATCTTGTATCTACTAATATAAGGGTACCTCGTATAAATGTCAGTCTAACAAAAGTGGAAAACGACTTCAAAGTGTAGGGGCACATTTAGTCTATTCTCAACAGACTAAAGTAGCACACCGAGTTCAGCTTAGTGTGGGGGCTGCGGTAAACAACAAAAGTTTATCGTATGTACCATATACGTACTACTAAAACAATGAAACCAATGTATGTAAAACGAGGGGTGTTACCGCGATAGTTCTCATGACTGCCTACCGATGTGTAAAGAAGCCACACTCGACTTTTTTCAAAATGGCGGCTTGTCAGATGTCATCCTGACGTGCAAAATAACGTGCAAAACTTGTGCTATGAATTTAATATTTAAGTAGTTTACTTTATCTATTATATAATGCTTTTTAAATAAGAGTAGGAAAATATAATAATCATCTTTAATTAATTTTACAATTCTTAAGATTTTAATTTATCCATTTTGAAATTCTCTTAGATACTATTAAAAATAGATATTAATGAACTAGTGTAAGAATATAATAATAGCTTTCAATATATAGTATCATCATTCATTTTCACTAGACAGTAAAATAAATTTCTTACTCTTTAGTATCTCGAAGTTATAAAAGCTGTGTACATAGAGATCTATACTTTAATCTTTAAAATGACTTAAGATGTCCTGAATTCCTGACCTCGATCTTTTTAAACACTTGCCTATACTTTTCCTTTCAGACTTATGAACACTGTGACATTGTAAAACCTTTTTATCATACAAGAGTTTCTACAAATGTAGCGTCAACGGCTTTTTCTCTTAAATCAAAGTGAAGCAGTACTCAGGGCACGGCCAGGGCAATATGAAACAGGTCGAGCCGAGTGATCCGTACTCCAAAGGGCTCGGCCGTCTCAGATGTCGCCGAAGAGCCCATTCGCGGCTCCCGGCCACACCCTCCACTCGACTCGCACGTAAGCCTACGAGCGGCCCGCTTTATTTATTATGTACAGCCATTAACGCCACTGCCATCATGGCGGCGAGTTTTTCAATTTTTAATTTCCCTCTTACGGTTTTCTGACACTCGACCATAGCTCCCTAGATTGACACTTAAATTTGTGGCTCATCGCGTTTACGCTATGCCGTGGAGTCACTGTCAACTTAATAGCTTTCCATTATTTCGTGGTTTCATAACATAGTTTTTCCTTAAATAATTTAAAATGAAAGGATTTATGACCGTTACATTGTTTACAAATAATACACTTTATCTTATACTTAATGAGCATAAGGAATATTTTAAAATTATTGATGAACAAATTTTAATGTAAACGCTTCACGTTTGATTACTTGATATTTGAGTATGATAATAGATAATTGAGTAAAATTTCAGTATTATAAGTCATTCCAAATAGCTTTCCAACAAACTTTTGAATTTACAAAATTTGTTCAGGTTCTTCACAAATTGTTCGTTAAATTTGTAACAGTATTATCATTATAACAGGTAATCTTTTCTACATTGGATTACATTGATTAGTTCCAACATAATACCTCTGACACGTTTTAATTCCTAATACTTAGACATGGAGTTGATATTGGGTACGTTTGCATGTACAAGGTTTCGTTTGCCCTCCAAATATGTACCTAAAAGAATTTTTATGGCTTCTAATGCTATTTCAAAATGGCGTCAGTTTTTCGTTATGTTGTTTTGGAACTAATTAACTAATACGAATATATTATCAATGTTGAAAGCAGATAATGTCTGAATGAGTAAAACAACTGTAGCGCGCGTAGCAAAGAACGAAATAAAACTACTTATCTTCGGTTAAACAAATAAGTTTTCTGTTTTTGAGAATTAAGTTAAAATGTTTCTTGTATGCTCTACATACACAGGAGCATAATAATAATGGAGTAAATCACTGAGATCTCAAATAGGTCGTCCAGTAATTCTGCAATTAAACCCTATGGAATTTCCACCACATTTAAATGAGTTAACAGTTTGAGTTTATAATACTCGAATAATTTAGTAATAATAACCATGCCTTATTGTTCAATTTTAATTAAATCTCTAACATGTTCAAAAGTGTCATCAATAGTGATTTTAGGACATAAATTTTTAAATTACGTACTTCCTGTATACGAACTTTTATTAGAATCGGTCGAGAATTAATTGTTTTTAGTTGTTTATTCATATTTTTGCAATCTATCTTTTGAGGTATAAGATATAATTCCCGTTTATAAAATTTCATAAAAATTAATCTTGTTATTTGGGTTGAAATTGCCAAAGAGCTTTATTTTACTCATCTCCATTATGTACTCTTTTTAACCCACTACAAGGCATAAATCTGCTTTTAGTCCTTTCTCTTCTTTTCTGCACCAACCTTGTCCAGGATTTATCCCCAGGACATATATGATGTCGTCGACGCATATTTCCATTGGTCTTCCCACACTTAGCCTGCCCTCTCTCGGTCACCACTAGGTTAGGAATGTACTCCATCTGCCATTAACTTTAACATTTAGCCAAGTGATCTGCACAGCGCCTTTTGAGTTGAGCAATGCGCATACCGATGTCCTGTATTTTTCCGATATTTGTATTTTTAACTATCACTATCCATTTTGTGTATTGTTTTCTTTGTGAGCGTCTATGATGTTTTGGCACCATATTTTAATGTTCATTAATTACTCAAATACATCTAAGTATGTAACTGCAAATATACATTTAGATTACTCTATCATTTACACACTATCTAGTACTTTTACTTTATTTTTCTTGTTTTATAACATATATTATAGTTAATAAACTCTATAACAAATCTAATTAAACTCATATCATAATAGACTAGTTATTATATTCTACTGAGATTTCTCATGCAACATGGGATTACAAAAAATTATTTAATACAGCGTCCATTCAAACCTATTACGAGAAGAGGTATATTCGACCAGAGACTCCGTAAATTTATTTCATTAAATTTAATACGAAACTTTCAACGTTCGCCAACTGTGAATTTGGTCAGAGACGAGTTAAAGCTGCCGCGTAGGTACTGGCCAAATTAATCTTAAGGGAGTTTCGATGTTACATAGATCCGTGGACTTGAAGTACGCTAAGTTGGACGGACGTTATAAATTAACAACCCTCGCCGGTAATTAAACCGAGGTGTGCTTCACATTGAAATTAACGAACAAAAATTCAATTAACCTAAATTTTGTTAAAACACTTTTTCAACGTGGCTATCTTTTATCAAATTTGTAAATTCGAATCTGTCGGTCGGCTCTCATCGCTAAAGCGCTTCATGAAAAAAAAAATATTTACAGACTAATCGTATTACAAAAAATTGTGACTTCGTAAACAGATTTAATTTGGAAGCTAATTAATCTCCGTAAAATAATTAGATTTTCGACAACGTTAAATCGAAGTTTCACGAATAATATTTCATAATATCAGGACAAATTATTGAATGTTCATAAATTCCTATGCCAATCCTTCATTTTGTGGACTTATATTTTAATCATTTTTTTTTTATTTTCAGGTAAGATATGATGTGAAATACTTTGGCTAAACCAGAAGAAAATAATCAAAACATTAGTTGGTAAGCACAACTCTACATGTGTACTATTTCTATATGAAGAAATGTTAATTAAATGCAAACTAACTTAGCTGGATACTTTAATGTATGTAGCAATTAGAAATAAATACATTTTACAGTTATACTTCGATAAATATTCATATATCAGTAATTTTTCATGTATTTTGTCCCGTAAATATAATTAAAGTAGCTTTTACCAGCATCAGTGTGTTATTATGTCACTTGCGTTATTATTTTTATTTAAGGAAATAAAGTAATTTACCTACTTTATTATTTATTAAATATAGTAAATGAAATATAAGTTGAAGTCACTATAACATAGGCTCTTTAGCATACATTCGTCAAAAATAGCTTTAGAGACCATTTCTAACAAATTAACTCGAGTTGAAACTTTATAATTAACACAGTTAAATATCCATTAAAATTCGTCAAACGAGTTGCCTCTTCATTTGCATATTTTGCAACGCGGCGTCGCGACGCGTCTGTCGAGTTTCTGGTGAACTAATGCCGGTACATTTCCTAGAAGTCCCTCGAGATGGTGTTTGTCTACCGCCTGTATTTTACGATATGAAATTAAATGTTTATTAATATATCGCATACTTTAAGGCCGTCAATACTTAATAGGAAATAGATTTCTACTACTGAGTTACTGGATATACACCGGGTGTTCCATGTCGTTTCGAATTTTACAATTGTAAAGTTATGGCATAGTGGTCGCAATCCAGAGACATGCGTAGACTAAATTTGGATTATCAATTTTCAGTTTCAAATCAGATGATGGTGTATGATGGTGGATGGATATATGAGAGGAAGACTGAAAAAGGTATGGATGGATTGTGTGAAAAATGTTAGGTCCGTAAAAGGTGTGAATACTGAGATGACATTTGGTACCTGAGAGAGTGGAAAAAGAAAATATATTGTACCGACCCTACTTAGGTGGGATAAGGGTAATGATGATGAGGAAGATGATGAGCTTCAAATCATATCCATAAATAAACAGGCGCAGATAAAATAGTTTTATGTCATTTTTCTTTTGTTTATCAATCGATTTACTTTTTGTTTATTTGCCATTGACATTTAGGGAAATATTTGTAATATTTTGTAACTTTTGTATCTTATATTAATAATATGTATGTAATATTTATATTTTATTATTATTATTTGTTGTTCTATATATTATAAGTCCTGTAATCTATCTTTCTATTTAATACCTTTAAACAAGCAATTTTTGTATATTTTTATATTGTTATATATTCAGGATCTCGTAATCGGCGGCAGCGATTTCCGTGAAACTTAGTATGTAGATGGTTTCGGGGACGATAAGTTGTTCTTGTTAGGTTACATTCATACAAAACATTTTATCTGAGTTTTCAGGCAATGAAAATGTATAGCTAGATTATAAAGGTAAATTTCGCCACCGCTGTCAAAACTAAAGTAGCTCAGATGGAAATCGGCTACTTCGAAAATCCGTCTAACCTCAACTCGAATCCGAGTGACAGCAAGAGATATCCTTTTCTAATATGTTTTTTGATAAGTAATTCTAATTTTGTGAGGTAAACCTAACAGTTTATTTGGATTTAAAAATGTTTTTTAATGAACCAAGCTAGGCTCGGTCGTCCAGATACTTATTATAATTTGTTGTTTTACATATTATAAATCGTGTAATATTATTTTTGTCAAGACACCGAATACTCCGTACTTTACTTTGGCCCCACTGAGAATCAGCGTTGCAGTTCTAACCAGTTCTACTGTAACACGTAGCTGAATGAGGGTGTCATTGTTGGATATTCAAATAAGCTATGTATGTTTCCTTTTATGTATCTTGTTGTTTGTAATGTTTTCCAACAACAAAGACTTTTTCTTTACGTCTTCTTCTTTCTAAACAATTATTTTAATACGAACCTTTATTTGCAAGTTCCATTTGTCATATTGCACGATCTTTCTATCTATTAATCTACAATATTCTACATTCTCTTTGGTAACAAAGAACCCTCAATAATAACGAAATTTAAAATAAATAATTATGGCAAGTAATAATAAACCTTAGTTCATGGGAATTAGATATTGCCTATACATCGATAATTATTAAAAAAATATACTCAACTAGCTGGCCGGGCGGAGCATGTCCTGCCTTGATAATAAAAAAAATTCTAGAGTCAACTGCAGCGCTACCTACCGGATCCAATTGTGAATCTAAAGCATTCTCGGATTCACTGGAAAACGCAAACAAAGTTTTATCAAAGTAGGTCCAGCCGTTTAGGAGGAGTTCAGTGACATATACACGTATATATTTATAACTAGCCTCTGTCCGCGACTTCGTTCACGTGGAATAGGTACTTTGGGCTAACCCAAACAGGCAACAGATGCTCTTAAGAGGAAAAAATCCTGATTTTTAAACATTCTTCATTGGTGCTCCGCTCCATTTTTTTTTTTCAAATCTGACCAGTAGTTTCTGAGATAACCCCCTACAACGTCACAGACTCAGAAACTTTACCCCTTTATATTATTAGTATAGAATATATATATATATATATATATATATATTTCACAACATCCAAAAACCACCTAAACCAACGACGCTCGCGCTTTTGTATTACGGTCATGTGTACGGTAGCAGTTACGATTCAGTTCTTTATGAGATTAAATATTTTTCTAAACGACAGTAATATCTTAACATCAGTTGAACTGCGTACTTGTTTGGTGTTTAATATCATTAAATATTTCCTTCTAAAATGAGTAATTGGTATACCTCGGCGTATTGCTGTCAATCACTCCCCTCAATAAAATATTTAGAAGCCTAATCCAACGTGGCCGCGGTTCAATTATGTATGAACTTTTATAAAGTCCGTCCTATGGTATTGTCTTGGGGTGAGTTAACAAGGCGTGGTTACCTAAACGTTACTTATTGATAACCTGTTGTCTAGACTCGTAGGTTACGAGTATTTGCTGTCACGAAACCATGAATTTGTTAGTTGTTAGTACAATTTATATGTCATGTATGGAAATTGGTGTGTGATGAGGGTAATTTTTAAAACGTTTGAATAGGTGATTTTCCGTATTAGTTTAGGTGTAGAAGTTTGAAATAATAATGACTCTGTTATTGAAGTTTAAAAATAATATGAAAAAGCTTTAAATCGAATATAGAGATTAAATATACTGCAAAATAATAAAATAGCTAATAATTCAATACTTGATTTCGTGTTTTTTTTTTTAATATTATGGAAGACAAACGAACAGGCGGATCACCTGATGTTAAGTGATCACCGCCGTCCACAAACAATATCACTAACAGAGTAGTCGTAAGTAAGGGGAAAGGGAAGGAGATGGGGAAGGTGAGGAGAGGTGGGTCTCCGGCGCTCTCAATGACCGAACGAGCAACAATGGAAGCACTGTTATTTCACGTCGGTTTTCTGTGAGAGGGTGGTACTACCCAGGGCGAGCCAACCCTTTCATGCTGTAACTAGCTTCAGCGTGACTCTACCATTACTAAATTGTGCAACAAAATAGTAACAGAAACTAAACTATTTAAAATATATATATAAAAAATTAAAATCAAGTAACAAACACCCCTTGAAGTTAAAAGAGATTTGGGAAGTCACCCGTCTGATCGTTGATCATTGTCAAAAAGTAAATTGATGTTTGACAAAATGACGTCACCGTTAAAGTTAAGTCGAAAGCTTTTAACGATAATTAATGTGCAGTGACGTTTAAAAGAAAATTTGAATTTATCGACGGTAATAATCGAAAACGATTTTATTACTGCTTTTCCCTATTAAAATGATTTCAGTCAAATTAATGTCATTTAACGCATACTCCAATATATTAAAGTAACTGGGCGACCGAGCCTAGCTTGGTTTTTTAAAAAACATTTTTAAATTAAACTCTTAGGTTTGCCTCACAAAATTAGACTTACTTATCAAAATTATATTATAAAAAGATATATCTCTTGCTGTCACTCGGATTCGAGCTGAGGTTAGACGGATTTTTGGAAGCAGCCGATTTCCATCTGAGCTATTTTTGTTTTGACAGCCGTGGCGAAATTTATCTTTATATTCTAGCTATATTTTTTCATTGCCTGAAAACTCTGATAGAAAAAGTTTTCTATGAATGAAATCTAGCTAGATTGATTTATCGTTCCCGAAACTACCTCGTACTAAGTTTCACAGAAATAGATGACGCCGTTTCCGAGATCATGGATATATAATAATATAAAAATATACAAGAATTGCTCGTTTAAAGGTATAGATATTTTATAATTCTAAAGTGGATCCTTTGAATGATATTGTATTTAATTAGAAATATATTGACTATCTTTTTAAAGAAAATATTTAGCATTCAACCCTAAAAATTACTTGCGGCAACCCGCTTGTTTACATTAATTTAATTTTAAAATAATAGCTATTGTCTTACATGATACGATTTAAGCACTATAATATTCTGATAAAATAAAATATAACAGAAGTAACTTTGATTTTGAATGTTGAAATAAGCTTTAGAGGAATTTCTTATTATAATTGTCCTAAACAAATTTCATCTATTCGTCTTGTATACATTCAACGAATATACTGCAACTGATATCTACAAGTTATTTAATTATAGCCAGAATACAAGTGTCAAGCTATTTAAGTTGTGCTATATTTGATTCCTATTCATATTACCGCCATGTTATATGAGGTGTGATGCCATTTTCTAACTATACCATATTGTATAAATATAGAACTAAATTTGAAGTGCTAATTTCAATTTACAAGAGCTAAATGTCTGTATTTCCATAAACTGTCATTATTATGAAGTAAAGTAAACAACTGCATTCCTAGATCAAATAACTAAGCAGATGATCTCTCCTTATTACTATGTATGTCAACTTGTGAATTTATCTTTTGTGTATTGAAACGTTACGTTTACGGTTCAAAGTTATAATATTAATACAACAAATAAACTTTTTATTTTACCGCTAAAGTTAGTCAATGTTATTAGATCATTTGTTAGTCTCGTTATATTATTGCTATTTATATAACAACAAAAAAATGTGTGTGTACTTATGTACACTCGTTAGAAGTTATACTTCTTTGGTGTAACAAGATAAAAAAATTATCTTTCGCCTTATTCTACGTTTGTAGAAAAAACAACACCAACTATAGAAAAAGGTATTTAATACATTGAAAGTTTTAACACATTTTTTTTTTCAATCTAACTATGCTATTGACCTAGCAAGGTATTAACAGTTTCACCGGACTACGCTTTAATACAAAGAAATACAAACAACAAATACAAAGAAACAAAATGTTGACTATAGCTAACTTCAGGGTGTCGGTTTTTCGTGACGGTGTGCGCGCGCATCGTAAAAATTTACTCTCATCATTTTTCCCTAACGCGCCAAAAGAAGTATAACTCCAGTAAATATATATATAAACTCATACGTAGTAGATTAGTGTTAATTAAAACCGACGAAAGACAACTCTAATCTGCTGTCGAAATCCGTCTTGTTTTGACTAAATTACTACCCCATTCAGAGTTATCAAACCAGAATCCTGTTAAATAAATAGGAGTGGGAAGTACTTTAAAGGGCTATTTTCAATTTTCTTGTAAGCCAAGCGAAATCCACGAAAATCCTTCACCCCGAGGTAATCCTGGATCGGTCTTTCCGAGCAAATTTCGCGCTATCAGTTCTCTTCAGAGTAAATAACGAGTTGAAAAATGACAGTAATAACTATGGGCTATAATGAGTGGGGAGGAAATGCCCTGAGGAATACATGGGGTGCTGCACCAAATGTTGCATCGAACTTTCAAACGGGCCACTGCCGCGAGGTAAACAAACCGTGGATTTGTAGATTTCTTTTTCGTTATATTTAAGAATAATTTCGTTTTAAAATACGTTTACATACGTGCATACGTTTCCATATCAAGTTGAATTAGGACAGTCGACTTTAATTATAATCTACTAGCTGCTAGCCGCGGCTTCGCACGCATTTTTAAATTTATTTATACAATAAAAAATTTAATGTAAAATTGTAATTAGATGTGTAAATTACAGAAATACTATCTGAAAAATATTTGTAAGTACGACACGCACATCACATACTGAAACAGGTAACATGTACATTATATATCTGAATACTAACAGTGTGTCGAATGGGATGGAATTTATCATCAGCTACTTACCTGGAACTTTAAACTACTATATACCATCCTCAGTGCTCACTTACACTATATAAGAAAGTATTAAAAATATGAAGGTATACATTATCGAACAATATGTGTTAAATCTTTTATTATATAGATAAAATATGCCCATATTGTCGATATAATCAAGTTATTAATACACATTGCTATAATTTAAATCAGATAAACATTTGACTTTCAATTATATTTATTCTTTTAGTCCAGTACAGCGCGCATGTTTACAGTGAACAACATATTTTTGAACATTTTTTTTTTTCGAAATAACTACGCTATTGACCCAGCAAGGTCTTAACAGCTTCACCGGACTACTAAGGCGAGCGCTTAAGGCACTCAGCAAATTTTATTTTGGCAACCAGCTCAATGGTGCACGGCACACCTCGGCTTGGCTGTTGCCTGTTGCATGCAAAATCGCGACCTACCTTAGCTAACCTAGCTAACTATTCATGTATGTATTAGTTGTTGAAACGTATATGTGTACCAATCATACACGCCTCAACAACTCCTCCATATATTTAATATCGGGAAATTGAGAGTTTTTCAGTTCGATAAGGGAAAAAAAAGTAAATCCTTTCACTTTCGAACCTAGGCTTGAGCCGCTGCCGTGGGAGGCCTAATCGGGTGTGCGGGAGCGAAATTAACCCCCAGACCGCGGCGGCGCGATCGGTGGTTACGCGGGCGTGGGCGTGAGCACGCTCTGTTACGAGGGACAGGCTGGTACTGATCCTTCGCTGACGTGATATCGTCGGGAGGATCGGTAAAAATATGTCGCGGACGTCTTCTATATCGCCCAGCGTTGGGTACGGGTTCGTAATTTGCGGCGGATACCACTAACGGACTGGGATGAATCGCGGCTCGCCGAAATAACTACTTGTAAGTGATTTTATATACGTCCAGATGGACGGCATCTTCAGGTCCCTGTGGAGATCCGCCTTCCGGACGAACCAAGGAGCACTGGTGATTTTACGCAGAACGCGGGTCTGCAAAACCTGAAGCTTATCGAGATTATTCGCGTGGGCGAAGACCGGACAACTATAAGTCATAATTGGACGAATACAGACTTTATATATTGTGAGCTTATGTCTGAGGGACAGTTTGCTCTTCTGACAGAGTAAATAATGAAGGCGACTCAAGACCATGGCGGCTTTGTCTCGCACTCTCTTAATATAAGACTCAAACGTTAAATGATTGTCTAATGTGACGCCGAGATACTTGACCTCGGTGGTCCAAGGTATCTCGGTTTTGTATAGCCTTATGGGCTTTAACTTGTTATTGCGATATCTAGGATCGAAGAGTATCGCAACACTCTTATCGGGGTTAGTACCTATACGCCATCGAAGAAACCAATCACCGAGTGTGCTAACGGCTTCTTCGATGCCATCTCTGAGAACACTCGGCCGCCAGCCAGAGGCGTAGATGACTGTATCATCAGCATAACAACCTACCTCGACTTCCGGGAGCTTAGTTAGGTCACTGATGAACAGGTTGAAAAGGGTGGGCGCGAGTATTGAGCCTTGTGGCACACCTGAAGGAATCGGACGGGGCGATGAGAGTTCGCCGTCTACTCTAAAACGGAAGGTTCTATCGGCGAGATAATCACGGATGATGTGAACTAACCTATCGGGTATACCGGCTTGATTTAACTTGTAATGAGCCCTTTGTGCCAGACCTTATCGAAGGCCTTGGCGACATCGAAAAAGACAGCTATTGTACGTTTCGGATTAGTGTTTTTCACGGGCGGATCCGGCTTTGGATGTGGATCTTTATTGAAATTAGAAAAGATATACTCCGTGAGGCGGAGTACTTGATCGGGACAAGAATGTTTGGCGTGAAATCCAAACTGCTCAGGCGGTATCAGACTAAGGTCGTTAATCGAAACCTGGAGACGGTTCAGAAGGAGCCGCTCATAAAGTTTACCTAGAGTGTCTAGCAAACTGATCGAGCGATAGCTATCGGGAAGCGTAGCTTTCTTACCGGGCTTGTGAATCCCTATCACTACAGCCCTCTTCCAGACGGCTGGAAAATGACCCTGAGACATGGCCGCATTGAAGATGCAGACCAATAATGCTATGATGCGGTCAGGAAGGAGCTTCAGAACCTCGTTCCTGATCCCATCGGGACCTGGGGACTTCCTAGGCTTGAGACGCTTGATGGCGGCCGAGACCTCGTCAAACGTTATCGGGGTTAGTTGAGACATTCTTCATTAGTGCTCCGCTCTTATTAGTTTTAAGGAGATAATATGCCTATAGCCATCCTCGATAAATGAGCTATCTAACACTGAAAAAAATTTTCAAATCGGAAAACAAACTTTTCAGCTTTAGATACAAAATCAGCAAGTGTTAGAGACTTGTTGAAATTAACCTTTCTTTAGTTCCAACGACTTTACAATGTCAAAGGCTTTGATTGTATGCATCATATTTTGAGTAAAAGTCTATTCTAATCAAACGGTAAATTGTTGATATACAGTGGTTATTATGCCTGCTTGAATATATTTACTGATTATCAATAGTTGATGAGATAATATGTAATGGAATAAAGCAAGTTTTCATTGGAGAAGTAAGGAACAAAATACACATTAATATATGTGGTGATAGTTTTCAAGAAATACTATGAACCAATTTCAGTTAAAATGTATATTTTGTTGACCATACTTTGAAATTAATGATGTAAACCTTATTTAGACCTTAGAAATGAGGTAGACCTTAATATGTTTCTATAAGATAATCCCTTGAATTATTAATTTGATTATAATAACTATTTAATTGACAAAGTACGTATAATTTATTAAATTTTATGCTGCAATTAACGCGTCAAAAGTTGTTGTAATATTAATAACAACGCAACCTAAGTACGAGAGAAAAGTAAATAAGTATTTTTACATTCAATAGTATTATTATTTCATCAATAGTAAGTATTAATACATTCAGATGATTAAATTAGTCACTATTTTTTATATTCGATTTCACGCGGACGGAGTCGTGGGCACAGCTAGTATGTATATATAATCATAACATTACAACAATACTGACGACGAAGCGTCCTTATCAGAATGGCTCATTTCCACTCAATCCCAGTTCCACGTGCCACGGTACAAGACACCGAGATCTTGGGCTTTTAAAATACTAGCGAGGGGAAAAACGAGCGCGAATTTATCAAAACCTCCGTGTTCTTTCCATTAACAACATCTCAGATTGTCAGTGTTGCAAGGGAGTACGTGTTGCTCGAATAATGACGTAATATACGTGAGACGATGTAATGACGCCTTTGATGGCGCCTCCTTCTACCTTTATTATAAAAGTCGCCATGACAACATGGTGCTTAACGTGAAATAAAATATTGTGGTAACAATGCGTTTATTTTTAAAGAGAATTCGACACCATCATATTCTGGAAACAGTGGGATGATGACATCAGTAACAAAGGGACCTGTTTCAGTGTTATTAAAGTCTTTGATATTTACCGTTCCTATGAGGCTCACTCAAGTGAAACCTACTAAATATATTGGGATAGAACTATGTCTACTCAATGCAGAATTTTTTGTACATGGGCCTAAGATACTTTTTTTGAATTTATACTTCTTTTGGCGCGTTAGGGAAAAATGATAAGAGTAAATTTTACGATACGCGCGCACACCGTCACGAATAAGCGACACTCTGAAGTTAGCTATAGTCAACATTTTCTTTCTTTTTTCTATTGTTACTGTCGTTTTTTCTACAAACAGTATAAGGCGAAAGATAACATTTTTGAAAATATCTTTATCTTGTTACGCCAAAGAAATATAACCTCTAGCGCCTGTACATAAGTACACACACTTTTTTTTTAATTCCATTGACCTTTCGTATTTCTTTTATATACTATTGTATACGTTTTACGCTACTAATGAAAATAAAAGATACTTAAAAGAAAGCAGACGGGTATCAGGTAGTTAATAAATAAAAATAAATGATAATCACTTGTAATATTTTCTGAAAATTTTAATAATTTAGACCGAAAAAATTTTCGCCTCTACGAAAACCCAATTAAAATTCTTTGCGAATGGCTGAGTAAATCCGGGCAAAAATTCTCAACAACGTAAATAAAGAGTAGGTAATCTCACTCTCAATTTGGACTCCTAATAAGATATTCATAAAGATGTTCCGGTGAGACGTATAATATAGCGAAGCTGGTAAAAATCTTGCTCCGACTAAAATTGTAAATAAAGAAAAAACAAACAGTGGCATTCTTATAAAATCCAATTAATATTGTGAATACTTGTGATGTATAGAAAATGCCGTAAAACGTTTTCATTTTGTTGATGAGTTATTTAAAAATCTATATAGATAAAATGATGTAGATCTGCCATTGTGCGTGCATCATACATAAAGTACTGGATAGGCTCTTATTTTTTTTTGTGTTACTTATTAATTCCATTAAGAGTTTTAAGAGACTACGGTTTTTATAAGTACCGTACTTCCAGCCATGTGGGCATTCTGCCGTAGGACAAGCGGTGTAGTGCTTATGTTTTTTCCCTGCACATAAAATACACTGTTAAGATAGCAAATGATGCAGCATACTACTTAGCATACTACAGATTCACCATGCGGGTGCGGGTCCATCGTGTAGCAGCGAGAGACACTCCGAGTAGTTCCCGAGATTTGTGACACGGGTGTAGGTTTAAGGGGCCCCTTTCCAATGTACATTAATACTCACCTTAGCTACTCATGCTTCTCTCCCTGCCTATCCAAATCTGGAATGAACCTGCGAGTGCAGCTTTAGAGGCTCGTTCTAGTATAAAACTTACTACAGTTCTGGATAGACCGAGGTCTTTCAGCAGGCTATAAAGAGATTTTGCTGGTTTACCTCTCGCTCCCACTTCTACGACATATAGATTATATTTTTACCGGTTTTCTTCCTGAAATAAAAATAAACTAAATGCTTGCTGGGTAATTATTATATCTCTTAGGCTCTTAGGACTCTGTCGCGAGGCTCGTCAAATATATATGCGCTTAAAACATTAGGAATGCTAGTCATGCTTCCATATCACGTGTTTGGATCAACCACAGTATATTCAGCTGCCAACTAGCTTTGGCTGTCATTTTTTTGTCGAAACGACGATGGCGTATGAAATTTATGTTTGAATGGCTTTCACATACAAAAGTATACAAAATGATTGTATGTGAAAAACCAAACTTTAGAATAGTACAGAAGTTCCACATACAGCAAGCTGTGAATATTTTAACTTACTAACTGATGAACAGTGGCTTCGCCCTCATGGAAATGGTTTCGCTGTCTATAATACGTGGTTTCTTGATTTGACGTTGCATCTGTTATATGATTATTTCAATTTCATAAAGATATGCAGTCTAAACCTTCTGAGGTCTTAGAAGTTCTATCGTAATATTCTCGAAACTTAGCTAGCTGTTTTGGACATTAGCTCGGACAAAAAATACCCTTAAATTTAATTATATTCGATGTTTTAATAAGACCTTATTGTATGAAAGGAAAAATAAAAATCATGCTGAAACCTACAAGATACTTAGATATAAAATCCAATGATGTGTTTGTTTCAATAAAAATTCACGCATCTGAAATTATTGAAAGATTTATACATCTCTGACTCTTATACGTAAAACAATTTCTGCAATCAATTTTGATGGCTCTGCCGATGGGGTGTTTTTGCAATAAATTCTTTTTTATTCCCCTACACAGGTTTTATTTTCGTCTGTTACTTTTATGAGTTTTCTTTTTACGAGTTGATCGTCACGTTTTTGTACCATTAAAATATTTGCATTCACTTACAGTTTAGTATAATAATTATTATTTATATAATAAGACAGGTAACTAAAAAAAAATATTAGTAGAAACATAGTTATGCGAGACAACACTTATGTATTTCTTAAACTCCATTTAAATGTAGAGTTAAGGAAAATTCACTTAGAAAATTATAGAACATGCCTCATTCATTTATTCACAAAAAATAATATTTATTTGTAAAAAAAATCTTATATAATACGTGAAGCCAATACTTTATACCCCTTATTAAGCGAATTGCGCGAACGGATGGACTTGAAATTTAACATAGTTTTAAAGTTTATATGGAGGACCAGTGCATAAACCAATTTTTTTAAATATAAAATGCATTACAAGTATATTAAATTATTTAAAATATACATTACTCATACACATGTATATGATAAAACATTGACATCCTTCATTTTAATCTTACGTTCCAATTATCTCATATTATTAATTAGCGTTACATTAGTATTAAAAATATTTATATTCCAGTCACATTCATATTAGCAACATCTAGCTTGATGTTATTCTGTTATTGTACAAATAGTTTTTAACAAATCGTTTTTATATTCTTGTTTTATATTTTATAAATCTCGCAATCAAAACGTCACTGCATATTATGCGGTCTTAACTAAACACAATAAGAGCCTTGCCAATGGAAAATTAATCCCACGCAATTTAATACGGAAGACGTTTAATCGTGACCCTCTCGTCGACCTCTAGACATGAAAATCTAACCATTAGTCATGGTCTCCCCCACGATTATCCGTCAGACGAACCTATCAAATATCATTTGATATTAATTAGAAAAACTCGGTATTTCCAGTCCATAAATGCATGTATGCGTAGTAATGTTTATACTTTTATTTGCAAATATATAATTCGAGGTTTTTACCTAAACGCTAGTAATTTAATATAGGTACCAATTGTAAATCTGCAATACTCGACACTGAAATCTGATTACGTAAATACAAAGTATATTTAAAGCTTAATAGCGTTTTTGAATACCGAATCGATCGACTTAGATCCGAATTCTCACAATGAATCTGATGTGTCGGTTTGGCTTAAAATTATATTATAGTTGAAGCAATTTTTCTAATACCCGCTTTGCTGCTACGATAATAACATTGTAAATTTGTCATCAGTGTCAGGTGTGTGCGTGTTTTTTTTATATTATAGGAGGCAAACGAACTGGTGGGTCATCTGATGGTAAGTGATCACCACTGTCCATAGACACCAGGGGAGTCGCGAGTTCGTTACCAGCTTGTGTGGAGGAGGAGGGGGGGAGGAAGGGAAGAGGAGAGGGTGAAAGTAAGGAGAAGTGGGCCTCCGGCGCTCTCACTAACTAACTGACACTTCACGTCGGTTTTCTTTCAGAGGGTGGTACTACCCCAGACGAGCCGACCCATTCATGCTGAAGCCAGTAATAGCTTCAGCGTGGTTCTACCACATACAAGTATTGTGGTAGTTGCAGTATAGTGCTTAGTTTTCTTAAAGCTAAGAGGAGTTCTTTTAGTTACATCATCAATTAACATCAAATAATATTATAATGAAAACGCTAAAACCTATAAACATTGACGAATAAGAGAACACATAGGTATATTAAGAAACTTTTCGTTTGATAATAATAGTAAGTTAGTATTTATGAAAGAAAGAAAGAAATAGTTTTATTGTTGGAAAATTTATGGCATTTAGAGGCATCAAAAATGTCCAACAACTGACAATCCCATTCAACAATATACTGCAGTCTGCAACCAATACTGCAGCACTGATTTTCAATGGTTGTCCATATGATACACGGACATCCAATCCGTTGGAAGTTTATGTAAGGAAAAATTAAAATAGAATATCTTATATTTTAACATTTTAATGAAGAAGGCCGTTAGTTTGTAAAAATCCATGATTAATTATTATAGTGGGCGTTACTCTGCACTTTATATCCTAATAATAATACATTCCAAAAAATACAGAACACACCATTGACAAACTAATTATACCATAATTTTAATGTTGTTACAAATTTAAGGGCAAGTTTTTTGCATCGTGCCCTTATCACATTAATATTTTCAACAGAATAAAAATATGTAATAATGATATTTCCATACATTGTGACAATTAAACAGAACTTGAAATATGTATTTCATGGATGAAAGTATTCGTTTTCCAAAACCCATCTATACTAATATTATAACGCTGAAGAGTTTGTTTGTTTATTTGTTTGGTTGAACGCGCTAATCTCAAGAACTAACGGTCCGATTTGAAAGTTTCTTTTAGTGTTAGATAGCTCATTTATCGAGGATGGCTATAGACTAAATATCATCACGTTAAAACTAGTAGGAGCTGAGCAATGATGAAGAATGTCTCAAAATCGGGCTATTTTGGAAGCTTCCGCTGCGTGTTAATGTCAGTATTATATGCGTTACCATGGTAACGCGATAATATTCTATCGCAAATATTTTCATGGTTTATTTTGTGTTCCTATTCAAAAAGTTTATTCTACGTTAGTCTTATTTACAATTTTTAATTATACGTGTTACGTTGTGTTGCTATTCAAAAACTTTAGTAATAATATTCGTCCAATAGGACAGTCGAAGGAATTAACCCATACTGCCAATTCTGAAGTTATCAATATAGGTAGTTTTCTTCTATGTCCAAGTTAATGTAAAGGTATAAGCGCCAAATCCTCTATATAATATTTCATAAATTTTTATCTTCTTAGTTTTCAAGACCTCATAATTCATGCCTTTTGGTTAATTTTTCATTCATTTCACTTATGCAGAATAAACGAACCATATTACATAAAACGTCACCAATTTAACACAATATAGAGACAAATAACACAAGCTTATGAATAAAATATAAAATCCACTATATGTCAGACTGAAATCCCGCCAAAAACTTTATTCTACGTTAGTTTTGTTCCCAATTTTTGATTTGTGATATATTTACGTATTATAAAAGTAAAGTAAGTGTATTTTATATTAAAATAAATACTTTTTGGTTAATAAATATACCTGTAATGCTACTAATATTTACATATTTTTTATTCTGTCGATATGTTTGTTTTTTTTCATTTGTTTCGGGTAATCCCCGAATAATGTTCAACTTAATGTTTTCATTATTTTCTTACTTCAGTTTAAAGTTTCTTTTTTTTTCTCGAATTGACTACGCTATTGACCTAGCAAGGTCTTAACAGCTTCACCGGACTACTCAGTTTAAAGTTCCAGTTATGTGGCTGATGATAAATCCCATCCCATTCGATACACTATTAGTATTCACATATATAAAGTACACGTTACCTGTTACAGTAGATGATGTGCGTGTGATACTTACAAATATTTTGGAAAGAGTATTATTGTAATTAGCACTAGATGTATGATCACAATTTTAAATTCATTTAATATATTAAAAAAACGCGTGCGAAGCCGCGGGTAACAGCTAGTCATTAAATATTAGAGTGAACGCCATTTTGCATTTCCGTCTAGAATTAATTAGCCACTGTCACGTTTCAGTGCAACAAATTACGTTGAATCGAATTGATTGTTGGAACATGTACTACGTGCACTTGAAAATGTATAATCTGATTTGTAAAATTTCAAATTATATATATTTAAAAAGATAAGTCTTCAGTTCTCTAGTGTGACTATTAAATTCGATAAATCTAAATTACTATTATTATACAAAACTTCTCCGGAGTTATTATAATTAAGTTAAATACGTGTTGAATTCTTGCTTTAGAAAGGTAAGGTTTTAAATGCACCGCGCTCGCTGAATGTTCACCATCTCGCTTTGGTTACTTTAGGTTAGACTTGTGAAAAAAGGATAACGCGAACTTGTCTCGGGCGAGCGCGGTGCATTTACTACGAAACATTTTTAAAGCAAGTATTTAATACGTATTTAACTTTTTTGTAATAACACTGCTTAGTTTTTTAAAGCCATTTTCAAGTTGACAGTTACTGGTTCCTTTAAGATACTTTAAAATTTCGCGTGAATCCAACATCTCGCCACTTACCCGGCTTACCACGTCTACGCGGATCATTTCATTTCGTGCCCTATCCATATTAATATAATCGCGGGGAAGCTTCACTTTAGACTCCCTCTTATCTACGGGGCAGCCAGACGTATGGCAGTTATAAGTCAGCAGAATTAATCTCTATCACTTGACAATAAAATGAAAGTAACATCTCAAGAAGTTAATATAAATTTATTACTGTCTCGGAGGGCAGATTTCGCGATTAATATTTTTATACAGCTTCCTTCAGACTTATTACTTGATTTAAAATCTACACTTTAGTATTATAAGGGCGTAAGTAAGAAATAGTCTTATGTCTTTATATTTGTAAAGTGCATCCATTCATATTTTCATACTACTAGTATTCTTTCACTGAACGATATTCGACCATAAATCAGTTTTTTAAGATTCAGTATTTTTGAGGGTCTTCTGCTGAAGACAATTAGATACTTACAAATAAAGGTTTCTTATAAACAAAAGCTTCAAAATAATTTTATTGATAACACTAAAGTTTATCATTTGCTATACTAAACAAAAGGAAATGTTTGTCATATCAAGAAAAAAAAGAAAAAGTTTTTTTTTTTAAATCATAGGAGGCAAAAGAACAGGTAATACTTAACCTGATGTTAAGTAATTACAACCGCCCATAGACACTTGTAACACCAAGGAAGTCGCAAATGCGTTGCCAGCTTGTGTTGGGGGAGGGGGATATGGGATGTAGGTTTGCAGCGCTCTCACTGACTGAACGAAATGCATCAATGCAAGCACTGTTACTTCACGTTGGTTTTCTGTGGGTAGGGTGGTACTACCACGGATGAGCCAACCCATTTATGTTGAAGCCAGTAATAGCTTCAGCGTGGCTCTACCACCTACAAAATTTACTTAACTATCTACAAGTCTGTTATAATAATTAATTTGTCAATCTATACATAGTAAATAGTTGCATATTAGCAAGTTTTTATGTAACGTACGTAGCTGAATGTAAATCTCGTCATAAACGAGTTAAGATGAATTTTCCACTACTCCGCCTTCGTAATGCTCGCTGCACCGCGGACCACATTTGAAACAAATTGAAAATCAATTTAACCTGGGGTCCCTATGAAATAGGCGGGTGACATCTCGAGGAGGAAGACTTGATAACGTCCCTCTGTACTTCAAGCGACACTATAAAAGCGATCGGATCCTTAAATGAAAAAAAAAACCTTGTCGTAATTTATTTATTTTAATGTCGCTTAATCATCCAAATTGTATATTAAAGAATAATAACTCTTATAAAGGTATCTTAAAAACTTATCTCTCTAAATATACAATAAATAATGTGTTTCAAAAGTATTAAAGTAACATAAATAGATTTTAGTATATATCTGAGATAGATAAACTAAAATGTCGGCTTCGTCTATCACTACGATAGCTGGGACAAGTAATATTTTTTCACTATGAGGGTTTTATGCTACTCGTTGTACGATTATTAGGCAATACGTAGCGTTGCAGTGCTTCTACTTCTGTACTGCACAATCGATTGCGTAGAAAATATTTATGAAACACCTACTGAAGTGAGATTCCTTATAGAAAGGCCTTGAAGTTCTGATCCGCAACCTTTTTGTCTGTTGAAAGTGGAGGGGCTAGACGCTGTGTCTGCTAGAGTGGGATTAATGTCTTACTTGCTTTCGGGCATTAGAGAACAGTGAGACAGACTCGTTTCGATTTCTTTTTTGGCTACTATGCAACTATTTATTATACCAAATTGTAACAATAATGATTAGTAAAAATAAAAGCATGCACAGTCGCGGATACTTAGTATTTTATAAAAGTATATTGCATTGCGTTTTATTTTAATCGCACCTAGTTACTGCGTAAGACGTCAACATAACTTATCATATTGTTGGGTAGAAATAGGAGAATACATCACCTTAAGCGAGTAGGGAAGATTCATATCAGACAGGAAATTCGACTTGCGTCTCGCCTTCGTCGAATAGATTTTTTTGGAACGAACCGTCTTTCGTTTTCCATATGGACTTCTGATTCATGAGTTTTATCTACCATGAAATGTGTTAGCAAGAATTGAATACTACCGGCTTGTCTACGCGTCGGAATGAATGGTAACGAGTATTGATTTTCTTTTTTGCGTGGTTATTTTATTTCCACTTTATATTCATCGTACTTTTTGTGCTATTTTAAGATGGCGTGATTGATAAATGTATTTATCTATATATTTATTATAATAAAATGATTACAAAATACTATATTAAAACTGTAAATAGGCCAAATCTGTACAATAAATATTTTTAAACATTATAATCGTGATGGACTTTGTTATCAATATAGAAGCCAAAAATAATCCTTTTACAATTTTTGTCTGTCTGTCTTTCTATCTGTCCCTGTGAACACATATCACTCCGAAAGTACTGAACCAATTTTTACGAAACTTGATACAGTGATAACTAATATTATAAAGCTAAATGTGGGATACTTTTGTCCCATAAAACAAAACGGTTTCTCCAGGATAACTGACAAAAAAAAGAAAAAAATAATGCTTGTAATTAATAAAATAGTATCCTTCAAAATGGTACTACACATTAACAAAGATTACTTACAGCTCATAACATTAGACGACCACATATATTTTCTAGTTTTATATGTATGTTGAATTCGGGATGAGTATTTTCTAAGAGAAATCAACAAAAAAGACACGTAAAAATTGTTGCTGCATTATTTTAGATTTTATATAAACTTTGGGAAATAGTCTCTAGATTTCAAAAGGTTAAATATTCCAAACAAAATAAGCAATAGAAAAAATATTCTAGATTCGAGATGACATTTAAAATGCCAAAGTCAATAAGCTTTTGAAAATAAATTTAGTGAAATTCGTAGGTAGTGCAGTAAAATAAAACGGTACTGAAAATACATGTATTTTCTAGTTTTTTTTTGCGATATTCAACTGATTGTAGTGCCTGCATTGTTAAATGTAGAAGTTTAATGTTTCTCTAATATCAAGAATTCACATCGTAAGAGAAATAAAATTAAAATGGTCTCGTTTAGTAACCTCTTTAAAAAGTGCCTGAGATGTTGAAATTTTTATACTTGTTTAACCTATAATTTGGAGATATATATTTATCAGAGATTAAAATCTGTAATTTGCAGAATAGTTACTTCTTACCTTGAATTTAATTTTTTTTTGTTATTATTTACATCTATTTTGTATGTATAAGCAGGCAAAAAGAAGTAACATATGTATTATCAATTTGTTTCTTGAGGCATAACTTTCTAATGTATTGATAAATAATGAGTGTATGTGTGCATATATGTACATATAAAGTCCTATACAATAATTAAACATTTTTATATACCCGAGTACACTCACGAAGAGTGTCAGATTATCAGATTTTTTTCTTTCTAATTCTATCGCCTTTATAAACATTCTATACCTAAGTAACTATATAAATCAAATTGTTATACAGTTTTTTATTATATTTAATCTCATCTTTCATTACAGTTTCAATTCTTTTGTAATAATTTTAAAACATGGATAACTTTTTATTAACATCATAATCATAATATAAACATAAAAATATAGAAGTTATAGGCCAAAAAAATTGTATAACAAAGGTTTCCCTAAAATATGTATAAACATCCAATTTTCCACATTTCAATATAAATCATGCGAAACATTATATCGTTCTAAAAATGACTTCAATAAAAATGCATATTCGAGTATAAAGGTGAATACACTCGGCATGTAACTCAATTTTCCGCATAAAAATTGGCATTCTTTTGTACAGAATCATTGATTCACTCACCCCATCGTAGCGATGTAGCGATTATTATTACATTCAAAAACCCATCAAAAGTTACAATTGAAAAGTTAAAGTTTTCCGCGTGGGACAGGCCTCCCTGTCTATCTACAAATGAGTTTGTAAGGAATATTCTTTGCACTGAGTTTGTACACAGTAATGGCGGGCAGCGCCCTCATGCACCTAATAATGTTACAGATGTTTTAATTATTCTATTCTATTTATTTATGTATGCAACACTCAAATTTATTTACATTTAAATTCTTGCGTTTAATTTTAGAACGATTGAAAGTTATGTTTAATTGTACAAAAAAAGTAGTATATTTTCAAGAGAAATTATTTTAATATGTATTCGCTAGCTTATTTATTTTCGTGTTCTTTTTAATTATTATGGAATAAGAGGAGGCTATATGTGTTTTCTCTAGATTCGTTATGGGTTTTCTTTTTTTTCTTTTATTGGATTTTTATCATTGCTGCTTTTCTGTTATAGGAAGTCGTAATCAAAAAAGTAGCCTATATCATACTTTGAATTTTTTACTATTTGCGTTCTACTTACTTCATAACCTATATTTTGTATGGTAACTGGTCACCTAATTAGTGTCTTACGGGATAACCCATAACCATCCTTAATAAATAAACTATCAGATGACGTTATGACTGTTAGTTCAAGACATTAAAACGTAGTTAACAAAAAAAATACGTGTGATACTCGGGGACTGCCGCGGTAAAGCTATTGCAAAGCATTTTTTATTATTAACTTATGCAATTATAACTATTTATTTATTTTATTTATGCAGTTTTGTTTTTTCCTTTGTTTTTTTTTTCTTTAATATTAATTCAAGTTACACATTTTGAGCGTGGTGACCGATAAGAAAAACAATTTTTTTTCTTTTATTAAATAAATGAGTAGTTAATATTGTTCAAAATACCTATACACCAGTATACTTTCTCACAAACAGCTGATTACGTATTCGTCCGATTTCGGAGCAGCTCGTCTCGATCCGCACCCGATTAGGCCTCCCTCGGCAGCGGCTCAAGCCTAGGTTCGATCCCTTGGTATGGAGCCCTTGAGTGCATTGCTTGCGCTATACGGTGACACACAAATATACATCACTGCTACAACACTACACGATCACCCCCACACACGTGTACGCCTACACGCTTACACATGAAAGTGGAAGGGTTTACTTTTTTTCCCTTATCGAACTGAAAACTCTCAATTTTCCGATAGTAAATATATGGAGGAGTTGTTGAGGCGTGTATGCTTGGTACACATATACGTTTCAACAACTCATACATATATGAATAGTTAGTTAGGTTAGCTAAGATAGGTCGCGATTTTGCATGCAACAGGCAACAGCCAAGCCAAGGTGTGCCTTACACCCTTGAGCTGGTTGCCAAAATAAAATCGGCTGAGTGCCTTAAGCGCTCGCCTTAGTAGTCCGGTGAAGCTGTTAAGACCTTGCTGGGTCAATAGCGTAGTCATTTCGAAAAAAAAAAGTCTCGATCCGTGCGAGCTTTGTACAATCGTACCATATATACGTTAAGCGAACGCTCGGCCGAGCTACATGGTAGGCAGAGTAGGGGGTGTTAGGTTTTTTCGTTACGGAATTTTTGGATTCGGTCTCTACGCTCAAGGCCCGCGATAGAAGCTATGCAATAGCTTAAAAATAATCTTCCAAAGTTTGTTGGTATCGTTACTGACTGACTACTTTTTTTAATTCATCTCAGAAATCGCGATTTAGAAAATATATACACATAAACACTTTAGAACGTGTCCGTATAAAAATTGTTCACTTATTTTACCCATTAAAGAGAAGTTTATGAAACTCTCCAGAATCGATGGAACGTCCACTAGACGGAACTTATCTCGTTCCACGCTGCATTCCAAAACAATTTTATTAAACTTTTCTCCCGCCCGTCCATTGTAGAAGTGGAGACTCGCTGCAACTTCCCTAAAATACTTTCGCCTACAGTTTTTCTAAAACAAATTACCTTTCACCCCTACAAGCGCACCTTCGAACACGAAGCCGCCCTGAATAATTAATACAATGGTAAGCTAAATTCGTCTAAGTGTCAATTCTCCCCTAAACTTTTTAAAATACGACACCATCAAAAGTGTGGCCGAGGCGGCACCTAGACTTTTTATCTTACCAGGGGTTGTTTATTTAATTTTGTTTATGTTATTGAGTCTGACAATGATTTAAGAAAACTTTTTCTTCGATGCGTCGACTCTAATTTTTTTGAAACTTTACAACAGGCACGACCGCCTTCCCTTTTGATCCTGATTGACAAATCTATCCTACGCAAGTAAATAATATTCGCTGGGAAGTTTTTTTTGCGAACATCTTAAGCTGCCAAAACAAATTTTCACTAGTAGGGTGAATCGAATTATTGAAAACTGAGTGCATGTTACGAGGGCGTAAGGATGTTTGGACAGGGGGTAAAATTGTATAAACATCCAAGCTTTTACTTTTTAAATCGTTCATATTCAAAGGATTCCTTCTACCATTGAGCGTAAACGGAGGAAATGTTAGGTTTTTTTGTATAGGTGACTTATACTTTATTACATATGTCGTCTATTAAAAAAAACTTTAATTAATAAGATTATACTATATTTATTAATTAAAGTTCTCGTAATGTTTGATGATCTAAATTATAAATTAGTTGTTATATTAAATTGTATATCTATAAAGTTGGAACGTACAATTTAGGTCAAGGAGTAAATGTATTATTACAAACAGTGGATATTATTCTTGTAATATTAAATTTCTAAACTAACTGTTACCCAAGACTTCAAACGCGCGAAATTTGGCAAACAAAAGGTTGTTTCGGGTAAGCCTGACCGTAGGACGCGCGCTGTTCTAGATACAGCTTCCTTAGTTTATTACATTTGCTTGGAACTCTTTTTTTTTCCATAGATTAAAGTATAATATTAGCTATATATCAGTGAAAGTTCCAGAAAAATCGATCCAACTGTTTTGGTGATTGGCCGGAACGGACAGAAAGACAATAAACTTTATAAAATGTTTTTTAAAAGTACCGTATATACTTTCATATTAATTTAGTAAAAAATATTTAATTTGACATTACAAACAGATAATCAATCAAACTAAATTTTACGTATGTGTATAGATAATTCTTTATAAAACAAGTAAATAATTACATTTATATGATGCTATTTACTTCTACGTAATTAATGAATATCTTGTTTTATTATTTACGCACTAGCATCTTAATTAAATAAGATCCGAGAACTTTCTAGGTCGTTTCTCTTTACTCTAAAACTTATTCAATTACTTGTGTAATTGAATAGAGGCGCTACTAAGTAGTATAAATCTGATTTGCATAAGCTTTTACAAAATATGTTATCTATTTTGTAAATAATAAGTGGATTTTTTTTTCTCGAACTGACTACGCTATTGGCCTTATTTAGGGCCTTCACAGCTTCACCGGA
>JACEII010000027.1:4891724-4903098 GCA_014332785.1 Antheraea mylitta | reverse complement strand
CTGACTACGCTATTGGCCTTATTTAGGGCCTTCACAGCTTCACCGGACTACAATAAGTGGATTTAAAATAGCTTTAGTACTTCTAATCATAGAGTAGAATATGGTGGTATTTAACACTATTTTTTAATTAAAATATTTTTTAATTAACGATGATGGTTTACTTGTTAGCGTGTTCGGACACCACGTCGAAGGATATAGGTTCGAATCCTAGTACTTAACTGTATTAAATACTTGCTGTAAAAAAGTTTGGCTACTTTCGTATTAAATGCACCGCGCTTGCCGACCCCTGCCAGCGCAAGCACGTGTTATCCTTTTTCGCAAATCTAACCTAACTTAACTAAAGCGAAATAAAAGAACAAGGTCGAACGCTGGGCGAGCGCAGTGCATTTAATACGAAAGTACCAAAACCTTTTTAAAGCAGGTATTCAATACGTATTTAACTTTTTTGTAATAAAACCGATGAAGTAAAAAAAAACATATGACACGATAAAGTTGATGGTGAGCAAATTGCGATTCAAAATAAGGGCGATCATCGAGAGATCTATAATTTATAAGATTTCGACACTGGGGGCCTAACCAGGTTACTTATCGACAATCACTCACGTCTCGCAGCCGGCACACAAAAATGAGTGCATATTTTTGAATGATGCCGTCATTTCAAATAGTCTCACGTCGCTTGCGTCCTTGTAAAAACAACTTTAAATCATTGAGGTAAGGTTAAATTTCTAAAATCATAAGTTTATCGTATAACTATAACCACGTGTGTATATTGGGGAGTTTTTGCGGCTGTTTAAACGCTACTTTTATTCGAGACTGTGACTCTTGGGTGTTTATACGTCAATGTTTGGGATAGAGAAATATCGTAACTAATATGATCAATAGGTATTTGTCAAAGCATCTTGGCTGAACCCTGTTCGGGTGGCGCTAGGAAGCTGTATGATCTGGTAATGATATCTCATCAGCGACTCTCATGATAGAGCTAGTAAGATTGGGAAACAATGGAGCTAGTATGTTCGGTGGAATAAAAGCCCCTTTAAACAAAGTAAAATAAAAAAAAAATATGATCGATATCAATATGAGTTGCTTTGTTTGATATGATTTCATTCCTTAACTACTTGATAGATTATGATGAAATTTTTGTAAAAAAAAATGGTGAAGCCGTGGACGTTTATCAGGCTAAAAGCGTACAGTCGGTTTGAGAGAAAAAACATCGAACTTCGTTATCAAGTCAATGATACCTTTAATTTAAAAAAAAAAGTTATTGATGGTTAAGTCATATCTACATTAAAGCGAGCAAAAGCTAAATATATGCTTTTAAAAAAGGTATTAAATATGTACTTGTAACGAGAAAGTCTAAGTAACCTGTCATTAGAAATTTGTTATTAAATTCGATAGCACCCTCAACAGTTTTGAAAATATGAATTCCCCAGTCACGTGACCAATACCAGATAAAAATGAAACATTCAAAGTACAAAGTTCTATTAAAAGTACACAGTTTTTTTTTATATATATTTCCACGTAAGCAATGCCCTTTAAATCCCGACAATAATTTCCCAAGGGGCTCCAGACTGGCCTTTGACAGGGGTGATCGTGGACAGCGAGGGCGTCCGGGACTAAGAACTTACTGAGGGTACACCAAGGGTCACTCTTTACTCGTTTATTGTTCCTTGGCGTTTATGGTCACCTAAAGGGTACAACGAAAGGTCAAAACTTCGAACCGGACCCCAGGTAATTTTAGAACAATTAATATTGAATAAAACCCCTTCGACGCGCTTATCTAAACTGTAGGAAATTGGTTTCCAAAGATTTATTTGCGGATTTTCAAACAATGGTACAGTATCGTTGGATAATTTATGGTAGTACAATTACAAAATTTCCAAATAATTATTTTCATATATTAGTTCAGTTTGTATTGGAAACGAAACATTTTCATGTTTATTGCATCCGAGATTCGCCAGATTATTATTATAAATACATTATCTTCCACCGATATCTACGAAAAATATATCAATTCAAAGAATTTGATTTATACTTCGACAATTGCATTTTGCCTATTAACTGTTTTTGGATCATTATTTAATTTATTACTATCAGCGGTAATGTAACACTTAAACGAAGTAATCAATATTAGTTAAAAAAAATTGTTAATTAATAAATTTCTACAAATTTTGAGTAATTTTTTTTATGTCATAGAAGGCAAATGAACATGCGGGTCACCTGGTGTTAAGTGATCACCGTCGTCCATACACAAGCAATACCAGGGGAGTTGCAAGTGCATTGCCAGCCTGTTGTGTTTGGAGTATGGGGAAGGGTGGAGAAGGAGGAAGGAGAGAGAAGGGAGGGAAGGTGGTAAGGACCGGCGCTCTCGCTGACCAAACGAAACGCAACAATGCAAGAATTATTACTTCACGACGGTTTTCTGTGAAAGGATGGTACTACTCCGAGCGAGCCGACTCATTCATGCTGAAAGCAGTAATTGCTTCAGCATGGCTCTACCACCTATAGAATATAAATCTGGGAATATAACTTCAACTCGTCTTGACATAAACCATATAAAAAAAATTTAAATTCCTTGTACATTGATAATATGTTTTCAGTTAAATAACTATGATTAACACAAATATACTGTATTTTCGTATTTCCTTTTCACCTTCAAAGACTCCTTTGCAATCGAAATTATGTAGATCCTTATACACTGAAAGCAAGGTTAGGGGTTTGCAGTATGCAAACCTAGAGACGTACAGCATCCCCTGTGGATCTAACATGAGTCTTTGTGGCGGTTCACAAGCACCAAGCCAATATTTCCCGGCTTGTATGAAAGGCAAATACAATTTAAAAGTTTGCATAATATTTTCTCAGTGCGACTGAGAGCTTACGCCTACGGGCTGTACTAAGTTTTAAGACAGCTTTAGTATCTAGATGTTAACTATTATATGTACCTACCTATGCGCTTACTATTATATTTCGAGTGGATATTTTTATATATTTTTGTCGATCTAATCTGTATAATCTGTGCCTGCGCATGACCTGATTTTTTTTTTTATTTTCTCGAATTGACTACGCTATTGACCTAGCAAGGTCTTAACAGCTTCACCGGACTACTAAGGCGAGCGCTTAAGGCACTCAGCCGATTTTATAATGGCAACCAGCTCAAGGGTGCACGGCACACCTCGGCTTGGCTGTTGCCCGTTGCATGCAAAAATCGCGACCTAACTTAGCTAACCTAGCTAACTATTTATATATGTTTGAGTTGTTGAAACGTATATGAGTACCAGCATATCCGCCTCAACAACTCCTCCATATATTTTTAACGGAAAATTTGAAGAGTTTTTCAGTTCGATAAGCGAAAAAATCTTTCACAAAATAACCCTTCCACAAAGATGTGTAGCGTGTAGGCGTACACGTGTGTGGAGGTGATCGTGTAGTGTTGTAGCAGTGATGTATGGGTGTGTCACCGTATCGCGCAAGCAACGCACTCAAGGGCTCCCTACCGAGGGATCGAACCTAGGCTTGAGCCGCTGCCGTGGGAGGCCTAATCGGGTGTGCGGGAGCGAAGTTAACCCCCAAACCGCGGCGGCGCGATCTGTGGTTACGCGGGCGTGGGCGTGAGCACGCTCTGTTACGAGGGACAGGCTGGTACTGATCGTTCGCTGACGTGATATCGTCGGGAGGATCGGTGAAAATGTGTCGCGGACGTCTTTTATAACGCCCAGCGTTGGGCACGGGTTCGTAATTCGTGGCGGATACCACTAACGGACTGGGATGAGTCGCGGCTCGCTCGAAATAGCTATTTATAAGTAATTTTATATTCGCTCAGATAGACGGCATCTCCAGGTCCCTATGGAGATCCGCCTTCCGGACGAACCAAGGAGCACCGGTGATTTTACGCAGAGCCCGGGTCTGCAAAACCTGAAGCGTATCTAGATTCTTCGCGTGTGCGAAAACAGGACAACTATACGTCATTACCGGACGAATACAGACTTTATATATTGTGAGCTTATGTCTGAGGGACAGTTTGCTCTTCTGACAGAGTAAATAATGGAGGCGACCCAAGACCATAGCGGCTTTGTCTCGCACTCTCTTAATATGAGGATCGAACGTTAAATGACGGTCTAAAGTGACGCCGAGATACTTGACCTCGGTGGTCCAAGGTATCTCAGAATCGTATAGCCTTATGGGCTTTAACTTGTTATGGCGATATCTAGGATCGAAGAGTATCGCGGCACTCTTATCGGGGTTAATACCTATACGCCATCGAAGAAACCAGTCACCGAGCGTGCTAACGGCTTTTTCGATGCGATTCCTAAGGACTTTCGGCCGCCAGCCAGAGGCGTAGATAACTGTATCATCAGCATAACAACCTACCTCGACTCCCGGGAGCTTAGGTAGGTCGCTGATGAACAGGTTGAAGAGGGTGGGCGCGAGAATTGAGCCTTGTGGCACACCTGAGCGTATCGGACGAGGCGATGAGAGTTCGCCGTCTACTCTAAAACGGAAGGTTCTATCGGCTAGATAATCGCGGAGGATGTGAACTAACCTATTGGGTATGCCGGCTTGATTTAACTTGTATATGAGACCTTCGTGCCAGATCTTATCGAAGTCCTTGGCAACGTCGAAAAATACTGCTATCGTACGTTTCGGATTAGTGTTTTTCACGGGCGGATCCGGCTCCGGATGCGGATCTTTATTGAAGTTAGAAAGGATGTACTCCGTGAGGCGGAGTACTTGATCCGGACAGGAGTGTTTGGCGCGAAATCCAAACTGTTCGGCCGGTATTAGACTATGGTCGTTAATCGTAACTTGAAGACGGTTCAGAAGGAGCCGCTCGTAGAGTTTACCTAGGGTACCTAATAAACTGATCGGACGATAGCTATCGGGAAGCGTAGCTTTCTTGCCGGGCTTGTGAATCCCTATCACAACGGCCCTCTTCCTGACGGCTGGAAAATGACCCTGGGACATGGCCGCATTGAAGATGCAGACCAATAGAGCTATGATGCGGTCAGGAAGGAGCTTCAAAACCTCGTTCCTGATCCCATCGGGACCTGGGGACTTCCTAGGTTTTAGACGCTTGATGGCGGCCGAGACTTCGTCAAACGATATCGGGGTTAGGGTATCCGCCGGAGGAGACGCGAGTGTATGGTCTACGGCTGTTTCGATGGACTCTATGATGGAAGGGTCAGTATTATCAGTGTTTGGCGAACACTGTTTTTCTAAACTCGCGGCGAGACATTCTGCTTTATCAGTGTTATCGAACGCGGGAGGCAACCCGGGGCCTCTGTCGAGAGGGGGCATTGGAATGACCGTATCGGACTTAAACTTTCGCGTGAGAGTCCAGAATGCCAGGTGAGATGGCTGGAGATCCTCCAGAAACCTGTCCCACCTGTCACCCCGGATCTCAGAAATACGAGACTTGACTACTTTCCGTAATACACGTAAGCGTTCGCGGTTCTCAGCGGTCGGGTAAGCGTCGTGAGCACGAGTCGCGGCGTTCTTTTCCGTGATCAATGCTCTCTCGTCATCAGGGAGTATAAAACGGCGTTCGTTCGCCGCTTGTACCTCTTTCGAGGTCTCCCTGACGGCGGTCTGGAGATAATCAACCAGGGAATCGATGGCCGAATCCGCGTCGGCTTTAGACACCAACACGTCCGGAATTCTATCTAAACTGTTGGGCGACGGACTATTTTTAAAATATTCGCTAAGTTTCGCGTAATCGGCCACTCTGATCGGCGTCGGGCTAAAGTCAGAGTTATGTCCTAACCGTAATAGAACCGGGCGATGATCTGAGTCGAGTTCGTGTACGACTGATATGAGTCGCACAGGAAGCACGACATTTTTTAATAGAGCTATATCTAAAACTGACGGGTACTTATGGTGATATGTACCCGCCCGTATATTCTGTAATTATGTCAGTCTATTATTTTTAGCATACGTAATAAGACGTAAACGCAGTCCATTGTACGTATAAAATGTTAACTGAAATATGCCAACACAAAAAATTCAAAAGCGATATCAACTTGATTAATGTACCTAATAAAATTCATTTGAATATCAAAACGAAAGACAATAGCGACAAAAACACAATCATAATGAAAAACAAAACTCATTCATACAAAAAACGATAAACATAAAAGGTATGAAAAATGAGACACCATCCCGAAAAGTCATAAAGGAGACGTCAAAAATACCTCTAACCGCGACGACACCGAAGACTTTTACAATATGCATAACTTGTTGAGAGTGTAATCAAAAGACGATAAAAAGTGAAGAGGAGCACGACGAAAGGCTAAAAATGCAAACCCTCTCTTAGATTTCCTCGAGACAACCCCGAAACCCTCGGGCGAAACTTACTATATAAGATGGGAAAAATTACCCGAGCCTCGGAAACTTTTTTCGATTTGAATTATGATTCCTTATTTTATACCTCGGTCCTCAAGAAGTTTGTTTTCTATTGGACCAAGCTTATTCATTGACAGTAAACTGAAACTGAAACTTTGAATGTTTCTATACTTTGGGACTTCGCCACGTAAATATGAGATTTTCTTAATAATAATACTCTTATGTTCTCTTTTGAGAAGAAACATATTCGAATTGTCAAACGAGGTTTCATAACATTTTAAACAACGAATAAATGGTTACAGTATATTTGCAAGGCACTTTGGCAGAAAAGAATGCGTCCAACAGAAATTAAAAGAATAGCCGTTATATATGTTATCTTTGACACGGCCACGTCAACTATTAGTATCAAATCTATCTAATCTATCTAATATCGTTAAACGAGCAATTCTTGTATATTTTTATATTGTTATGTATTCAGGATCTCGGAAATGGCGTCAGCTTTTTCCTCGAAACTTAGTATGTAGCAGGCAATGTAAAAATATAGCTAGAATATAAAGGTAAATTTCGCCGGCGCTGTCAAAACAAAAATAGCGCAGATGGAAATCGGCTGCTTCGAAAATCCGTCTAACCCCAGTTCGAATCCGAATGACAGCAAAAGAGACATATTTTAAATCAAAAATGCTAATTTCGTGAGGCAAACCTAACAGCTTATTTTATAAAAAATTTATAAAATATTATAAAAATTATAAAAATGTTTTTTAAAGAACCGAGCTAGGCTCGGTCACCCAGGTACTATTCCATAATACACATAAATATCTTGTAACTTGCGGTTTCATAGTCAAAGTTTAACATTCTACTATAATTTTACTTGATGAAAAGACAGGATTTGGTTAGAATTCTTGCCACGCTAAACTAATCATAGGTTCTGAACAGTATTTTTAATTTTAAAACGCTTAGTCAATCAGACAGGCATTAGGAAAAAACCCTGCAACTACATATATATTTTTTCATTTCTGAACTATATTGACATGAATAGTTTTTTTTTCAGCTAGTTAAAGAAGAAACTAACATTCTAACTATAATTATTTATCTTTTTTATATGTATATATATTAATATTAAAATTAGCCAAGTCGGTTGACGAAGAAACGCCAACATTTTTAAGCCAGTGCTAACCTGATACGCCCTGTTAATTCCCCTTAAGATCCCAGATCCACCCTAATTGTTATCGGCCTGCCCGACCCTTAATGGTGTTTCTAATGCGTTTAATGTACTTTCGGGACATTTTGCAGCTTGCTTCAGGCCGTTTTTCTCTTCGCATGAGCACAATGTCACCCCAGTGCCTGCAGTCACGGTAAATGCATTATCTGCGAATATGTTCCCAATTTCTATTGTCCATCACAGTGGTGGACAAATTCAATGAACATAAATAAAACATTATATAAGTCCGAGTACTTCTCTCGTCTTTATAATATTGTGAAGGGGTCCTTAATTCTTTAGATATTTATTTACTTGCTATTTTCTGGACTTTTTTTTATTTATACTCTGTACTATATTTACTTCATATTAGTTTAATATTTCTCTAATACTAATATAATTTAGGATTATGATAAAACTATAGTTTTAGGAGCGTAACTGTAAAAAACAATAAATATCGTATACATATATATATATTGTGCTAAATTGCTGTATTATGACATTTTTGTAGGTGGTAGAGCCACGCTGAAGCTATTACTGGTAACAGCATGAATGGGTCGTCTCGTCCGGGCACCACCCTCTCACAAAAAACCGACGTGAAGTAACAACGCTTGCATTGTTGCGTTTCGTTCGGTCAGTGAGAGCGATGGAGGCCTACCTTCCCTTCCTGTTTCTTTACTCCACCCTTCCACCTAGCCCCCAAACACAGGCTGGTAACCCACTAACAATTACCTTGGTGTTGCTAGTGTCTATGGACGGCGGTGATCACTTAACACTAAGTGATTCGCATGTTCTTTTGCCTCCTATGACATAAAAAAAAACTATTTTAGTGGAAAACGAGATAAAATGTAAAATGTCCTTTCTATGGGATTATAATATTTAAAAGAAATATTTTACTAATCGTTATTTCATTCCTAATTTTATAACTCGTATCGGTAAACGGAAACAAATAAAAGCGAAACACAGAAAATAAACAATACCTTCGAGTCAGCGGGCCTCGTAAAAGAGTTCCTATAAACGTAGCATTGTAGTAAATTATGTTTTATTTCTTAAACAATCTGCGGTCGAACTCAGACAAAGGGCGTATAGATTCGATACCGTGGTCAGCAATTCAAAGGTTTATGCGGGTACCTTTATTTCCTACCTACATATCTGGTAGAGGTGAACCGATATTCAATTTTATCGATATATTTATACTATCGTAATTACTCTTATCTAATTATTTTTTATGACCGTTTTCTTTTTTTTTTATGTATTAGTGTTGTTTTTATTTTTTTGTAATTGAGTATTTCATTTTTGTAAGTAAAGTATTAGTTTTAGTTATGTTATTGTTATGTTTTCCTACATACTCGCCGATTTAATCATGTAAACTGTGTACATCCGGAAGTATTTCATTTTATGTATATTTATGGAATACACAACTTCCAATTGTAAGATTAAACACAATTTTGTAGGGCAAATAATAGGGAATATTCCTAACAAAATGAAACTTTTAATTTTTATCCTTACAATGTTATCACGTTTTTGTCTGATGCGTGTTAGTGTGCTTAAAACTCGTAAACTGATAAACATTTACAAGTCCGTCTCTTAAAATTATTAACCTATTTTCTAGCTAGGTTTCAGTATATGTTCATTTGGTAATGTATAGAAAATGTTATGGTATTAAAAATAAATTGAGTTAAAAAAAATAGTATCAGTGAAGTAACAAAGGTAGTAAAATATTGTTGTATATTACCAACATCAATAATCATAATATAGAAGTACATAATATTTTTTTAAATATACGTATAGCTTTATTATAAATAAATTTTATATTAAAATTATTACCGCATCTTCGTGATAAAGTGAACCATTAATTTGGAAATGTTAAATGCGATATGTAAAATATGAATTTTATTCGAAATACATAGTCATCATAATTAAATATTAATCTTTCACATGGTTCAATTTGGTGTCATTGTTTAGGTAATACATATTGTGTACAAACACGCAACCCAATCAATCCTGTGATTAAACTATATTTAATTCACAAAAAAATTGCCATATTCCAACATTGTTAATCTGTGTACAATAAGTAGTAAGATCCTGTCCAGAGAACCACTGTGGATTAATTAGCGAATAATTACATGATTCTTGACACAAGGCGATTTCGTTTTTGGTTGGTTGAATGAGTTAGTTAGCTAACAGTTGGTTCTTAGAACAGGAACTGTTTCAACTATTAATTTAGTAGTAGGTCGCTATTACTGATTCAAATTAGTTCAAGTGTTTTCGAGTTTCTAATTACAACTAAGATTCAGTAAGCCTTTTTATAGTAACATGGAAAGTAACTGATGCCTGATGCCTATGTTGGATAGGTAAGCATAGTAGTATGCAAGAATAATACCAACCATCAAGAGACCTCGAATTCTTTGTCAGTCTTCATTGCCATATCGCTTTTTAAGCCTCTTGACAGTCTGACACGCCCTAGCTGATCTTGAAATGCGAGAAACTGAAAAAGAGACGTGATGATGGGTTTATCAACATTTTGTTGATGGTGCAGTTTTGTCGGGCATAGATCTTTACCACTGCGCTTGGATACTGGATATATGCGAACTATTCATGGCCCAAGATATGCCTAACTATGATGTCTGGTACTCGCGACTCAATCGGTCAAAATTCTTCAGCTAAGTAAGCTAATTTCTGTAATCCTTTATAAGTTTCTGCGTTTAATCATGCTTTGGTTAAAAAAAAAACCCACGAACATGTCATGAATATATGTATTTACTAATTTTTTTTCTAAACTTGTTGTTTTCACAAGATCGTTTGGAATTGGCAATAGAAACGGAGTGAGAGCTGATCGCAATTTGATATGATTCAGTACTCACTGCTTTGACATGTTGCATGAGCATAATGTTAAGTATTTACTACTAGCCTCTGCTCGCGACTTCGTTCGCGTGGAATAAAGATGTTCTTTATTTATAACACGCAGCGGAAGTTCTTAAGAGGAAAAAAAACCTCGATTTTCAAATATTCTTCATTGTTGCTCCACTCCTATTGATCTTACTGTGAATGGGCTATATCACATTGAAAGAATTGTTCAAATTGGACCAGTAGTTCCTGAGAATACGCCCTACAACGTCACAACGTCATAAACTCATAAATTTTACCTCTTTATAATATTGTAGTATATATAGTACAGAAGTATAGATTTTAATGACATTGTATATTTTTTCTTAAATTATTATTGAATACGTTAAAAATATTTTTATTGATATCGATAAACACAAAGCATAGCCATAACACTGGTCGGTGTAACGGTATGAGTTCACACTGACCGCTGGCCAGCCGGACCCCAATCGGCCGCCATTGTCAACCAATGTCCTTGTTCACATTAAAACGCCGTTAACCATTCTTTATTGTTTTATCCGCGCCCGTTCCACGCCAATAAATGTCCGCGACTCATGGGAAATGTTATGGGTCGATGGTACAGCTCGATTTCGATTTCAGGACCGTAATTAAATTCGGGGTCCTTTATTACGGAAATTTGCTGCACTCAAATTACTTAATACAATCGTAAGATTAAACTAATTGTAGGGACTTACAAAGTAATTCCTTTTTGTAACAAGAATGTATAAATTCGTAATATTTTTTTATGTATATTGACCTCATTTTATCAAAATCCTTTTGACATTTAAGTTTAAGAAATTCTAATAATATAAAATGTCTTAAATTGGACTCTGTTGACATTTGACGTTATAGACTTTAAATTTACGTAATGTACGTTTATATAACATTTATTAGGCCACTCTACGATGTATATATGAAAATAACAGTGTTAAGGAATCTGGGACGTGATTGTAAAAA
>JACEII010000027.1:4879721-4891324 GCA_014332785.1 Antheraea mylitta | reverse complement strand
ACATTTAAATGGGCCCAGCACATTCGGTTTTGTGTTGGTGACTATCTCCTACAAACAGTACAGTGACACTATGCATATGTTCGATTTGTGTGAGTGTACCGTTTTCGAGCGTTTGTAGCTAGTTTCCGTACTGTCTCTCGTACTTATACTGTGGCACGGTGGTAGGGTTTTTTTAGTCCCCTTGAAGCCCCTGTTGGTATATTTCGGTAGCTGCAATTGAGAGCCCGTCTCCTCTAGATTTGGCGTTTTTATCATCGTTTTATAGGTGGTAGAGTCACGCTGAAGTTATTACTGATTTCAGCATGAATGGGGCGGTTCGTCTGGGGTAGTACCACCTTCATAGAATACCGACGTGAAGTAACAGTACCTGCATTGTTGCATTCTGTTCGGTTAGTGAGAGCGCCTGAGGCCCATCTCTCTTCACCTTCCCTCTCTACTCTTCCCTTCCCTCCCCTTAACACACGCTGGCAACGCATTTGCTATTTCCCTGGTGTTGCAAGTGTCTATGGACGGTGGTGATCACTTAACATCAGGTGACCCGCTTGTTCCTTTGCCTCCTATGATATATAAAAAAGAGTATCTTGTCATTTAACATGAAGTGACCTTGCGGTCAAACTCTAAAACCTACTACAACAGATGTAAAATCTTTATATTGTATCTAAATATTATTAAAACACGGATTTATTCAAAACTACATGAATTATTTGTGAGACTACTTTTTCTTTCTTTGTTATTTGAAAGTAAATAATCACGTTGTCATCCATGCAAAACGAAGATTGACAGGCACACCAACCACATAACCATCTAAATATACCTCGTACCCATAGGAAGCATGTTATAAAATATTCACAGACGAAAACGGGAAACAAAATCAGATTGTCTCAAAATGACACGAATGAAGAAGTCCGGACCTCGCATTTATAATTCACTATGATCCCTCCATAAAAAGTATTTCCATGACATTCCAAGGGTACTAACTAAATAATGATTTATTCAATTATATTTACAGGTTTTTACATATAAATCGTAGGATATGTTCGCGAACATACTTTTTAAATTATAAAAAAAAAATATTATTCTGTACCTAGAATATATTCATTACTAGCTCATGTTCGCGACTCCACTCTTTTAAAAATAGTTTTGTCGTTTTATAAGGACTACATGTATTTCGGCTTAAAAGCGAGATGTCATTTGTAGTTTTTAAATTGTAATTTTGCTATCACTACTTAACTCCTACAATACTTACTTTTATTAATGATTTTAAGTTGCCTGTGTACGCTTAATAATTACTACGTAGCTCCTGTAGACAAGCGTCATCATAGGCAACCTAGATAATGTTATGAACAGTCGTCTTTTTACCAATAAAAGTTTCATTTAAGTCTGTCCAGCCGTTTTGGATATTAGCTTAAATCTACATTAGGTATGTACAAATAACAATATCTGTGTAGCTCAGAGCCAAAAACTCAAGAGCACAACAAAATATTTTGTGCTTAAAACTTACTGTAAAGATAAAAGTATTTTAATTAAATAAATAAACGCTGATGTTAATTATAGCCAGTAACCTAAATCAAATTGAATTGATAGTCTGCCTACGTATCTTATATATAATGACATCTAATCGAAGACAAACACGACAGCCACACAACCATTAGACGTACCTTACATACAGAGGCGAGATGCCATAAAATATTCAGGGGCTAAAACGGGGCAAACACAAAATCAGATTGTCTCAAAACGCCACGACTGGCGGCGTAACGCGTCGGGTTTTCACATATATAATTCACCGCATTCCTAACTGAGTGCAAGAAAAGGAACACTTTCCAACGATCTATTGCCAACAATATAGCGTGGCGATTCTACATATTCTATTAATATGACGTATTAATAAATCAATCCGTTCTTTATTTATAGTATTCAATAATACTGCATTAGAGTATAAAAAAAGATTTTGGGAATTTTCTAACTTTTTTGTTTCCTTATGAAGTATATAATAGGAACTTCACAAGTTATAGGACTATTATTAGAAAAGTGAAACGAAGCAACGATTTATTTAAAACTTTTTTTATTTTAAAGTTTGTAAAGCACTTAAATGCTTCATAAGTCCAACTTTACTATAAACTACTTGGGAATTGAATGTTCAAAGACGTAATTTTATTAGTTCTTTTGTATTTATCATTTTCGAACATGTTCGGTTTTTTTTCTTGTATTAGATACTTTATTACAAAAGTAAAGTTTAAGTTAATGTAACTTCCATTTCATTTACAATTTCTCGTTTACAAATTAACTATAACCGGTGTCACTATGAATGGGTCGGCTCGTCCGGGACAGTACCATCCTCTTATAGAAAATCGATTTGAAGGAACAGTTTTTGCATTGTTGCGTTTCGTTCGGTCAGTGAGAGCGCCGTAGGAACACTTTCCCCTCCCCTTCAATCATCTCCCACCTCCTCTCCACTCCTCCCTCCCCCCAAATACAGGCAACTCCCATGGTGTTGCTATTGTCCATGGACGGCAGTGATCACTTGATATCAGGCGATCTGTGCGTTCGTTTGCCTCCTATGATATAAAAAAAAAATTACAAATGGGTTATTTATACTTTGAATTAAAATTACTAGTCCAAAAATATACTGCATTCGTTGCCATTCACAATAGCCAAATATAGATCGATGACTGTCGTTGTGCGTCATTCGCAATAATTGTTAAATTGAGCACACCCACACGAGCCTTCGCGATGGATCAGAAAATTGGCACCCCGTTCACTCTTCAGTAATTATCGGCGGCGAAGTTTTCCACCGACGAACGAAGGTTGCAGCCATTACCGACACGGTACGGTGAACCGAAAGGAAAGTCTGCAATGTGCTCATTCTAACTTTTAGAGTTAGTGCTTAAATATCTTTCTTGAACTTTAACAGTTGCTCTACGGAATTAGAATTGATCGTAAACGTACCTTCCGTACTACTTTACTTTGATGATGTAAATGTAAATAAACCGAGAAGTTCGTCAGGCTAGTTATCTTCCTCAAATTGAAGATTTGGAGACAAATACTCCTCTATATGTATATTTCGGCAGCTGATCTTGAAATTCAAATTTCGTTTAGCCTTAGCGTGCTAGCTACTATTAGACCACAATGTCATTTAACAACAAAAAAGATTATGGTCAAATGCTAAATAAAACCTGTAAAGTACCAAAAAATCATACAAATGCACAATATATCAAATGAAATTTTTACTGTAATGTGTACTTTTTACTTATCATTCATAGATTATATTGTTTAAAAGTTGGTGGTATTTTGAGTAGTATAGTTTTTTTTTTTGATAGTATATTTGTGTACATGCGAAATGAATTGGAAATAATAAGTGCTACAAAATTCTGACGTTCTTGAGAAAACTATGCCAAAGGAACTAACCATTTAATTAGAACGCTGATGCTACCAGAAGTCATTGATCCTATTGCATGAAACTATTACTCACTTAATAATGACATTTGTTTTGAGTTTTGTTTTGAGCCAGTAGCCAAAATAAAAATGATTGAATCAAATAATCTATAAGTTGCGAAAATAGTAAAAAGAAGAATTAATGAAATAATTTATCTTAACATAACTTTTGACTGCCATGTTGATCATATACGATCGGCCACGGTTACTCTTTCACAAGAGTCACGGTTATCATTTGCGACGGGGGCGTTAAATTATTTTACAATTGTAAAAATTCATCCGTGATGTCCTTAAAGAAACTTGTGATTATCGTGTAGCAGTCAAAGTGTTAACAGTTTGAGATGAAAAGTCAAGATTGCTGGTTTTTGAAGTGCTGGTTTGTGAACATTTTTTTCAAGAAAAAAAGAAAATCAAACCTGAGAACCATTTGATTGTAATAATTGCGATTCCATAATCATCAAATAACTAGATCGATCTTAAGGCTTTAGTGAAGTTGAGTTAAGATGTGGGAAACGTCTACTCACAATAATTAACATCGTTAATATCGTTAGCACTTTCTTGGTTTTTCGACGTGGTTGTTAGGTAAGCAACGATTAATGAAAGGCATCCCCTACTCGAGCGAAAGTTTTCCCAATTAATTGCAAGATTTTAATCATGGTCCTGGCGTAACAAAATTATTATGGAACGTTTAATTTCCTTGCCCTACGCCCTTCGGCATCTTACTAATGCGCTATTGCAAAATTTTAATCAAGGGTGTGAGGGAATTATTAAATTATGCAAGCTGTCATATGCAGTCCATGATTATAAATCTCTGACGTTTGTTTAGGACGTACTTTACGAGAATATCGCTGTAAAAGCCAGTGTAACCCTCCTTGTGCGTACAACCAATGAACATACGATTACATAACAATATGTTGTCTGATCTGCCTTAGACATATTTTTACTTTATAGCAAGATCTAATAAATACAAGTTTTTTGTCATCATCAAATTTCTAAATAACTATATAAAAACCAGTGTCATAATCTTTGTCCACGATGAACTCCGAAACTACTCAGCCAATCTTCATGAAAGTTGGTATTTATGTATAATTATGTCTAACTTGAGAGATAGGTTAATTTACATTTCGATTAATGACCTCAATATTCTTTAATTACAAATTAAATGATTATCCATGTTGATTATTGTTATTTATTGTAAGTTGCATCAATCTCGAACAGATGGCGCTCTAAATTAGTTGAAATAAAACTGTAGGACTGACTGTTATAGATATCTCATAGATGGTGCCACGTTTTACTTTTGAATGTCTTTTTCAACTCCAGTTTATTTAGTAAATACTTTCTTTATCAATATCGGATTTTAATTTAATTTTCCCTTCTATATTCAGACAATTTTTAGGTAGACTCATTACCCCATAGTACTAAATACTTTATCATAATTTTAATTCAACTTGTGGCCGGGTCACCCAGTATATTATAATTTAGCCGCCCTCTTCTAGCTACATACGGGTATACTCACAAAGAAGATGATACCAAATCTTCCCTTTACAGTACGACCATCTAATTAAATAAAATGGTAACTGAACGTAATTCCATAAATATTTTTAAAAGTATCTCGTCTTCTGTCTCACTCTCTCCTCACACTTTATATCGAGCTTTTTCACTTTTTCCTACGATTTTTCATATAAATTTTGTCTTTACAATTCATATATAAGAAAAAAGATCCAAATAGGGGCGGCTGTTCTGAAATGATGCACGTATATATATTTGACAATTCATGTTTATTTTATTTAAAGATATTGCTTACAATAAAAAAAAAACGTTTCAATTAAAATTCGTTAAAACCCAAATATGAGATATGATAATATAATAAACGACTTAATGTTAATATAGTAATTCACATTTCACTTAAATTTTTATAAACGTTAAAATAACATTTGCTAAAGTCAACCGTTTTAGGGTTTCATTGCATTTGTTTGCAAACAAGATATTGTGAAAGACGTTTATTACTAGAACATGAGACCGCACTTACTCAATTTACAGAACCTCACTCGAAGTCAGAAGTGAAGGCAGACAGACAGCAATAAACTTGTATATACGCAGTGCAATTTCTAAATAACCCACGAAACACAGACAGCGTTCATAAGAACGTTTTATTGTGTAAAATTTTAAATTAAACCAGCGAACTTAGCGAATGCAACGCATCAAATTGGTCTCGTTGGGCCAAGATCAAATAATGTTATGAAAACGAACTCAGCCTTCATTTAATTAACCCAACCTCCCCCTATTAAACGGTACAAGAATTCCCCGGTTAAACATTACCATTCGTCAGGAATTTAATTCGCACGTGCAATGCAAAATATTTATTTACACTTTCACAATTTAATTCTATACGGTAAACACATGGCTTTGTTGATAGAGAAAGTAATTAATTTTTATTGAATTTTCTTCTCGCTAGAAAAGTTTTAATTAATGCAGAGAGGGAAGTGCGTGTTCTTGTATTTCATAAGCCGGTGTTCGCTCGGACGTAAATTGTTTGTTGCGGTCATAATACCGCTCATATTTATACACCTACACTAGAGTACTATTGTTGTAAGTTTGTTCATTTCTGTTCTAAGCTTATTATGGTAACTTATTTATTCGTTGTAACAAATATTATAAACTATCTGTGTCCGCGATTTCGTCCGTATGAAATCTTATGTAAAAACAGCGGTTAATAAAATCATCTGAATGTATTAACTCCTTTTACTTATCTACTTTTCTCTCGTACTAGTCGCGTCGTAATTAAAAGTACGATAACTTTTGTAAGTAGAACCGATTTTAACGAAACAAAGATTAAATGTTACACAAATATATGATTGTTTATGTGTTTTTTTTATCATGAACGCAGTATTTTAGCAGTGATGCGTCTTCATACAAAGAGACAGACTGACATTTCTAAAATTGATTGCACTGTATTTTATTACTTATTCCTAGACTTGCAACAATTTTTCAAAAATATAAAAAGTAAAGACATTGTATTTACATTCTTATTATATTAATTGTATAAATTTTACATTTTACAAATATTTGTTATATACCAATAACTCTTATAATTAAAATGTAAGAAGGAAAAAAAACGAACGGATGATACAAAGAGGAAACTTGCAAATTCAAAATGAAAGACTTATGTTAGAAATAAATAATCATTTAATATTTGACTAATTACCCATTTTCAAAAAGTAATAATATATCATAACATAAACCGCACTAATGCTTTCAAATATATCCTAAAAGATTAATAAGTATAATGTTAATACAGCTTTATAATTTATAGCATAAGGGTATAATAGCCTATAGAAAAAAAATATGATACACTCTCTCGCAAAAATATATATTTGCGCCTTTACCTATCTACAATTCTGTATATGTCTGAGTAACTTAAACATTAGAAAGGATCTTTTATTAAAACCAACATATAGTGCACAATCCAATAGATATATGTTCTGATTTTATTTTTTTAGCTTTTACCACTGACCCAGGTAGTACGAAATAAGAACTTAATTCACTTAGATCGAACGGAAAACAACTGCCGAACGTGATCGACGTCAGATTTCGGATGGAACAGACGCGTTTAGAAATTGCGGCGGTCGAATCAGCGCTCATCAAATACTAAACCCTTGCAAACATGTACCTCGCCCTTACTAAGTAAATAGGACGAGCAAATGAAAAACATCCGTTTACCTATCGAATGGTGGGAATTTCGTTAATAAATATGCATAGCGCGTCTATGCCGCATCCTCTGTGATTAGTCGTGTGGAGGCACCCCCTAGCCACTGATACGGATAGGTGAGTGATAGCAAGGGGGCCAGGGAATTAAGGAGCTCCCCAGCTAATAATGGAGTCTCACTGTATATGTGAAACTTCTTGGATATTGCCAATAAGGGGTGTTCACGTGCATAGTTTTGTTTCTATGCACGTGTGCTATAGAGATATAGGTACTTACGTTTATTATGCCAAGTGTTTGCGATGATTCTTATAAAATTCGCACTGAGTTGATATGGAATTATCTGTTAATATCGTGATCAATAAATTAGTATTTCTTAAGCTGAAATTACAATAAAATAAATTAATTAATCTGCTGTAAAACATTATTCTTTACGTGGCAAAAAATGCCGACATAATCTATCATAGTTGTTAATTGGTTTAATAACTGACATTATTTTTTGATATTTTACGTTTTGAACTGTCTATATAATCTATAGTCTATACTTTGTTTGATTTTAATCGAAAACATGAAGATGAAACCATAGTCTAGCGTTAAAACAGTTGTAATGATCGCGTAATTAGTTACCATACCTTATGTAAAAAATTGTTGTCAAGCAAGATGAGAAACTCCAATCCAAAATCCTTGAGAAGTGTCAATTCTAGATTTAGTATAGGCTATAACGTCATTATAATTCAGATAACATATTAGTGAAAGGCCAACCTGTAACTGGATAATAAACTATTCCAATAATTTCATAACAGATATCATAATTTATCAAGCCAATGATATATTCAAGAAACTTGTAAGCTGAATAAATACGGTTAATACTGTAAGTTGTGGTCTAACTAAACTAAAGCCACTAAGTAATTTAGAGGAAGAAGCATAAATTTATGGCGAAGCAAGCATGCACTTTATTACTACGGTATGGTCGGAGATGCATTATATTTCGAGTTATGTACTCCATGGGAAGCCTTCGCGTGTTAAAATGACTCCCAAGGTGAAGGGGAAATATGATCTAGATATATATATCATACACGTATATAAATAATTGTGAGGAACCTTACATTTTAATTTTATTGTCCAATGTTCTTAAAAAATATTCTCAGCTAAAAAAATTAAACAATTGTGTAATATCTTCTTTCGTTTGTAGTCCGGTGAAGTTGTGTTGGCCTAGTAAGGCCAATAGCGTAGTCAGTTCGAAAAAAAAATCTTTAGTTACATAAAATGAATAATGTACTTAGAGTTTAAATTCATGTTTTCTTTAAATTACCTTATAACTTAATGTTTATATGCAAATGAATAAACAAAATTAGCACATAACGTTCTGTATTATCTAAACAATAATTAAAATCTGGAAATACCTACATCAGATGCAATAAAATAAATTAAACTTTTCTTTGAAGTAAGTGCATTTTGTATACTTTTCATTTCATATTTTGGAGAAATCTATTATTTTATATGTATAACTAAGCTTATTATATATATGTCACACATTTATCAGGTTAATTTGAGCATCAATACTAGAGTAAATTTAGACTTATAGGGCGAGTAAGGGACAGAAAGTTATCATAATCAAATCAGACCTCGATAGTCCTAAACAAATTTCAATTTTCAATTACGTTCCAGTAAAAGTGGCGACCGATTGCGAACTCCCTTGAGGTATTGGTAACTTATTACACAGTATCGACCAGAACTGATACTTCAGTAATATATTCAGAATAATTATTGTTCACGGACCCCTGGATTCGATTGAATTTACCCCCTGGAGAAAAGAAGTTTTGATTTATTAGATTTCCAATTGCAATTGCATTGTCTAAGTATTTTTTATGGCTTTTAGACACTTGATATGTTAAGCGGGATTTTTATGCTTTTAAAATACACGTTTGTATGTACACAAATGCACGTTTATATTCTTAATTTTAAATAAATACTAACAGGCTCGGCGGACGTCGTTCCGCCCTGATAATAAAAAAAAACTTGAGAAATTATATACCTAAACCTTTCTCATGAATCACTTTATCTCCTTAGGAAAACCGCATAAAAATCCGTTTAGTAATTTTTCAGTTTATTGCGAACAGACAGACAGATAGACAAACAGACAGACGTGGCAAAAGAATTTAATAAATAGGTAATGATAATAAACTACTGATATACATGTTAAAGTATACTAAATATAGAAATTTGGCTCAATGTCTAAAATGGCATGAATTAAATTTGAATCATAAAGGTATACTATCAACTATTAAATTTATTGCTAAAGTCCTTGAAAGTAGTACCGCATCATGCTTCTTTATTGGTTTCTTGTGGCAATAAAAGAATCGAAGCCGACCTTTAGTTCCCCATATACTTTTTCCAGATCAATGAACATAAATTGCAATAGGATTCCATACAGGATAGGGCCGAATACTTAGCCTGAATACCGGCTCACGTACCGTGGAAAAGTCGCAAAGGTTTTGCCTCAACAAACACGCATTGTTACGTAATTGTTTTAATAACAAAAAAAAATTGACGTTTATACCTGGATAACTTATAGAAGCAATATAATTCACCAGTTATCAATCGAACCAGTCCGTTAGTGGTATCCGCAGCGAACTATAAATCCGTTGCGCGTTATAAAAGACGTCCGCGACACATTTTTACCGACCCTCCCGATTCAATCACGTCAGCGAGGTAGTCCGGTGAAGCTGTAAAGACTTTGCCAGGTCAATAGCGTAGTCAGTTCGAGAAAAAAAAATCACGTCAGCGAACGATCAGTACCAGCCTGTCCCTCGAAACAGAGCGTGTTCACGCCCACGCCCGCGTAACCACTGCCGTGGTCTGGGGGTTAATTTCGCTCCCGCACACCCGAATAGGCCTCCCACGGTAGCGGCTCAAGCCTAGGTTCGATCCCTCGGTAAGGCCCTTGAGTGCGTTGCTTGCGCGATACGGTGGCACACAAATATACATCACCGCTACAACACTACACGATCACCCCCACACACGTGCACGCCTACACGCTTACACATGAAGGTGGAAGGGTTTAATTTTTTTCCCTTATCGAACTGAAAAACTCTCAATTTTCCGATAATAAATATATGGAGGAGTTGTTGAGGCGTGTATGCTTGGTACACATATACGTTTCAACAACTCATACATATATGAATATTTAGCTAGGTTAGCTAAGATAGGTCGCGATTTTGCATGCAACAGGCAACAGCCAAGCCGAGGTGTGCCGTGCACCCTTGAGCTGGTTGCCAATGTAAAATCGTCTGAGTGCCTTAAGCGCTCGCCTTAGTAGTCCGGTGAAGCTGTTAAGACTTTGCTGGGTCAATAGCGTAGTCATTTCGAAAAAAAAAAACAGTTATCAATCATCCAAATATCATTCAGAAAATAGTGTGTCATAAACAGAAGTTTTTGTTTTCAAAATAATGACTGTAATGTCTTTTTTTTAATTATAGGAGGTAAACGAGCAGATAGGTCACCTGATGTTAAGTGAACACCGGAGGCGTCGCAAGTGCGTTGCCAGCCTGTGTTGGTGAGAAAGGAAGAAGGGAAAGAGGAAGGAAGGAAGGGAGAGGAGAGTAGGTGTGCTACCGGCGCACTCACTGACCGAACGATACACGAAAATGCAAGCACTGTTACTTCACATCGGTTTTCTGTGAGAAGGTGGTACTACCCTGGAACGAGCCGATCCATTCATGCTGAAACCAGTTTTAGTACTCGTGTTTCTACCACCTACAAAAGTTGATTGGTTTCATAAGAAAGCTACGTTAAATATTAACATGAAACAACTATTTATACAGTAATATTTTCGATAGAATTCAACCAGATATGAACAATGAGAAGAAGCGTAACAGATGCGTAACAGAACCATTTCATATAACCGTTGCATGACAAACAGGTACGCGATATTGGCAATATTCATAGAACGCATCGGTGATGTGAAATTAGGTTTGTGACAAACACGAAATATCGATATAGAAGAATGAATTTATTTCAGACGCCTCTAGTTTCGATATCAACATACTATTGATATATAAATATTGACATAAAATAATTTCTATTACATTGAAGTGAACAGTCACGAAAAATGTGTTACGATGAACGCGCACACCATCACGACAAATCGACACCCTGAGGTTAGCTATAGTCAACATTTTGTTTCTTTGTATTTCTTTGTATTAAAACTTCCAATATATTAAATACCTTTTCTCTATTGTTAGTGTCGTTTTTTCTACAAACGTAGAATAAGGCGAAAGAAAAAATTTTTGAAAAGATTTTTATCTTGTTACGCCAAAGGAGTATAACTTCTAACGCGTGTACATAAGTACATATACACTTTTTTTTTAATTATTTCATCTAGCATAAAAATTGGAAAAAGCAAGCAAGCTTCAAAGATTAATATACAGCTAAAACAATACGCATTAAAACTATATAGTCGATCAAA